>OZ036003.1:14583332-14735832 GCA_964035015.1 Corallium rubrum
GAAGAAAGGAAGAAAGGAAGAAAGGAAGAAAGGAAGAAAGGAAGAAAGGAAGAAAGGAAGAAAGGAAGAAAGGAAGAAAGGAAGAAAGGAAGAAAGGAAGAAAGGAAGAAAGGAAGAAAGGAAGAAAGGAAGAAAGGAAGAAAGGAAGAAAGGAAGAAAGGAAGAAAGGAAGAAAGGAAGAAAGGAAGAAAGGAAGAAAGGAAGAAAGGAAGAAAGGAAGAAAGGAAGAAAGGAAGAAAGGAAGAAAGGAAGAAAGGAAGAAAGGAAGAAAGGAAGAAAGGAAGAAAGGAAGAAAGGAAGAAAGGAAGAAAGGAAGAAAGGAAGAAAGGAAGAAAGGAAGAAAGGAAGAAAGGAAGAAAGGAAGAAAGGAAGAAAGGAAGAAAGGAAGAAAGAAAGAAAGAAAGAAAGAAAGAAAGAAAGAAAGAAAGAAAGAAAGAAAGAAAGAAAGAAAGAAAGAAAGAAAGAAAGAAAGAAAGAAAGAAAGAAAGAAAGAAAGAAAGAAAGAAAGAAAGAAAGAAAAGAAAAAAGAAAGGAGGGAGGAAAAAAGAAAGGAAAAAAAGAGAGAAAGGAGAAATAGAGAGAAGAAGGAAAGAGAAAGAAAGAAGAGAGAAAGGAGAGAGAAAGGAAAGGACGGAAGAAAAAAAGGAAGGAGGGAAGGAAGGAAAGAAAGGATAAAGGAAGAAGGGAAGGAGGGAGGGAAAAAGGATAGAAGAAAGGAAGGAGGAAAAAAAAGAAAAAGAAGAAGAAAAGGAGAGAAGAAGAAAAGAGGGAGGGAGAGAAGAAAAGAAGGAAATAGAAAGGAAAGGACGAGAGAGAAAAAGGAAGGAAGGAGGAAAAGAAAAAAGAAGGAAAGAAAGAAGGGAAGGAAGGAAGGAAAGAAAGAAATAAAAAGAAAGGAAGAAAGAAGAAAGGAGGGAAGGAAGGAAGAAAAGAAGGAATGGGGAAAGGAAGAAAAAAAAACAAGAAAAAGAAATGAAGGGATAATTTGGAAGGTGGAAGTAAGATGTCAAAAAGTACAAGGGAAGAAATATTTTCATTGGGACGCAAGGTTAAATTTGGAAATGAGATGATTTTCTCGAGGAAACAGGAAGACAATAGTGCTGTTTTAGACACTATTTTATACCATTTTATTTACCTCGACAGTTTGGTTTCTTGCCGCGGATCCTGGTATTGTCAAGTTCTTCTCCGTGTTTGTCAACACACCAACAAAGACTTGAGGATTTATGACACTGTACGGCAGAGTAAGAGCCGTCTTCCTCACATTTTGGTATAAAAATAGTGAAACTAAGTAGTCCTTCCTCTCTTATACTCTTAGACACACGCTTTTGCTCTTCTAAACAAGAAGGTGGCGCTAAAGAAATTGAAATAATTCATTATTCTGTGGTTTATACTTTATAGAGTATATAAGCGGCTTTTCTGGCCAGGTTTTGGGAACAAACTACTGACGTTTCGAGCAGACCCTTTCTTAATAAATAAAATATAAAGCTCCGTGCATACGTACTCAAACCGAGGGGTGTATCACTCCAGAAAAAAAAGTTTTGGGGAATTTTTGAGATTTTTTGAGACTTTTTAGAATTATTTTTTGAGATTTTTGGTGATTTTCTGAGATGTTTTTTGAATTTTTGAGATTTTTGCAGATTTTTTTGACATTTTTGGGATTTGCAAAGGTCTACGAGATTTTCAGGAGTGATACACCCCTCGCTTAAAACGGAGCCTACTCAGCACACTACTTTTTTACACTGTCGGGTATTATATTAACGTGTTGACCACTTTTATAGTCTGGACTGCATGAACAGGGAATACTAATCACTCTGTTGGTCTAGAACAGGGTCTATTTTTTTACAAGGGAAAAAGGTTAAATAATAATAATAATAATAATAAACTTTATTTCAGTGCCTAGATTCTTTAGCATTGACAGCTAATTGGGGACACTATTTACCTAAATTAGTTACATAAAATTTTTCCTATAAACTAAATAAATAATAGAGACAGATAATAATCTAATAACAGCTAACATAATTAAGTGCTACAGAGATCACAGCAATTACAATTATTTTTCAACAAACTGTCAATATCTAGTTTGCGAATGGTGAGGCGAGCTTTTAATGTCACTACTCAGCCTTGACCATAAAACCGGTCCTAAATATCGCAGCGAGTGCTTGCCATACTGCTGATGGTATTAAATCTTGGTATGTCAAAATCGCTGTTTCTTAATGAGTTCCGGCCATTTTGTCTGAAACAGGGTCAAAAAAGATCCATCCCTATTCTCGGTTTTCACTCACGTGGTCGCTGGCCCCATTGGGGTGGTGAAACAATACAAAATATTTGAACAAGAACAGAGTTAAATTCCCATAGGATAAAGATTGTGCACCAACATGGCCGCCATTTCATTGTTCCTGTGCACCAACATGGCCACCGTGACGTCAGATGAAAACCAAGAATAGTTCGGTACCGCGGTCTTGGTTTTAAAACTGCGCTACACCCTATCCTGATTTTGAGAGAGTAACCCCCAGACAGACAGCTTTCCAATGGATAGCACTGACCTATAGTATAATTAATAATAATAATAATAATAATAATAATGGTCTTTATTGCATAAGATAAAAATACATATCTTATGTTACAGGTATATCATACATAGTAAGCATATTGTGTCCCCAATTAGCTGTCAATGCTAAAGAATCTAGACACTGAAATAAAGTTTATTATTATTGTTTATTATTATTATTTATGAAAACTAGTTACAATTGGACTATAGTACAAACATATATAATATATAGGTACACAAATATTTCAGATAGCTAGATTATAGTTAAACATTAGACGATTAATAAAACTATTCTTGAATCTCTCGGAGTTTACTTTCCGGCGCAGACTAGATATATTTCGAAGGTTATAATTAGTATCCTTAACCTTATCCTTATTAGACTGCAGGAACCTTGTATCGTGCAATGACTGACAAAGGCGAACGATCCAAGATGGCGGTTTACGAGTCCTTTTTCCTTTCACAGTAATGCCATGACAAAAATAGACCCATAGAATGCTTAGGGTTAGAACTGGGGGGTTAAAGTTAGGGATATTTCATTTGGTAACCGATACACCAACCCATATTTCCCGGCCATCTTTGTTAGGTAACTTTTGGGACGGCATTGACTGCTGTGCAGTTTTATTTTATTTTATTTAACTTTACCTTGACTAAATAAATACAAGGATAGGAACACCGCAACAGCTGAGGCCGATTACTGCGGGTCCTGATTGTCTACTATTTACATTAAATAATATGTGATATAAATATAATTATATGATATAAACATAACAAGTAAAAACGTTTAAGATGAAGATAGCTGAAGGTCTAAAAACAACAAGTAGGGGAAACACATGCATAGACTACGGACAGAGTTACATTTAATACAAATTGATTTCCAGGTGCGTGGGTCTTCAGAATGGTATATAGAGAGAATAGCAGAGTGGTAATATTCTTTTAGTTTGTTTTTGAAATCTGAAAGATTGGTAGTCCGGGTTATTTCTTGAGGCAGCGCGTTCCATATACTTGGAGCTCTTATTAGGTACGATTTACCGTACGTCGATGTTCTATATGATCGCTGTTTGAAAGCGCTGCCATCTGTTTTAATCTGAGATCTTGTAGGTATGTTGGTAGGTTTGCATTTTTCAGGAATTGTAGTTTTGTCAAAGGAATTGTAGGAATTGTAGTTATATATAAGTTAATGGTCTGATGAGTTGCACATGTGGTACGTTTGCGAGCTTGGTGTAATTGAAATTTCGCGCGTTTTTATTGGCTATGAGTGAAATGCGCGAAAATGTTAACCAATAGGAAAGCAGAAGTCTTTAGTGGTTAGCAGACGTTTGAACCAAACGTCCACTGTATAGGTCAGTGTTGTACTACAGAGTTCACTGAGAAGGACACGACATGAGAAGATGAAATGCATTTTGTTGATTGTAACTTACCTCGACAAGCTCCAACGTGTTCAATATGTAATTTCGTTCCCGACGTACATTTCTTCAATCTCAGTAAGCACTTGCTCTGATAAGTTTCTCCATCCGATCCACAAACAGGACGGTTCTCGCTCGCCGAGCAAACTAAATCACAGTCTTGGGTTCCTCTTGTCTACACAGGGACAAACAAGAAAGCGATTATGCGAAATCAAGCGCGAATATGCTCAAAGAAAATGTCAACCAAACTTGAGCGCCTTCAGAATCAGGCCATGCGATCGATACTTAAGGCTAAGAGACAAACCTGCACTGCACCTAGACCATGCGTAATAAACTAGGATTGCTCTCTTTGTCCAATCGCAGGCGGTTCCTTCGCTTTTTACTAGTATTTAAAATTGTAAATAGGTTACAATGTCCGGAGCAATTAATAGACTATTTGCAGAACTAAGATAGGTATTTCTTTCTACTTTTATGAAATGATGAAGTTGACATGTAATTGAATTAACTTCGTTCAAATATGCATAGGAGTCTCCTTGACAATACTCTGTTACACCTCCCTAAAGTTAAGTCATCTATGAGCCAGTCCACTTTCCAGTATTCAGCAGCTGCAGACTGGAACAGTTTACTTAGGAGTCTTAGGGAATCTAAGTCATTAGCTGCGTTTAAGTCTAAGATATACAGCTATTTGAGCGACCTTGATCGCACTACGCATCGATGTTCATGTAATTAGATTAGCTTGTACCTTTGTTTTGAATTTTATAGTTATCTCATATTTTACATGTAATGTAACCGATGATGATCTTTCAATAGACTGCGAGCCGTCCCTCAAAGAAAATAGAGGGACGGCTCGCAGTCTAATATTTTAAGGGTTTTTCTATAGATGATGTATTTAGTTTATAGCTGCACATGGGTTGATACCAGTTGGTACTCTTGTACCAGCTGATCCATTTCTTGCAGGGTAAATAAAGATTTAATAATAATAATAATATGAGGGCTGTTTGTTCAGCACTGCGTGGGGTTATGCCGCGCGCTATTTTTACCGCAATTGTCTTATTTTGAAATTCTGAGATGTACACTTAAAAATAAAAGGTTTACATTACTTCGATTGTGAAATACGAGTCGCTTAACAACTAAAGAGGATTTCTAAACCTTTGTGACCCCATCCACACGTATACGTTTTCCTAGCGTTTTCATATTGTGTCAGGTGATGAGACCATTGTTTTCTGCTCCCCTGAGGACCGAGAACAATATAAAAACGCTATGAAAACGCATACGTGTGGACATGGCCTGAGACCAAGTTTTTACACAAATTGACCTAAACTTCAAGATGTCATATTTGCAATCTCTTTCAATCTCGCTTTAATTTTGACCATCCGTATATACTTCTGTGCAGGTTTCTATAGTATCTCTTTTATGCTTTTAATAATATAAAAATGTTATTGTGAGATTTGTGCAATTCGACAATTTTGTTTCTGTAACAATTGCTAAAATTAGGATGACATATATAGTCTTTCCCTTTCAGTTCCAAAATGTTATTTTACCCTATACGGAACTCTTATTGAGTTAAGACGGTGTTAAACCCCAACCAAACGAGAACGCAAGTCATCGCAAGTTGGCAGTCACAAATTTCTGTGGCGGTCGTTCGAACACCCAAATTAACAAAATAAAGGTTTCATGAGTGTTTTAAACAAGTTTTAACTTTGTCACGGTATATAATATTTTCGGGAAATTATTCAGAGCGGCTGGCTGAGATAGCGTGACTGACAACTTGCGATGACTTCAAACAAGAACGCAAGTCATCGCAAGTTAGCTTACGATGACTTGCGATCAGGGATTATTTTAAGGAATTTTTATCACTGCACAGAGCTGAAAAAGGCATAAAATCTAACTTCAGTAGCACGTTAAACAGTCAGGGGCGCACATTAGGGGGGGTGTGGGGGTGTGTGACACCCCCCCAACAATTGAGAATCGGTTGAAAAAGTCGGTCCCGAATTGTCGATCCGACTACCTTTTCGGTCCGTCTTGATCGTCCGGTGTGATGGTTTTGGGAACTTGATCATGAAGAAATGAGTTTAAGGAGAGATGGTCATTAAACTTATCAAATAATAGACTGATCCAGAGTATCCAACCATTCCGATTTCCTCGGGTATTTATCCGATTTTGCTTCAAAATCGCGAATCCCGACGCGACCTCGATCACGATACTGAAGAAAAATCCCGATTTTATAGATCTGGGGTCTTCAATCGGGATTTTTCGTATCCCGATAGAGGTCTGTTTCATATACCTAAGAAAGTACTTGTTTTACGGCTGTACTCCATAGTGTTGGCTCACGGAAATTCAAAATAACTTTGACAAAGTTTCCAAATATTTAATTTTAAACCTAATTCGTCCACGTTGATTCATACGAGCATGATAAATTTAATTTGAGTAGGTAGTATGGGATTTCTTTAGCTTTAACTCGGCACGCTACCTCCTCCGCAGATGTTTTTAATTTATTTGCACCCCCTTATGAAAGAAAGAAGCTGGGAAATAAATAGCTGTGCAGGGGCACAACTAGGGGGGGGGGGGGGGTTGGTGGGTTGCAACCCCTGCCCTTTTTGTGAGACCTCTAATACTAGGTTAGACATTAGATAAACAAATAATTAATCGTCTGTTGTAGTACGCAATACAATTCTCCGCAATCTGGTGAGACTCAGAGGCATCTGGTTCGGCTTCAATCTCGTACCCAGTTTGTAATATGCTACACCAAGTTTTTCCCCCAAACAACCGCTTTTCTTAATTTGTGTGCTCAGCTTTCGAATCTCATTGCGAAAATGAACCAATTATAGAGATAGAGCTGGATTTTGGCAACCTGTAGGGTATGTTGGTGTGATAATTTCTTCGTTTTTACAGTAAAATTTCAACTATACTCGCTGTCGAATAAGATGAAAAAGTTCGCTCAAATTGCTGCAAATGGTGTTTCCGAGGTTCTAGGTTTCAAAAATTTCCGGGGGAGTACCCCCGGACTCCCCTACAAATGCGGTCACTAATTGCTACTACTGTCCATCTCCCCCACTTTTTGACACCTTGCTACGGCACTGATTGTTGTCGTTGTGGTTGAGTGTTCTCGAAGAAGCATAACGAGGATATCTAGTATCCCAAATTGTTTAGAATACTGAACGACCTTGCCCTTTTTTGCGTTCAACCCCTGCCCCTCGAAATTTTCTACTTGCGCCCCTGCTGTGGAGGAGGTGTAGCTCGGTAAATATGTCATTTTTCATGGGAAAAAAGCGTAAAATTACAATCAATTTACCGTGCCTTTTTGACCGAAATATTCGCCTGATGTTTCAGGGCATCCAAATTTCAAAATTTTCTTGAGGGGCATGCCCCCAAACCGGGAAGGTGCATTAAGCTTCAACACTACTGATAAAAAAGTCGGTCCCAGAACGAAAAGCACCCCCCCAAAAAAGTTTCGAATGTGCGCCCCTGTAAACAGTGATGGAGCACTGAGTAGCTCGGTAGCTCGTCAGTAATCAACTATATACTGTCATGGTATACATAATCTCTTTCGCGCAGCATATACATTCGCATTTTCAAAATAACAATGTCAAACAGTAGCACACGGGCACAGACGCATCGACCTGAGAAGCCTCAAGCATATTATGTGGGGTTGACTGGTTGGCACCGTTGGGTAGTCTGGCTAAATAGTAAGAACACTATAGTTTTGTTTATTAGGGCGGTAGGGCATGTTATAGTAGCTATATTCATGTACCTTGAAAGTTTAAATTAAGGGCATAAGGCTGTTAGTATACGGTACGCTTAACGTTATCAAAAGATTGTGGACCAGGGTCCTTTAACTTATCGTCTTATTTGTGTATTTGCTAATTTAAATATTGATATTAAATAGTATATGTTGGAATGTAGTATGTACTGTGCCTTTGAACATAAATTCTGATGCAATCTTTATTAAAGAAAAATTTATAAAATAATCCCTGCTTGCGATGCCGCCAGTCAAACGTCGGCACCTTTTCGCTAGTTCTCATTGGTAGTTTCTATGGCGACGGAGAACGAAAGACTTTATACATCAACTTCTGTTTTGTGTTCAAACGTTTCGCAAGCTCTCGCAAGTTGAAGAAAACTTGCGATGAAATTTGAACAAGATCAAATTAGTCGCAAGCTAACGCAAGTCATCGCAAGTTATCGCAAGCTGGCGATCAAACGAGACACAACTAAGCAAGCACAAGCTAAATCTTGCGATGACTCACGTTCTCGTTTGATTAGGGCTTTAAACTAAGCAATTTGTCTCGCAATTTTGTTGCAATGTAATTGGTGGTTTGCAATCAATCCCTTGAGATTTAGAAGACAAAGATACGGCGAGGACAACATACTCCAAAGTCCAAATACAATAGCTGCTAATGAGATTGTTTTGTTAAAGTGTTAAAGTTCCCCATGAAAGAATAGCACAGTATGACACTCCTACTGTAAAACGGGAAAGGCTAAACAGATAGTTAATATCGGAGAGTTAAAGTGCATATAAACCCAATTTTTTTATCTCCTGAATACGTTCTACATAGAGCAAACAGTTGTTCAGTGAAATATTTTTTTGATTGGAGCTATTCTTCAATGTTTTTGGTGATTCGCATTTCTAGTATGGTAATGAGACGACGTCTATGTAGGCATCGGCTTTCAATCTCTTTTTGGCAAGATAAACTATCTAAGAATTTTTGTGGAAAAACGCATACAATATGTCAATATGGAACATGCTGTTCAGATCCATAGCGTTTTCATATTGTTTCAGGTAATGAGACCATTGTTTTCTGCTCCCCATATAAAAACGCTATGAAAACGCATACGTGTGTACACGGTCTCAAACACACCATTAATGGAAGTATTGGGTCATATCACTCCTGCAAATAAATATTGTATAGATAATGATGACTACTTTGGCCTCATCTCATTACCATTTTGAAAACTAAAAATCTCTATTAAAGCAATAAAGGTTGCTCCAATCTAAAAAAATATTTCGTTGTTCAACTATTTGCCAAAGGTAGAACGTATTTAGATGATAAAAAATTTGGGATTATATATGCACTTTAAATCGGAGAGTTAAATCGGAGAGTTAAATCGGAGAGTTAAATCGGAGACTTAAGATTTCGGAGAGTTAACTTCAGCCATGTCACGCCCACTTTTCTGAATGACCACACATGATTTCTAAACTCTCCGGATGTTTTCTTTGGACTAGCGTAAGAGATGAATAGTGAGACAGTCTTACCATCGGGTTATTTGGACTAAGGTAACACGGCGAAGATTCTGGAGTTTGAGGTTAATTCTTGCCTTACGTTCGTTTTTTGGACGCAACGTTTTCCCGCGGGCAAAATATGAGCGTCGTTGACTATTTAATTATAAAGGCCTGTTTATATGATCCCAGTGTACCGGGACGGGATGGCAGCCAGGATGATTTTGATGTATTGAAATAAGTCACGGTCTTTGGTTATGTGCATCGGAAAGTTTTCGCCTACATTTTTCAAAGCCTAGATTACTAAATAACTTCAACACAAGCCATTTTACGTGTTGACTTATTTCAATACATCAAAATCATCCCGGCTGCCATCCCGTCCCGGTACATCAGGATCATACAAACAGACCCTAAGAACTCTTGTGAGAAACGAAGAGAGTTGCGATAAAGTTAACTTCCACATCTTATTTTACTTTTTGTAGGGAAAGAGTTAAATTTAAACAACTCTCTTATGTTGTAACTCTACGAAATCTTAACTCTCCGATATTAAAACTCTCTGTTTGGCCACACCACTGTAAAACTTGCTTAGCGATGATTAGTGCTATATACAGTCAGATTTATCGCAATATGCAATCACACCTTAACCAGACCCCTTAAGTAAACACTATTCCCAATAAACAGCAAAATATTTGTCAAGGAAAAGGAGATAAGCGATATGACACAGTGGGCGATGACATTGGTTGTGTTTTGACAATTAATTCGTGATTTATCATTTTCGCTCTAGAAACTTTAAGCCAGACTTATTGCCACTTAACACAGGTGCACATTGATAGAGGCCAAAGATATACCGAGCGTTTTTCTAGTACTTAAAATTCTTCATCTGCAATCGATAACTAAACTAAACAAACGTTATTTATATACTGGATAGCCCTATCAGTCATATTTAAACTGTTTCTGTTAGAGGTCCAGTAAGGGCCATCCCATTTTCAGTATAAGAGGAAACCGGTCGAGTCGAACTGAAAGCACTCTTTTTACATGCGATTATTTTATTGTAAGTGTAGTGTAGTGTAGTGTAGTGTAGTGTAGTGTAATGTAATGTAACGTAATGTAATGTAATGTAACGTAATGTAATGTAGTGCAATACTGTAGTGTGGTGTAATATAGTGTAGTGTAATGTAATGCAGTTGTGTAGTGTAGTGTAGTGTAGTGTGGTGTGGTGTGGTGTGGTGTAGTGTAGTGTAGTGTAGTGTGGTGTGGTGTGGTGTGGTGTGGCGTAGTGTAGTGTAGTGTAGTGTAGTGTAGTGTGGTGTGGTGTAGTGTAGTGTAGTGTAGTGTAGTGTAGTGTAGTGTAGTGTAGTGTAGTGTGGTGTGGTGTAAGTGCGGTGTGGTGTGGTGTATAGTGCAGTGTAGTGTGGTGTAATATAAGTGCAGTGCAGTGTGGTGTACAGTGTGGTGAAATGTATAGTGTAGTATGGTGTATTGTGTTGTGTTGTATTGTATATAGCCGTTGTAAATCCCACAGTTTCGGGATGCAAATATTTTATACGACTTATTAATCAATTCACACATCTAATTGTTCAGCTTTATCAACAATCTTAAAGATATAAGCTGTTTAAGTTCAAAAAGCGGAATTTGAATTTAAAGAATTTGTATCCGAATTACAGATATTTATAATTAAATACTAATTTCTTTTAATTTTTCTGTTCATAAATTAGAAATGAATTTAATTAAAAGTTTTATTTGTCCATCTGCACAAATTAAATTTATTGCAAGGTGCTAATTAAAATCTGTGAACTTACTAGAATTCCATGATTTTTCCGCTTCTAAAAACTGTAGACTATCTAATACCTTAGCACTCTCAAGAGTGACGACGGAGCTATATGTATATGCACTGCAAAACGTTTTAAATGAAAATAAATCTTGTTTTTCCCATAGGCCCACCCACAAACCAACTTTTAACATTGTCAATTTGTAAGTCTATAATACTAAATTTGGTGTGAAACGTTATCCGTTTAAATGGATGAAAAACTACATATGTTGACAACATGCAGATCACTTCTAGCTAGCGACAAGTACTACTTCAGCCATGCAACGTGGATATATAGCTCTCTTCAGTCAACAATCCCTTTAATTAATTTACATGTTCATGCACGCAAAAATGAAAACTATTTAAGGTTTATTGCAGGCAATAAACTTTAAATTGTGATTTTCATTTTTGCCGTGCATGATTCAGTAGACCACTGAGAGACTACTGAATAAAACGTGGATATATAGCTTTCTTCAGTCAACAATACTTTAATTAATTTTACATGCTCATGCACGCAAAAATGAAAATGACAATTTAAGGTTTATTCATGCACGCAAAAATGACAATCACAATTGTGATTTTCATTTTTGCGTGCATGATTCAGTCCCCGTTTACACTAGAGCAAAAGTATCCGGATTCACATTGTTTTTTATTCCCATGAGGATGAAAAACAATGTGAATCCGAATACTTTTGCTCTGCAGGGTGTATCAAAAAAAAGGCTACCCTTAGAAAATATAATTAACATTCTTTTCAAATAACCTATTGTATATTGACAGCCCTGTGGTCAGTTGAACCATTTTTAATCGAACTGATATGAATATAATTAACATTTTTATTTCAGTTATGCTCCTTCATACGTTTAGAAGTTATCGTAATTTCCCAGGTGTATACGACCATTTGTTTTTTACGCATCCATGACTTCAGAGGTGTCCAGGGCTGTCAATATACAATAGGTTATTTGAAAAGAATGTTAATCTCAGTTGTTTTATTGACGTGAGTCAACACGATGTTGGCATTTGCTCTGATGAAGGCCTGAGTCAACCGGTTGAAAGCTATATAAGCAGTAAATATAAAATAAACGTGGTCTTACCCGACAAGTCTCGCTTTCTATTATGAGAACAGATAGTTATTGTGGGTATAGGTCCCGCTTATATTTCCTTATTGAATAAACAAAAGCACAAACACCAAATATGGCTCATGTTACGCCAAATATAAGTTGGACGAAAAAGTTAAGATTGGGTTAACAGAACATTAATTGTAAACTATCGAAGATTTACGGTTTACACTAAATACGTGCATGATCCCGCGATATACAAAGCCAAAGGCAAATGCATGTCAACGGAAGAGAAACATTTTTGAAATTCAACCACCACGCGACAACACTTGAAACCGACACATCCTCCTTCATCACTATCGAGAAGTCTGTCTTACTTCTTTTTCAGTTTAAAAAAAAATCAATAAAAAAATGAAAAAGCTTTGTTCTCCTCAAACATGACTCGGCCAATTTTTTCCTGCATGTTCTCCTATCAACTTTTAACCATATTTGGCTGATATACGATTTGTGTATATGCACTGTATGATGTCGACAAAGCAAAAAGTGGTAAACTGGCTAAGATTTTTAGGAACGGTATAAATAATAAAGTGACGTTCCGAGTGGAGTCCATGAGTAAATTTTACTCTGATGAAGGGCTCTGCTCGAAACGTCAGTATTTCGTTCTTAACAACCTCGGCAGTTCGATCACTACCTTTTCGCTTTGTCGAAATGCAGTACACACACAAATCAAATGTAAAATACATTATTAGTTGATCAACACTTCAACTTCTCACTTCTTGTTCCTCCATCGCAACACAACCAGTTTCCCTTCACTTTCCAGACCCATTTCCATTGCCTGCGTAGAACTCTAGTTTTTCTACTGTATATCCAGTAATGGATAAATAGTAACTTAAAAGTTTTGTTCAGTTCTTGCTGTACAATTAACCCTTTATCACCCAACGATGCCTTTAGTGTCTTTAGTATTTTACTCTGGCTAACGCCAGACGATTTTCACTCGTCGATGGAGTGGCTACTGGGCGATAAAGGGTTAATATATAGACTATTTCGGTTAACCCTTTATCGCCCAACGATGTCTTTAGTATTTTACTCTGGCTAACGCCAGACGATTTTACTCGTCACGATTTTACTCGTCAATGGAGTGGCTACTGGGAGATAAAGGGTTAAGCTGTTGTATTAAAATATAGCAATACTCACTGTCATCTGAGTTCTCGTGGCTCAATTAATGGTTATAGGGCGTCTGGCTAAGCTTGGATATGGAAATTGAGTGCAAATGTTTGTGGGTTAAAGCTGCACTTAAGAACTCAGACATTTTTCCTGAGTAGAATAGGTTGAATTAACATTGAACACTCAAGAGAACAATGCGAATTTTTGCGTGACATATTGCATGCCAAGTCTGAAGTCCGATGACAAAGTTAAAACATATACTAATATAGTCTATAGAGAGTAACGAGTCACGCAATATATTGTATTAAATCAACACCTATTGTTATATATCTATGTTGCTGGGATAATTATTGTGGGACAGCAAACTCGGTGAGTATAGCACTACTTGATCTGACTCGTCCTCAGTCGTCTCTTTGAAACTTTCTAGAAAAGACAGCAAACGCGACGCGACTCTTCTTTGCTAATTTATAGGGAATGTAGCGAAAGCGATGCGACTTTGCTATTTTTTGCGCTTGCAAGCCAGTTGGCCGAGTAACACGGAACGGAACGCTGGAACTGGTGTGCCACGCTAGTTCCAGCGTTCCGTTCCGTGTTAGCGCAAAAAATAGCAAAGTCGCATCGCTTTCGCTACATTCCCTATAAATTAGCAAAGAAGAGTCGCATCGCGTTTGTTGTCTTTTCTAGAAAGTTTCAAAGAGACGATTGGGGACGAGTCAGCTACTTGACCGCGACTGGTATTCGAAACAGCGACCTTCGGTTAACTAGTCCGACGCTCTACCGATTGAGCTACAAGGTCAAGTTGGGAGCTGCTGGTCATTGAAAGATGGTATACTTATATTTGATATTTCGAAACTGAAATCTAGTTTCGAAATATCGAGAGACTTAACTCTTTATCTTATGAGTTGTTGGGATAATTATTGTGGGATAGTGAACTTGGGTGGAGAATAATTATGTTAGATGTTACTCCGAGTCAGAGTTGGAAAAAGTATTCAACCTTCCTCCGGATGGGTTTTTAAGTTTAGATAACCTTCCTCAAAATATATAGCGAGAATTTTGTGTTTTGCAACGTTCATAAATACTGCGTGACTTTTACAGTACCTTGGTTTTCTAGGTTTTCCTATACAGGTAAGCTTTGGCATACTACAATATAGCTACTAATAACTGACCGCTGCTGACTGACAGCCTACTAACTATACCCTCGACTGCTGCGAAGATACAGACATCACAGCAGACATCAGCCTACATATCTCACACTTGTAACTGCTGCCAGTGCTGCATAATTGTTGGTTAGCCAATGTTTTGCTGCAAATCGCTTTTCTTCTCGACACCTTGCTTGGCGAGTTGTAACTTTCTCAGATTACCGAAGGTGTTGTTTCACATGTTTTCACTTTAAACCTTCCTCACTAAAGTAAATCTTCCTCCAGGTGGTACCCGCATACCCGCAGCTTTTTTCCAACTCTACTCCGAGTGACGGAACCATATCGGATAAATAGAGAAAAATTGTACTCGACCACCAATCCGACGCTCTAACAGACTCTAGCACTGAGATCGTGGAATGATGATATACTTCGGTCAAGTTCAGAGTTCTCAATGGCAATGCACCTTAATATTTTAAGAAACTTCGCGATTATAATTATTAAAAGGCTTTTCTCCCAATTTCTCGTTGGTGTCAGTGTATTTTTTCGTTGTCTTTTTCATGTATGCAAACAAAAGGATGGTGATCCGAAGGCGAAGAACAGAAAACTGAAGCGTAAAGCGGCCGGCTTCGTTGTTTGTCGAAACTCCAAGGTTTCCGCAGCGACGGGAACTGGTTTAGTTCTGTCAAAAGGCAATTATTCACTTAGCACTTCACACACGAAGTATAGACTTGTTAAAACGTTGGGAAGGGCGGCGTGAGAGTGGGTTGACCACATGGCACATAAACACAAACATACCGAACCGTGTTCACATATAAGACTTAGTTGTATATAAACCCTTTTCCGGCTTAACGACAATTATCTTGTTTCATATGCAATTAAACTAACGAACACGCGTTGTAATACAAGGTTAGGCCTTGGATTGCTGGCTCATGAGCTTCTGTTTCGGGCCTTTGGCAGCAGATCTTGTAAGTCCAGAAAGGTGATCTTCCTAGTACCTTCTGTTTTTCTCTAATTGTAAACATATTATTGTAATTGCTAAGGCCCCGTTAATTTACACTATTACGGTACGGTCAGTCTTCCGTTGAAAAATCACTACGTTTCTTTGTTGTGCTTACACTATTCCGGAGTGGTTTGCCGTAGCGTAGTCACTACGCTTAGCACTTCGGCTGCAAATCACTACGCTATGGTAAATTTACCGTACCGTCATAGTGTAAACAGACGATTTTTTTGTTACGGAACGCTCACCCCAATCCGGGCCTCAAAAACATTTTTGCACGAGTTTTGCATTCAAAACTCCAAACGCCATTAAAAACAATACTATGTCACCATTATTGTGGGCAAGCAAACTCATGCAGGTGGAGAATAATGATATTAGGTGCTGATTGAGAAAACTGTACTCGACGGGGCTGGAAAAACCAGGCTCCGAAACTCCGCAAGTTAATTCGAATCCCGCGGACGAGTAGGGTTTCTCTATTCACCCGCGGTATAGTTTTCGTCACTAGGAGTATAGCACGGCTACTATCGCTATATCATTAATTCAATCATATTATTAAGAATTTTCAAAAAACTGAAAACTAACTTTGGTTGTGAAAAATATCTTTCTGAAATTCACAATTTCAAACACCGTCAAGCTGTCACAAAATTAAGGATTTCAGCTCATAGATTACCTGTTGAAACTGGTCGATACAGCAATGTTTCATTTAACAATTAGATTATGAGCTCGAAATTTCTATGAGTGAATAGTTGACGAGAGCGGAGCTCGAGTCAACTATCATCTCATAGAAATTGAGAGCGAATAATCTAATTGTTTTAGTAGAAACTAACTTGTGTACCTTAGTTCTTCCAAATAAATAAATATAACGGCACAACATGGGCCGTGCGGTGACTGCAGCGCTTTGTGAGTCCCTTGAAATCAAGGTCTCAACTCGGCCATCGACCTTCGTCCTTGCGTAATTCAGCACCCAGCTGCAAGGAAGGACGGTTAGCACCCCCGGTACTGAAATTGGAAGGTTCTGGATGCGTTCGAGTAGAACTCGAGTGACTTGAGTATACGACTGAACAAGATGGATAGTAGCTATTATAAGACATCACGCCATAAAAGCACTGTCTTGATAAGATGCACTTAAGTCCGACAGAACTCAGAAACGTCTGAAGATTATCCGCAAAGCTTATACATGCAAAAGAGATTTACGTGCCGCAGTGAAATCTCCAAAGACAAATTCTCACAAGTATTTAAAAATTCTACTAAAAATAAACACGCGAACTTAAATAAACTCGTATACTTAACAACACCCAACATGTTCGAAAAATAACGTTGTGTCTGAGAATAATCGAAGCCTGAATAAGGAAAAGGATCTGTGGGCGGTACACAAAGCCAAAGGCTAAAAGTAGAGAAGTTTAGCAAAATGGCCAAGTCAATAGCCGCTTAATGTGCACTAAGCTGGGCTGTACATCACAATGCGGAAAAGACGCTCACGTTTCAGATCCCCTTCAGAACGTAAAGTCTACACAAGCTGTTGTGCTCGTGGCTACTCGATGCCTCGTGTAGCATATGGCGCACACTGTCAAACACCTGATTTTCGTTAAAAACTGGGTCAAACGACAGTACAAAAGTGCGCACGCAAAATATGCGCAGAGAAAGAAAGCGCGATTCTAAACGACGCAATAATCCGCGCGCGCGACCACGACACAAGGCTCGTTTGTCCTTTTATACTAATCTCAGACTACGGTCCTTCACTTGCGCGCAATCAAATTAGTTCGAAATTAAGTGTTTGAATTAGGAAGTTAGCGCAGGAAGCTCGATAAACGCGATGGCAAAGAACTTAAATTAAAATTCTAAGTACCGTAGGAATCTTATCTTCGCTGATGAATCGCTCCGAGCGGAAGAAAATAAAACCTTTCAGATAACATAACCTTCTTTTCAAAAGCAAGAAAAGTTTTTTTCAAAAGACGAGAGAAAGATGGGGGAAATGTACAAGACTGGTTCAATGTCCGTTTTCCTTTTACAATTAGTACACGCAATGTGGTGTCTAGAATAAGGCAGCTAAACTTTCTACTTGTCTTTAAAAAAAATGAGGTATAGCGATGTGTACTTGTTTAAACAGAATATTGTCTCACGAATTATAATTTTGTGTTCTCAACAGTTTCTTGCGGTCAACACGCCAACTCACCTTGGTGAAGACGATCGGGTAGATATGAACAAACAGAGCGAAGAAAGCGAGGTATTTCATCGAGAAATCGTTCAAGGTCTCAGGTCCAACTGTCCAAGGCTTATCGCACTCAAACTGCCTTTCACTTAATGAAGTTGATTGCTAAGGACGGAACGTATTTCCCCAACAGCGCCTGTCGCATTAATATAAAGCTTATCAGCGTGATTAAATTTCATCAGTGCCCAGGCAAACAATTAAAACGGGCCGACAAAAACCCACGAGCGTCGCATGTGCTATTGCCCAGGTAATCCTCTCGAACTGACAGAACCGCTTGACCATTTAAGGAGGAATTAAAACCACGGTTGCGTTTGCGAATGGAGTAAAGAGGTTAGTCTTCGACAGTAATCGCCAATTTCAACACAAGAATTTGGAACATGTTTTTCGCCGCAGACTACTCTTATCTGAAGTCCCATACGGCTCGGATGTCAGCGTTATCAGCGAGTCAACAAACGCTCCAATTTTAAGAGGTCAAAATGTTAAATGCCTCTTTAATTTGTGTGATCGGTAATAAGGATAATTACTGACAAATGTATTTGAAAACAAGGTTCAAGGTAGGGTAGCGTAAGGCAAGGTAAAGTATGGTATGGTTGATATGACATGGTTTGGTATAGTAATAGTATATGATATAGGGCTGTTGGTTTGGTGTACAATAGTAATAGTATGGTATGGTATGGTATGGTATGGTATGGTCTGGTCTGGTCTGGTGTGCTATAGTAATATAATATAATATAATATGGTATGGTGTGTTGTGGTATAGTATGTTATGGTAAGGTAATGTAATAAAGTGAAGTGTACCGTACTGTAGTGCACTGTATTGTATTGTATTGTATTGTACTAGTGTACTGTACTGTACTGCACTGTATTGTACTGTACTGTACTGTACTGTACTGTACTTGGTTTGGTGTGCTATAGTAATAGTATGGTATGGTGTGTTATGGTATAGTATGTTATGGTAAGGTAGTAATAGTATGGTATGGTACTGCATTGCAGACCTGCCAACTTTTCCAAACACTAAATCTGGAGGTTTTCATTGCAAGGCATTACTGATAATGATTAAGACTGTATTCAGGTGCTTTGTGCCTCGGCCGAAGTGCTATTGATGCTTTTCTTTAGTTTATGTTTTATTTTATTTCTTCAGAGTATTTCTACTGGCATTTTTGAGAATTCTCGCTTGCCGTGAGAAGTGGCGGTCATACCGGGTGACCGGGAGAAGTTGTCTGATACCGGGAGTCTCACGGTCAAACCGTGAGAGTTGACAGGTCTGGCACTGTAGTGTAGTGTAGTGTAGTGTAGTGTAGTGTAGTGTAGTGTAGTGTAGTGTAGTGTAGTGTAGTGTAGTGTAGTGTAGTGTAGTGTAGTGTAGTGTAGTGTAGTGTAGTGTAGTGTAGTGTAGTGTAGTGTAGTGTAGTGTGTAGTGTGTAGTGTGTAGTGTGTAGTGTGTAGTGTGTAGTGTGTAGTGTGTAGTGTAGTGTAGCGTAGCGTAGCGTCGGCGTAGCGTCGGCGTAGCGTAGTGTAGTGTAGCGTAGTGTAGTGTAGTGTAGTGTAGTGTAGTGTAGTGTAGTGTAGTGTAGTGTAGTGTAGTGTAGTGTAGTGTAGTGTAGTGTAGTGTAGTGTAGTGTAGTGTAGTGTAGTGTAGTGTAGTGTAGTGTAGTGTAGTGTAGTGTAGTGTAGTGTAGTGTAGTGTAGTGTAGTGTAGTGTAGTGTAGTGTAGTGTAGTGTAGTGTATGCTACGGCACTATAGAGAAAAGAAAAAACTATAGAAGAATGGACTCGAGCTGTATACATGCCATCCAAGGTTTGTAAACAACAAGATTCCAAAGGCTCATGCTGTTATTAGATAACCGCAAGCGCCGGAATTCAAATTCAATTTTCGATAAGTGAGACAACGTCTTCCTCTATTTGGCAATTGTGTGCAATAAAAGCGGTAACATAAACAGTAATTGATCGCTATTCTGGACAAACAGCATGTAAAATTGTTTATCTTCAAAAGTCAATTGAGCTCTTCGTTATTTTCCCATTAATTACCAAATTGACGTAACGACAACGACAACATCAACGATGTGTTTACACGGCGTAATCAGTTAAAGAAAATAATAATGCTTTGAAAATGAGACGCTGGAGAAAGCCTGAGAAAAGGCGGAGGAAATGGGAGAGGAGAAGACACGTGGGTAGTACCGTGAGGTAATTAAGTTGTGGGAGGTAAGTTGAGGTGAGGTGAGGTAAGTTGAGGTGAGGTAAGGTTAAAGGCAAGTTGATGTGAGGAAGTTGAGGTAAGGTAAGTTGAGGTGAGGTGAGGTGAGGTAAGTTGTGGGAGGTAAGTTGAAGTGAGGCAAGTTGAGGTGAGGTAAGGTTAAAGGCAAGTTGAGGTGAGGTAAGTTGTGGGAGGTAAGTTGAGGTGAGGCAAGTTGAGGTGAAGTAAAGTTAAAGGCAAGTTGAAGTGAGGTAAGCTTAAAGGCAAGTTGACGTGAGGAAGTTGAGGGAAGGTAAGTTGAGGTGAGGTAAGTTGAGGTAAGGTAAGTTGAGGTGAGGTAAGTTGGGTAACTTGAGCTGAAGTAAGTTGCGGTGAGGTGAGTTGCGGTGAGGTAAGTTGCGGTGAGGTAAGTTGCGGCGAGGTGAGTTGTGGCGAGGTGAGTTGCGGTGAGGTGAGTTGCGGTGAGGTAAGTTGCGGCGAGGTGAGTTGCGGTGAGGTGAGTTGCGGTGAGGTAAAAGTAAGTTGCCGTGCGGTGAGGTGAGGTAAGGTAAGTTGCCGTGAGGTGAGGTAAGTTGCGGGGTAACTTGCGGTGAGGTAAGCTGCCATGCGGTGAGTTGAGGTGTTTGCTCTTCTACAATTTTTTCAACCACTAACCTCTGATTGACCTTCATATGGCTCAGTCCAGAAGACCACAGGACTAGATCCCCTGCAGGGTGTTGACTACCCAAGCGCTTGGAGTTTCATTTCTCCGTAACTGATCCCGCGGTTGGGCTCTATAAAAAGACTAATTTCGCCCCAAGCTCAATCCTTTACCAATATTTCTATCAGTTGCTAGTTCGATCGGCTGAGTGTTATTAATGGAAAAGGACATTCTATCGACTCCAAATATCGATTGACGTCCGTTACTAATTATGTACAGAGCTCCGTATATAAACAACGCATGCAAACTTGGCGTTCCGTAAAACAAATTAGGCCGTTTGTCAAGTGAAGAAAAATACAACCAGATGTTGTCTCCGCGCGTTATTTGATTCCCAATATTATCACTGTGAATCGTAACATATTTCATACGCAGTGCCTGCAACTAGCCTACGTTACTGCGATACTCTATCCCCCCTCAACTCTTTCTCGCTCAGAATGGAGCGCCTGCTATGCGAGGCAAGGGGTATGTCACTACAATCGGTGACAAAACCTCTTCGGACACATTAATAATTTAGAAAATTACATAAATATAATCCGTTGACCCCCTCCCCTCTTTTCAATGTTCGGGTATACAACAAGATCATGTAGTTAAAGGAAGGCAGAGCATTGCACTAGAATCGCAAGGTCGTGGGTTCAATTCCTGCCGGAAGGCCTGTGTAGTTGCATTTTTCGCAACTGGTCCCGGTTTGGTCTTAAAATGTATATATTCTACACTCGAATTTTCCTTCACCAAAAATCCTTAGAACATGCTATGTATCGAGTGAAATGCCCAATATTACTTATAATGTGTAATGTAGACAGTGATACTTTTGTCATTCATCTTGGAAAGGGGGGGGGCATACATATCCTACAATTATGAGAAATGTCCGAAGGGTTTTCTCACTGATTGTACCAAAAACCCATTGGAGAATTTTTGGAATTTTCAAAATGCCATGAGATTTTTTAAATTCATATTGACTATTTTCAAGGATTTTCCAGGAATTTCCACAGATTTTAAAATTTTGTTTTTCTTTTTCTTTTTCTGAGAGGGTCAGCCCCCTTGAGCGTCGTTTATATGGATATTGTGGAAAACAGTTCCAGCCCTCTTAGCCTTTTGTATGGACCACCTAAGCGTGGGTTAGCTAAGTTACAAAGAGTGCAGAATGCAGCTGCAAGACTTTTAACTTCAACTAAGAAATATGATCATATAACGCCCATTCTGCGTGAACTGCACTGGTTGCCGATTATTTTTAGGATAGATTTTAAGATTATACTTTTAACGTTTAAGGCTTTACATGGAATGGCTCCGGACTATATTAGTAACTTAATTACGGTTAGGCAGCCGGCGCGCTATTCTTTGCGTTCATGCATTATTACAGTCCTTCTTTTTCCAAAAGGCAAAACGCTTAGAACTTTCGGTGATAGGTCCTTCAGTGTGACTGCACCAAAACTTTGGAATGCCTTGCCAGTAGCATTGCGTAACATATCTTCAATTAGTACTTTTAAATCTTGCCTGAAAACATATCTTTTTAAACTAGCTTTTTAAGAACATCTCGTATGTATAATATGTTTTTATATGTATGTATGTACTGCGCTTTTGATCATTTTTATGTTAAAAAGCGCATTATAAATTAATAAATTATTAATTATTATAGGCAAAATCTCGGGTGGTCAATAGCGAGATTTTCTTTGAGAGTACTTATGGAAAGTACTTAAAAATTTTCACGTACATGCATGTAGCCATGACTGGTCACTAAACGTGCGTAGTTGTGTGTAAAATATTTGGCCATCCTAAAATTGATGCTCTTTCAAAAAGTCATTATGCAGTGCAGTGATCTCATAAGTTAATTGTCAGTTGTTTGCTGTACAAGCTGTGTTAGTTAGTAATACTCAGAAAAACTCTGAGATCTAAGCGGGACTCGAACCCACAACCTTCTGAATGCTAGCCAGACGCTCTAACCATTGAGCCACTAGAACTCAGATAGCGGAGCAAGGTTAATTAATAAAAGTAGCGTGCTGCGTAGGCAGTGCAGAAACAACAATCGAAATATAGTATAAGGTTATAGATAGAGTCTAACGTTTCGAGGAGTCTAACGATTACTTATACCTCCAGTCCTCCAGGAACGAGTCTTAACCGCTCGCTTACAAGTACTTGTTGGTCTACAAGTCGCGTTGTAACAGTAAGTTTCCAGTTAAACACAAGTTAAACACAGTTTACATCAAGCTGCAATTTCTGAAACTAACAAACCTGAATATCTCAAGAATGAGGCAAGGAAACGGAATTCTACAAAAGATGTTATTTTGTCATTTTCAATGTTCTTTCAAACTAGAAACTTAATTTTCGCCGCATTGGCACTTTATAGAGAGAGTTCACTGTTAATATTACGCGATTACAAAACGGGCGCCGGAATGAATGACAAAAACGTCTCGGACGGCGGGACCGGACGAGGAATAGATCATGATTTGATGGCTGGTAATCCTTTTGTTTATATGGATTTGCCATTCTAACATACAAGGGAACGTTTTGTGCCAATTACTCTCAAAGTTGGAAGTCAACCAACAGACTGCTTATACCACATTCATCACCTATGGCTGCATGTTTATATTTAATTCTAGTCACTTGGTCTGATGATGATTTTGTAATAAAATCGAAATATCACCGTTTTAATTGTTGTCTTGTTTTTAGCTCATATTTTGGGTTTAAAGATGTTTATTTTCGCTTTATGCTTTGTCTTGTATTTTTTTCAGACTGTATTTAATGAAATTTCTTAGTTTCCTGTTGTGGTTTAGATGGGCTGATGAATCTCCTTGAAATCGTTTATCGAATCCCAGTCTGAGTTATCCCCTAAGACCAACTGCGCAGTTATCCCCTGCTTTTCTGCATTGATATTGTCGTTGTTCTAACTCAAAAAATACGTATAATCATGGAAACCATACTTTTATCACGTTCTTTTAAACATTTGGTTGCACGGTAATCAAAATCATAAGTATATAAATATAAAACGTCTGTGATGATTACGAATGTCAATACCGATACTTAAACTAAACTCAATACTCCATCAGAGCATCTACGATTCTAAGAATATGTAAATTTAATAAGACATAAGTAGTCTTCGATGCTCTGATGAAGTATCGAGTTTATCGAGACGAAAGCTTAGCGAACTATTATTTACATGAGTTACATGGTATATTGCCATTCGTAATAATCACAGACGTTTTATAGTTATACTTATGATATTGATTACCTTGCGACCAAATGTTTAAAAGAACGTGATAGAAGTATGGTTTCCATGATTATACGTATTTTTTGAGTTAGAACAACGACAATATCAATGCAGAAAAGCAGGGGATAACTGCGCAGTTGGTCTTAGGGGATAACTCAGACTGGGGGATCGCTGAGACCGTGACACCGGATCATCAATTCACCACATTCATCACCTATGCTGTTTGTATGCTTTAATTTTATAAGGTGTGAAACAGTTTGGTTTTCTTTTGCCTTCGTTTTGGGATGGTCACCGACAAATTTCAAAGCGGCTATGATGAGTTGTGATTTCAAAATAAAATAAATGAATGATAAATGACTGGGTGGCTAATCATCCTTACTTGCAGCCAGCGGCTGAATTGCGAAGGACGCAGATCAACGATATCAATTCAAAGGCGCTCCAAGCAGCCGCCAACGACACAGTTCAGACCACGGATCACAGCTAAGATGTTAGGTGTTGATTTTATGGAGGAAAACCGGAGAACCCGGCGAAAAACCCTCGAAGCACAGGAGAGATCAACTACAACTCTACTCACATGAGTCCAAGCCCGACAACGGGGTCATTCCCGAGCGGTCACCCATCCAAGTACTAACCCCGTCTAACCGGGCTTACCTTTTTGGTGAGGCTCCCCAAAACGCTATGATATATATGTCAAAACGCTCCATACCGTACACAAATTTTTCGTTTTTCGCTTTTATACTTTTTACATTTATATTATTTATATTTATCTTTTAAATACTATTTTATTTGAGATGCCAAAGAAACTTGAAATTTACATTTAGATGGCCGAAAATTTTAACCGCTTGTCTGGAGACGTTTTTCGTCAACTTTAAGCCAAACTGAAAAAGTGTTGCAATTTTTGGCTAGACATTATACCTTAATTCTTGACGAACATATCATTTTTACAATTATTATTTTTCATCTTCAGTTGGCACGAAAGACGCGATGAAATAAAAGAAGGTGAAACCCGATTATTGGGGTGTATGATGAAATAAAAACACCACAGCATGAAAAGAGGCCAATTAGGATCAAGGTATTGTACTATTGTTTAAGAATCAAATGGGGAGCGATAAATAGCCAAAAGGAAAGCCGAAAGCCAAAACCATTGTTGAGAAATGGTATTAGTGTGAGGACAATGATGTATTTTTGATATACTGTAATTAGATACATTACATAGTAATCATCCAATAACAGCGTTTGGGTTCAATTATTTTAGTCAGTTGTTCGGTTTATCACTCTTTGGTGAAAGGAATACCCAAACAGGCTATAGCAGTCCAATTGATCGGCATTCCGAGAGTCTACTGATAATTAAAAGCAGTTTTCCGGGAAGACTCGAAAGTCTTACCACTGATTTGCTGGTGTTGTTAAAAAGATAGCACTTTCTCCTCAATTATTTTAAGAGCCCGAGTGGTTGGTCCGACCAAGAATTGAACCTTGGTCTCCCAGCTTATAGAAAAATGTGGCGGTAACCTGCACTAGACCACAACGGCTGGTGCAATTACTTCAGTATACTGTGTTCTTTAAGAGAACATCGAGGTGGAAATTAGCTTAATTAATTTTTGTCAGGTAATTTCTTCCTGAAATATGTAAAGCACCGTCTCAGTGTTTGATTGCCGTTGTTTTCGACTCATAAAGTATTAATGAGTTTGAAATGAAACGACTTTGACGGTTCTCCAGGCAATGGACAATGTATTGTCGACTGTTTCTCTTTTGAAACGGAAATTATATAATATTAAAGTAAGTATCATTTACTAATTTAAGAAGTGCGGGTGCTTTTAAAAGTACTATTACAATTAAGCCCTAGGACCAGGCATATAGTTATATGGTTCCAACCTATATTTTAATTTCTTTCGGAAATAAAATCACGATGTTTTTATTAAGAACAGATTGTTGTCTATTGTATGATGATACAGTAGAAGTATCAAAAAAACAAAATGTAGTTAACTCTGCATGCACGAGTATAGTTTTCAAAGCTTCTGCTTTATTTTATCTATTATGTTGCCGTATTTTACAATACAATACAATACAATACAATACAATACAATACAATACAATACAATACAATACAAACAATACAATATAATACAATACAATACAAACAATACAATACAATACATTACAATACAATACAATACAATCAATACAATACATTACATATACAATACAATACAATACAATACAATACAATACAATACAATACAATACAATACAATACAATATACAATACAATACAATCAATACAATACATTACATATACAATACAATACAATACAATACAATACAATACAATACAAAACAAAACAAAACAAACAATACAAACAATACAATACAAACAATACAGTACAGCGCAGTACAGTACAGTACAGCGCAGTACAGTACAGCGCAATACAGTACAGTACAGCGCAGTACAGTACAGCGCAGTACAGTACAGCGCAGTACAGTACAGTACAGCGCAGTTACAGTACAGTACAGTACAGTACGGTACAGTACAGTACAGTACAGTACAGTACAGTACAGTACAGTACAGTACAGTACAGTACAGTACAGTACAGTACAAACAACACAGTGCATTACAGCCTATACAGTACAGTACAGTACAGTACAGTACAGTACAGTACAGTACAGTACAGTACAGTACAGTACAGGACGACACAAACTACAACACAATACCATAAGAATTAAAGCTTGCCGTTTGTGGCGTTGTTATTATTTCTATGGGTGTCGTGTAAGAGTAAATATGTAGTTAAGTACAGGAAAAAGAGGCAAAGATGTTTGTTTTAACCTTTTGCCAAGAAAGTTGTTTTGATCAGGTTGTCTACAACCTAAGTCTAACTCGGGTCCAATGACTCCCTAAGACAATGCCAAGCATGCAGATGTAATTTCGCGGTATGGGTGGTCGACGAGACAGAAATCACGACATTCAGAAGGTAGTTTATCATTTTTAGTTGTTATATGCTGGACTTTTGTAGTAATTCGCTGTCAGATTTACTTAGTCGATAAGGTCATCGAAAGACGAGATGTCTTGTTATTTGTCTAAACTGTCAAAAAAAAAGTTGTTTACTGCGAAATTGTTTTTCCAAATGTGTTTTTGTCTGTTTGATAGAGCGCTAATAACGTAAAGCCAAATATTACTTGTATAATAATATAACCAATTCGTCACCTGCATTACCACAATTTATACTACAGAACTTGCCGACTCAGCTCTCTGTGGGGTGAGAATGTACTGCACAATAGTCCCTAGAATTATATTGTCTGGAGACGCGGCGAACATCAAAGCGGTTAACAAGAAGCTACAATTTAGGTTGAGGGTGGCAAATAAGGTGCACAATCTTTTGTTTTACGTTCATTAATATTTATAAAGCAACGATGCTATTGGTTGGTTGCTTCATTATACCAAAAATACAATGTGTTCAGCAAGCGTTAAGGTGAAATAAGGTGCACAGACGTCAACAAAAACCTAGAACAAAGACTTTGGCCGCGTTTCCAGACAATTTATTTCTATATAGGGACTATGACTGCACTCATGCAGGCGTTCCGTTTTGGGGGAGAGGAGCTCTTTCCGCTAGCCGCTCTCATGTTTAATCGTTTAATAATAAAATCAACCATTGCAGTCCAAGGACTGAATTACAGTGATCAAGATAGTTACAACAAATAATTATATAAAAACACCAAATTTACCTACAATAAAATTTATATCTTTGCTGCTTGATACATGATAAAGCTATTATTAAATCTATTTGTCTGTCTTCTTATTATTAAACTTCCTATTATGTCTTAGTCTATATGAGTTAATATTTTCAGCTGGTAACAATTCAGCCAACTTATGATGTGGATTCGAAATAATATTTGAGAATAACTTCTCACACAGCATAGACCGTCTTTCATATAAAGTTTCTAATTCTGCTCTTTTTAGGTTTTCAGTGTAACTTAGATCATGATAAATAATTTGCAAGGCTCTCTTCTGAATATGCTCTATATCATTTGATAAATACTGAGGTAAGCTAGTATGGAACGCCTGACAAGCATATTCAAGTATTGATCTTATACAGGAACAATAGAATCCAATTAACGATTTGGAATCTACATCAGCTCGTTTGAGTTGTCTTAACAAATAAATACGCTTAGCAGCTTTCCATACGATGTTCTCAACGTGCGTGTTCCACTTTAGATCTTGTGTAATAGTTACACCAAGGAATTTTGCTGTACTCACGACCTCAAATGATTTGTTGTTTACATTTTAGTGGAGCGTAAGCACGCGGATTCTTCGTAAACTTCCTGCTACGCAGGCTAGAGAGGGGGTTGATCTGGGGTGAGTTGGTGGTAGAACCAAAGTACACAAGGATGGAAAACTCAGTTCTTTTAAAAGAGTAGCACTATACACTATACATGTCTTATCCTATCATTTCTATGTTTCTGCTATTCAAAAAATGACATCCGTTTCGAAAGCGCATGCAGTCACTTGCCAAGAGTTAAACAAACAGGGCGAAACGCCACAATTGAACTGTAAGTGTTGATTTTGCGCAGGGAGGAAAACCGAAGAACCCGGCGAAAAACCCTCGAAGCACAGGAGAGATCAACTACGGGGTCATTCCCAAGCGGTCACGCCACCCGTGCTGACGTGCTCCCTAAAATACGTATACCATTTAATTATTGGCGTGTGCAGTTAGCATGCTGCCTCTCACCAAAATGTTAAGCCGGTTACTCGGATGTGCTTCGAGGGTTTTTCGCCGGGTTCTCCGGTTTTTCTCCCTCCGCAGAATTTCCAGAAATTTCTTGGACCGCGGGGACCGGACGAGGAATAATAGATCATTTTTGATGACTATTTATACATACAAGGGAACGTTTTGTGCCAAATTATTCTCAAAGTTGGAAGTCAACCAACAGACTGTTTACTAAGTCCTCGAGTTAGACTATAATTTAATGAAATTTCTTAGTTTCCTGGTGTGGTTTATTTGGGCTGTCTCTCCTAAAACACGTAAAACTCAAATAAAACTCAAATACTCCTCACAACAATTAATATGTGTCTAAGAAAAAGGAGAAATGGGATGATCTACAGTCTCGAAGGGAAAAACAAATGTTATATCTTGTCAATAAAATAGTTGGTGGTAGATCAAATTTAATCAATTTATCCCACCTTTTCTCAATATCGAATCGAGACAGTCACCACCTAAGAAGTAATAATTGTGTTCTGTCGCTACCAAAACCTAATACTAATGCAATGAAAAGGAGCTTCGGTTACAGAGGTGCCACGCTCTGGAATGCACAGCCAATAGAAGAAAGATGTTGTAACTTATAAGTACTCTTATTAAAGTACAATATCTTTACAAATAAATGTACAAGAATTTGATTGTTTTTAAATACTTTTATAGGTTTATAATATGATTAATATTTTATTTATTTAAAAATCTTTATACACGGTCACCTGTTCAACGGGTATAAAAATAGTTGTTTTTCAAAGGGCCATGTTTACAGAAATAAGTATTAAATTAATCTAAACTATATACTAAACTAGCCTATGTTACACATTAAAAATTTATTACATCTACTTAAAATGACCTATTCTATGCTAACTAAAGTTGCAGAGTCATCACAAATGACTGAAATAAATATATTGACAACGTTCTACTTCAACGTGATTCGATCAGCAGGAACACCAATCGCGTCAACCTCGTACCCAGGGTCGAATTTCATTGTTGACACCCATTGATGATCGTAATGTGTGAGTTTGGCAATATTCTGAATTACGCGCAACGAGTTTCTTTACGCGAGCGCTGCAAATAGATGTAAATCTATCTCGGAAATAATCAGTAACACGCGAGTGTCGTAGCGCAAGTGAAGGATATATGGCCTGACACGCAACTGCGCAAAGCTTTTGGAGTTTGGACGCAACGTTCAATAATCAACGTGATTCAAAGTACACACATCATATGTGAACTTTGAACTGTTATCCAAGAGCTGTTTTGGACTACCTCTGTAAATCGAAAACGGAAGCAATGGAGTAGTTCCGTTCCAGCTCACGCTTCAGCTAAATACTGATGTTTATCACAGACTAAAAGGGAAATTGCGCGCTATTTACTGATTCACTCCATATATATGTACCGCATCGAACTGCAACTTGTTATTATTGCAAGCTTCGCGTGATTCAACGCACAAGCACCGGACATGCCATTGGAGACGCTTTTTGAAACTGGTGATATGATTGTTTAAAAGTTAGAATAAAGAAAGGTGTACCATGAGAGTAAGTAGAATGTTGAAGGTCGATGGCTTACCTTTCCCAAGAAGGAGGAATGCTTCGAAGTACGAGAAGTTGGCGTCATGTTTTCTCGTTATCATCGCGATTGCACTTCTGTGGATACAAGGAACATCAGGTGGGCCTGTGTTTGTGAAAGAAAAGAAAGCAAACATGATTCGGTGAAGTGATTGCTGAACTTTATTCACTGAATGAGTCAGAGTTAGTCTTCTTATATAGGACCAAAATCCCACCCTGTTGTTTGCGATCTCTCCTTACTAAAGCTAAATCACATATCCGGTTGAATTAGCTGTCAGAAGATTCAGCGTTTCCACCCTGATTTAAGTTGAGTGGAAGTTTACGATTTACTGCATATGCATGCTTGTATTCTCGCTTGGGCATTTGTCCCATAAATTCACAGAGGGTATAAAGCTCTTCAGAAATAAACTATAGTCACTATATACTCTATACATATATTTACTCTATAATGGAATGATAATGACGTAACCAGAACCGAGTATATCCGAGTGAAAGTCATATATATATATATTAGAAGTTAGATCGATCTAAACGAGTGTGAGATTGATCTCAACGAGTGAGATTGATCTAAACGAGTGTGAGATTGATCTCAACGAGTGAAATTGATCTAAACGAGTGTGAGATTCATCTAAACGAGTGTGAGATTGTTCTAAACGAGTGTGAGATTGATCTAAACGAGTGTGAGATTGATCTAAACGAGTGTGAGATTGATCTAAACGAGTGTGAGATCGATCTAAACGAGTGTGAGATTGTTCTAAACGAGTGTGAGGTTGATCTAAACGAGTGTGAGATTGATCTAAACGAGTGTGAGATTGATCTAAACGAGTGTGAGATTGATCTAAACGAGTGTGAGATCGATCTAAACGAGTGTGAGATTGATCTAAACGAGTGTGAGGTTGATCTAAACGAGTGTGTGATTGATCTAAACGAGTGTGAGGTTGATCTAAACGAGTGTGAGATTGATCTAAACGAGTGTGAGATTGATCTAAACGAGTGTGAGATTGATCTAAACGAGTGTGTGATTGATCTAAACGAGTGTGAGATTGTTCTAAACGAGTGTGAGATTGATCCAAACGAGTATGAGATTGAGATCAAACACCATAATAAATGAAAACAGAAATAAATGAATGAAAAAGGGTTTATTTCTTCCTTTACTATAGGAGAAGACCAACCAAACCTCACAACAGTTGAAACCTGGGGTGAGACGCAAATCAAGGTAACTTGGCAACCGTATGAACATGCGCAAAGTAGTAAACCTCACCACTACGAACTGCATATTGACGATCACTTGGAGTATTTTGGTAATGACGTCATGTATGTTGCCAGGCGACTGACACCTGATACTATATACCACTTCAAGCTTCGTTGGTGCATCGAAGATACGAACCAATGTTCTCAGTTTTCAAAGACATTGCCAGGAGTTACAGCTCGATCGCGTAAGTCCTTTTTTTAGAAATGTTAATTATCGTATTAATCGTCCATCTGTCCGCGTTCTTTATTGGTTTATTTCTCCGTGAGTTTTTCTCATCCTCTCTTCACTTCACTTCACGTCTCTTCACTTTTCTTTTCTTCACTTCACTTCTCATCTCTTCTCTCCTCTCTTCTCCTGTCTTGTCTTCTCATCTCCCCTCTGTTCTGTTCTCCTCTCTTCTCCTGTCTTGTCTTGTCTTCTCATCTCCTCTCTTCTCCTCATCTCTTCTCCTCTCTTCTTCTCTGTTCTCTTCTCCTGTCTTGTCTTCTCATCTCCCATCTTCTCCTCTCCTCTGTTCTGTTGTTGTGTTGTGTTGTGTTGTGTTGTGTTGTGTTGTGTTGTGTTGTGTTGTGTTGTGTTGTGTTGTGTTGTGTTGTGTTGTGTTGTGTTGTGTTCTCCTCTCTTCTCCTGTCTTGTCTTGTCTTGTCTTGTCTTGTCTTGTCTTGTCTTGTCTTGTCTTGTCTTGTCCTGTCCTGTCCTGTCCTGTCCTGTCCTGTCCTGTCCTGTCCTGTCCTGTCCTGTCTTGTCTTGTCTTGTCTTGTCTTGTCTTGTCTTGTCTTGTCTTGCCTTGCCTTGTCTTGTCTTGCCTTCTCATCTCCTCTCTTCTCCTCTTCTCCTATCTTCTCCTCTGTTCTCTTCTCTTCTCTTCTCTCCTCTCTTCTCCTGTCTTGTCTTCTATCTCCCCTCTTCTCCTCTCCTCTGTTGTTCTGTTCTGTTCTGTTCTGTTCTCTTCTCCTCTCTTCTCCTGTCCTGTCTTGTCTTCTCATCTCTTCTCTTCCCTCTCCTTCCCTTCTCTTCTCTTCGCTTCACTTCACTCCTCCCTACATTTCTGGGTTGTTTTTTCTTTAGAAAAACGAGGATATATCAGATCTTTCTTGCAGTGGACACTTCTTTTACTGATCGCGACAGTTCTCGCGTGTAGTACGGCACTTATCGGGCTCAAAATTTATCGAAAATTGTGGAGGTAAACTTTGAATAACTATAAAATTCACATACTATAATAGTGAAAGAATGAATATCGCAGGGAGAATCTTAATTTTAACCCATTCCTGTCAGAGACGGACAAAAACAGCCCCTTTCTCTTTGCTCTGTCTAACACCAGACACTTTTATTATTTATTTTATTAGCTTCGCCATATAGACTTGACTAAATACATGTATGGTATCACAAAATAAACTAAAACGAGGACCATTCAAACACAAACACAAATTTAAATCTATGGCAGGGTCACCGCAACAGCGTGAAGGCCAAATACTGCGGGCCCAAAAATATAAAAGTTAAAGTCAAAACTTCTAATAAAACGTATACAATATACAACATACATGCAATATAGAAATAAATACTAAAAACAGCAAGTAATGCTGCGGGTTAGAGTGCGAGAATTATTACAATTTGGACATATAGTTTTGAAAGAACGTGGATCGTCAGGGTTATAGGTTTTCACAAGACTTTTTCTCGTCAAAGGAAGAACCCTCAGACAGTCGAACCAACGTTGTGAAAAACACTATTTTTCTTTTGTTTAAATAGGTCTTTCCTCTACAGATATGACTACAGGTCAGAGACCACCGTTGGCCTGCCAAAATATTTAGCCACCACAGATGTTATAGATGACGACACACGTTCGACACTCTGTGTGGAAACTTCGCCCGAAACAGACAAAGAGAAAAGCGTGAGTTCGATTCTGCATGGGGATTCTCGTAAAGTGAAACACCCTGATCGCCAAGAAGTCCAACCAAATGAACCGCTAATGGTAGTTGAAGACCACAGCAATATAAGTCCAAAGGGAAGCGAAGTTACAGTAGACAATTGTTATACCGATAGACATCCAAAGACATGCGAGTTTGATCTTCAGTCAAGCGAGGATTGTGTTGAAGGTAAGGAACAGTCACGTTCCACATTTATTTTTTACGAAATTCGTCCAAACTCTGTTTGTTTGTTTGTTTGTTTGTTTGTTTGTTTGTTTGTTTGTTTGTTTGTTTGTTTGTTTGTTTGTTTGTTTGTTTGTTTGTTTGTTTGTTTGTTTGTTTGTTTGTTTGTTTGTTTGTTTGTTTGTTTGTTTGTTTGTTTGTTTGTTTGTTTGTCTGTTTGTCTGTCTGTCTTACCAAAACCTAGCACGGATTTTTTAAAAACAGATTTATGTATAGTGGAGCAAAACTATGGAATGATCTCTCAATTGAACTCAAATCTAAAACTACGCTATCTTCATTTAAAAAGCATATTGCATCCTTAGGTCTCGTTAGCTATTAACATTTTTGCCATTAAGTATTTTATAAACACTTTGTATATAGTATTCTACTTTGTATTTTAAATCAAAACTAATTCTCGGCTCTCATGTAAAACAAATATTGTAACGCTTGTTATAATTTTGATGAAATCCCAAGTATAAATAAAGTCTGTCTGCCTGCCTGTCTGTCTGTCTGTCTGTCTGTCTGTCTGTCTGTCTGCCTGTCTGTCTGTCTGCCTGTCTGTCTGCCTGCCTGCCTGCCTGCCTGCCTGCCTGCCTGCCTGTCTGTCTGTCTGTCTGTCTGTCTGTCTGTCTGTCTGTCTGTCTGTCTGTCTGTCTGTCTGTCTGTCTGTCTGTCTGTCTGTCTGTCTGTCTGTCTGTCTGTCTGTCTGTCTGTCTGTCTGTCTGTTGTCTGTTAGTGTTAGTATTCACATTTCAAATCCTAGGAGTTGAATTACTATTTCAAATGCAAGGACTAGAAAAAAAAACCAAGACAACAACAAATCAACTTCTCTGCCCAGGCATTCCAAGTTCCCTCACGTTGTGCAATTCAGTGCCTCTGACTAAACTATTCCCTCATCAGTTAATTTTTGAGTTTGCAAAACCAATTTTTTTTTATTTCTATATGATGTTTTCCATAGAAACTTTTGCCAAGAATAAAGATAATTCCACGAATGAAAATAATTCCAAAAACACAGAACTTTCCAAGAATATAGACCAAAGGCCGAATAAAGAAAATTTATGTAACATTTATTTTGGAGACGCCGATAAACTGCCCTGCACTACAGAGTTCCTTCATAACGAGAAGATACAGAAAACCACACCAGGGAATGGCGAAGATCAAGTTATTATTAAAAGTAACTCATTAAGTCCAAAGATAATTAGATTCGGACGCATGTCAGACAAGAAACTACAGAAGTCGATTTCATTGGAAAGCCAGCTCAAATTCCAATCCGAAAACCTTGAGAAATACCACAATTCCAAGAATATAAGACATGATCTTATTCCAAACGGTATAAAATCAAAACCTGTGATAGACAACAAGGGAGAAATTGTGGTTGTCGTGGATAATAGCAATATTTTCATCGGTGCCCAGGAGTGTGCGAGTTTGCTGAATCCGAAAGAGCGTCGTCGAAATATTCGCGTCAAAATTCAGCAGTTGGTCAAAGTGTTCGAAAGAGGGCGAACTCTTTGCTTTGCGTTCGTACAAGGTTCCAGTCCACCTACGACCGAGCAAGTGTGGGAGGTGTATCGGTAAGTAGACTTCATAGACATAGTCAGTGGCGTAGCCAGGGTTGACCAATTGGGAGGGCACGAAGTGACATTTCTAAAGAAGGGGGTAGCATGCCCCGGAAATTTTTTGAAATTTAGGGATTTTGAAATGCCATTTCCTTCATTTTAGGGAAAGAATTTGTAGAATTCTGAAGATTATAAAATACGAAAATTAAATATTTACATTATTTTTTTGGAGGATTGCGGTAAACATTTTAGTCAGTTTTGATTATGTATTTATTGTGCATACAAGAATGTTAGTGAAAATTGCGTGCGGTATAGATTCTTTAGTCACGAGTACACAAATCACGCATGGAAAACGCGTAGGCCACGGACTAGCGTTGGAGATTAGTAGAATAATGAATGACGGCACAGTAGGGGTGTTGGTGGAACAGTACGGGTGTTGGTGGCACAGTAGGGGTGTTGGTGGCACAGTAGGGGTGTTGGTGGCACAGTAGGGGTGTTGGTGGCACAGTAGGTGTGTTGGTGGAACAGTAGGGGTGTTGGTGGAACAGTAGGGGTGTTGGTGGAACAGTAGGGGTGTTGGTGGAACAGTAGGGGTGTTAGTGGAACAGTAGGGGTGTTGGTGGAACAGTACGGGTGTTGGTGGCACAGTAGGGGTGTTGGTGGCACAGTAGGGGTGTTGGTGGCACAGTAGGTGTGTTGGTGGCACAGTAGGGGTGTTGGTGGCACAGTAGGTGTGTTGGTGGAACAGTAGGGGTGTTGGTGGCACAGTAGGTGTGTTGGTGGAACAGTAGGGGTGTTGGTGGCACAGTAGGTGTGTTGGTGGAACAGTAGGGGTGTTGGTGGCACAGTAGGGGTGTTGGTGGCATAGTAGGGATGTTGGTGGCACAGTAGGGGTGTTGGTGGAACAGTGGTTGGTACACGTGCCTTTCACCTGTGCGAGCCGGGTTCGATTCCTGCACGATGCAGTTATCTGATTAAAAAAAAAGTTCACCTTGGCCGCATGTGAAAAGAGTGCTTCCAGTTTGACTCTACCAAACACCACAGGTTTCCTCCAGGTACTCCGGTTTCCTCCTGTAGTAACACTGGACCAATGAGGGTGGGCCCTTACCGGACCTCTGAGGATAACAGATTAGATAGAACTGATAGAGTTATCCAGTATAAATGAGGTTAGTCGAACCCCCGCTGAGCTTCTCAGAAGCTTCTCTTGGTCCCAATGCGCTTGTAATTCATAACGGTTTATTTGATTGCATAGAACTAATCATAATTGCGGGCAGCTAGCTTTTAGGCAGCTTTGTTTTCTGCCTGTGAGTGAGTTTGTGCGGAACCAACCGGAACGGCACCATGGAATCCACCAGATTAATTGAACGCAAGAAGACTAGATTTAGACTGGATTCGAGTTCACTTAATGGACGTGGATTGAGAAAGGGCTCAGATTGGATTTCCATGGTGAGGTACTCACCCCTGTAATCCAGAGCAGCAAAACTAAAACTAAGTTGCTGCATGTGATAACTGCAGAGCTTATAAGGCCTCAGTTCAAATCCAGTCTGAATCTCGTTCCGAAATCCAGTCTGAAACTCAACATATAGGTCGGATACTACAAGATGGATGATGCAATTCTATATCCAATGGCAAAGCGTCATTTTTTGAAGTGCCATGCATATTTTGACGACTTGCGTGTCGTATACTGTTCTTTCACTTTAATTTTAATGTACTAGCTAATCTGACCCTTGAGAAGCTAATCTCAGGTGCAGGTCGGCCTTTTAAGCGTCGCTGGATCAAGTTCTGTTGTTAAACTGTTTCTCAGCAATCAGCATAGGGTGGGTGGCACACTGGTTAGCGCAAGTTCATGGCTTTCACCTCTCATTTCTGTTCGATACAGTTGTCAGATTAAAATTTCACCTTGGCGCATGTGAGAATATAGTGCTTCCATTAACATAGGGGAGCCCATTAATCTGGCTAGCGTTGAGAGCCGCATCGATATCAAGCACAGACTAACCAAAACAATTATAAACTGATTTTTAATATTTTATCAATGAACGAATCAATCATAGACAAATCTGTAATATTTTTTTTTAATATAATCTTTTATATGCCATATGAATGTATTTTTAACTACGAATTCTCTACGAAAATTAGCAGCACAGTTTTCCTCTGGTACGCGATGGACCATTGGTCCAATGAGAGATATGGTCCATAGCGGATCTCTACTGGCTGTAGGGAACTGTACTGGAGAACAATTTAGACAACTAATAGAGTTGTCCAGTATTATAAATAATTAGTTTAGATTAGTCTAATACGAAGTAGAAAGCACCTTCCTGTTTGGAACCTGAAATGAATTAACCAGAAATCTTATAAGCATGTGACAATGCCGTCATCTATCAATGGATCTGGTGCAGCAGAACGGCTAAAGTATATTTTTGGTGCGTTGCGCGTCTTACATTATATAGTAGAACGCTCCGCAATCGCAACCACTGGGTCTGTTTCTTATCCCCCCGCCAACTAGCTTCAGCTCTGCCCAACTGACTTAATTTTGTTGTCCGTTTTTATTTTACATTTGAAATGTTAAAATATATTTTTTACCGTTTTGTATTCAAATCCCTTTTTACCCTTTTTAACAAGATTATCCGCTGTCCATCTGGAATAAATCCTCTTGTATTTAAGACGATTACCGCGGAATTCAGTATCTTAAACGAGAAGCTTATCTTTACGTATTATTATTCTTGAGATAATCAGTTTCATTTTTTCTTGTTATGGTAATGACCTAAGTATATCACGAGTAACTAAAAATGGCATGCATGATTCGTATATATTCGAAATCATCTACGAAAAATAATTAAAACCTTCAGTATACACATGGATATAGAGAACACCAAACTAAAAACATATATCGTTCGAGCAAAATTGTTGCCATCATAAACTAATGAATTAGCCAGTGAGCTCTCTGTATAAAGACGAGATTAAGTGGCACTCAAAAGGCTTTTTTCTATCAAGCAGGAATTATATTCAATAATCTACCTCTGTATATTAGAAAAATAGATAACACAATAGACTTCCTCAAAGCCATTGAATTGTACTTTAAATAGATATTACTTATATAAAACGTATAGTAGTTTACTAATATATAGTATTTCATGAATTCAGGACACACATTTATAACAGTTAAATTGTATTACTGAAGTGTTTATTATCCTGATTAAAAATTCGTATAAATAAATAAATAAATAAGTAAATAAATAAATAAATAAAAGTCTTTAATCCTCAATACGCGGTCTGAGGAAGTCTGCATGATCTGGTTAAAAGACCGAACGAGACACTAAGAGCACTCCAAAATCCCATCCCGTGATCCCATACACTTCGACGAAAAGTCCGCAAAAGTCCGCGAAACGTCCAGCGGAATTTTAAAAATCCTTAAAAATCCAAAAATCCCCCCAAATCCTTGAAAATCCATAAAAATCCATGGAACTCCTTTGAAAGTCCATAATACCCGACTCAATTGATCAAAATCACCAGAAAATCCGATTATGTATTTTTGAAAATTATGTTGTTGTTTTTTATGTAATTTTGTTTTTTTACTTTTTGTATTTTCGTATTTGACTGTTTTTATGAATATCTTTCTCTACTATTTTCCCACTTGGCTCCTACGCCTTTATTATTTCCCAGTTTCACTTAAAGCTCGGCCGGAACATGAAAAATAAAGAGAAAATATCGTTAATAAGTTTCACAAAAAGTCCGGAAAAGTCGGCAAAAAATTCACAAAAGTCCGAAAGTCCGATGAGAAAATCCAAGGACTTTTGGAAGTCCGAACGTCTCGTACACTTTTTTTGGAGTGCTTTGGCCTTAGACTAAAACTATACGTAATTTAGGCATACGTGTCCGCCACGTTTAGATTTAATCTTTGCCCGATCAATGTCTGGAGATATAGTTATGTAATATATTATACACGAGGAGCCGTTTATTATCTGATTTGAAAACACCAAGAAGTGTGTTGAAAAACGATGCGATAGTCGAATTAAACTAAACTCACGTCGAGGTGTTTTTACAGGCGACACGCGCTGCGTTAACAAGTATAGAATGTTTTGGCCGTCCTAAAGTACTTAAATTAATACATGGACACGTTTCCTCAATATGTCATTGAGTGTAATGTTGGCGAGACAACGAAGTGTGCTAAACTTAACCTGTATTAAGACCTTAAGATAAATAGTCCTGCCTCTACGCTACACGGCAATGTCATGAAACTCTTTTTCTTGAAATAGCAAGAGGTGGTAGTGAAAGGAAAGAGGAAACCAAGTTTTTATTTTATGTAGTGAAAGGGTAGGCAATTAGGAAAACCTAGATTCAGGGGCGTCGGGGAGGGGGGGGGGGGGGGGGGGTTAGGGGGTCCGGTGGCATGCTTCCCCGGGAAATTTTGAAATCTAGAGTCTCTGAAATGCCATTTCCTGCATTTTAGGACAAGGATTTACAGAATTCTAAAGGTCCAAAAACGTCAAAAAATACTCAAAAGACAACACTTTTCCGGATATTGAATATCTGCATTCAAATTTCTTTATTATATCTTTATTCAAAGTCGTGGGTTAGCTAGGGTTAGTGATTTTTTTAATCATATAACTTTATTACTGGCCTTGTTTAAAAGTGGTGGTGGTGGTGATGGTGGGGGCAAACGTATTCTTCCCCCCCACCCCCCGCTTCCCAAAAAAAAAGTGAGGGGCCCAGCCACGTGCTTCCGAAGCCCCTGCCTAAATTTCATTAGCGTAAAAGAGTGCTGTTTTGATAGTGTCAGAGCAAAGTGAAAACAGAGTTGGAAAAAAGCTGCAGGTATGCGGGTCCCACCTGGAGGAAGGTTTACTTTAGTGAGGAAAGTTTAAAGTGAAAAGTGAAAACACGTGAAACAACACATTTGGTAATCTGAAAAAGTTACTGACGAAGCAAGGTGTCGAGAAGAAAAGCGATTTGCAGCAAAACATTGGCTAACCAACAATTATGCAGCACTGGCAGTGGTAACAGTTACATGTGTGAGACATGTACGCTGATGTCTGCTGTGATGTCTGTATCTTCGTAGCAGTCGAGGGTAGTTAGTAGGCTGTCAGCAGTGATCAGTTATTAGTAGCTATATTGTAGTATGCCAAAAGCTTACCTATATAGGAAAACCTAGGTACTGTAAAAGTCACGCAATATTTATGAACGTTGCAAAACACAAAATTCTCGCTATATATTTTGAGGAAGGTTATCTAAACTTAAAAACCCATCGAGAGGAAGGTTGAATACTTTTTCCAACTCTTGAGTGAAAAGGTGGCAAACTGTTGAGATATTTAGTAAGGAAAAACTGACGTTTTGAGCAGAGCCCTTGAAAGAAAACAAATTGTTTTGTTTTAATCTGAAAGGCGTTGAAAAGACTTTTATTTCGTTTAAGAAATCGTCATATACTTAATTAGCATATTACACACCACTAATTAACTCAGCATAGAAAATAGATGCCAAAGAACTGTCAACTTTCTAAGTATAATCCATAGCCAGACGGCTTAGACCACAATTTGAAGAATTATAAAAGGATAAAAAAAAGACAGATAAAACGGTGAAAGAGTGAGTAGTTACACCCCGACAGGTTTGAACAGTTAGAGAAAATGGCTTGAGGCTGTTGTGGTTTCCCTGTCATTAATAAATGTAATTCTATATATACATTGGAAGCCCGCTATCTCGAACCTCAAAGGGAGGTAAAGAACAATTGGTAATTTGAATAATTAGCATAAATTAGGATAAATTAACATTCGGTCGTTGTATCGCTGTATCATGAAATAGTACTAGCCATGTGAGAAGAGTGTTTCCAGTTTGGCTTTAAATATCATAATTTTTTTCCGGGTACTCCGGTTTCCTAATACTGAACCAAAGATGAATAGATAGATGGAACTTTGGGGAGAATATTATGAAGATATGACTGATAGGGTTGTTCAGTATACCTTAAGATTTATACTTTAGATTTTAGTTTAATGTTAACACATAGTTAACTTACAATAGTGGTGTCACAGTTCGACAGACATTGGAAGTTAAACGCAGTAAACAAACACCTAATAACTGTTTTAAAAGCTCAAGGAAGTTAAAGGGTGGAGTGTTTCAAGATGGATTTTATTTTTTGGGCTCGATCCTATTAAATAAATAGGGTTATATTGAGTACATTTTGATTCCTCTAACATTAATTAAAGAGCTGTCAAGACCAGTTTTTCGTCGTTTGAAGAGTCCTTTCAAACGAAATCTAAATCGTCCTCTAATTAAAAGATTAAAGTGTTATATACAGCGTTATGTGACAGCGTTCGTCACTCAATTTTATTACATAAATTAAGCTGTATTGGGGCCTTCTTTCTGGTAGATCTCAATCTGTACGCATTGGATTCACTCCCCATTACCCATGGCGTACCACAAGGTGCAATTCTCTCACCACTACTATTCTGTATTTACATGAACGACCTTCCATCAATTACTCAATCATGCAACTTTGATTCGTATGTCGAGCAGACGAAACGGGTTTGATGGGTTTTTTTCAAAGATAAGTCAATTGGAAGTGTTCGCATCAGTTGATTTGTTCAGACAAGGAGAAATTTAGTTTTTCCTGGGTTAATTGGCAATTGGTTTTCGCAGCACAACCATGTTGAGGTCTGACTCCAAGTACTGAGTTGCTTGTTTCAACTCGTTGATTTGAAACGACAGAAAAACTTTAAAGACCTAGGTGTAATTTTCGACACCATTTAACATTCGATTGTCACGTTACTAACCTAGTCTCGTCATGCATGTCTAAACTTTACCAAATCAACCGTGTAAAGAACAATTTTGACAGCGCGACACTATCATTAGTTATTGCAGATAGTTATTGCAGCTCTCGTTACAAGCAAACTGCTTTATTGTTCATCTGTCTGGTCTAACATTTCTTCTTCGAATTTGAAAAAACTCCAATCTGTACAGAATTTTGCTTGTAGAATTATTACAAATACAAGAAAGTTTGACCATTGTTATTGTATCGTGACACTGTGATGGCATACAAGTGCGTTAATAAGCTTCCACCTAATTACCTGTGTAAAAAGTTTGGGTTCAAGATCGCCTAAACATTCCATTTTACAGAACTGCGTCCGGCCAGAGAACTTTTCATTACAGGATTACAAAAATCATATTACTTCGATCGTTAAGCAGTTTTAAGAAAAAGCTCAAATTACATATTTTAAATAAGTTGTATTCTATTCCGCAATTTGTTATTTTCATAGATTTAGAGTTGTCTGAAAAATGCAATATTTTTAGCGTATTTTAACACAATTTTTATCGTACATGCTATATTGAAACTTTACTATTACTATACTAAACTATGCTGTAAGTTCATTTTAACTTCTTGTAATTTTATTGCAACTGTATACTTGTTTGTAATTTTATGCTGAAAAGCCCATATGGGAGCATATCAATAAAGTATGTATGTAATACTGTAAGAAACGAAGCCGAGGACACACTACGTAAACAAGTGATAGTAATAGAATGACACACGACTAAATATAAAGATTTGGTTGGCACTCCAATTCAGTACTAAAAGTGACTGAGGTTATACGAGCAACATTTGTCTTCAACTTGCAAGTCCAGGGGCGGTGCTAAAGGGGGAGGGGGGGGGGGGGGACACCCCGGCAAATTCGGTATTCGTGAGTCGGCAAATTATTACCCCCAGTCGGCAAAAAGTTAATTCATTGAAGAGGAACCTAAATGAATTATACAAATACGACCCGAACGTCAAACATAGAAAACTAATGATTGAGAAAGTCGGACAAAACATTGAATACTAATTTTGTGCTTTCGGTGAGTTGTAGCACGCGGTAAGTCCCGTAATTGAATAGATCAAAGGATAGGCTGTATAGCACAGTTTTGCTGGGTTGGATTTTGTTTTTGTGAAACATAGAAACATAGTTGATAACAAGCTGGAGTTAAAGAACGACTGTGCAGGAGTCAGGAGACGTCATCCAATTTGCCTATAAGCAGAGAAGAGCGCTCCCTTTAACGTGGAAGGCGTATCAATTGACCATGGCGACTTGTACATTTAACTACAACCCTTTGCGTGCAGTAAATATTATTTCTTGCAGAATTATTGAAAGATATGGTTCTAAAACGATCAACTTTGGTAGGAATGAAGTTCTTGCTTACTTAATCCATCTTAGCATGATAAACAAGCATGATATATGCAGATGCTTTGGACATGAACCAAGTCCTACTAAGCCCTAATCAAACGAGAACGCAAGTCATCGCACGTTGGCAGTCACGAATTTCTGTGGCGGTCGTTCGAACACCCAAATTAACAAAATAAAGGTTTCATGAGTGTTTTAAACAAGTTTTAACTTTGTCACGGTACATGATATTTTCGGGAAAATATTCAGAGCAGCTGGCTGAGATAGCGTGACTGCCAACTTGCGATGACTTGCGTTCTCGTTTGATTAGGGCTTTATACTAATGCACTAGTCAATTGAAACTACGGCCCCCCGACCCCCGGGGCGTAGCGGGGCTTTAACGGGGAAATAGCCGTGGAATACGCCTATTTAACAACACATTTCCCCGGGGGTACGGGGCATTTAACAAGGTTAATAATTTAGAGGGGAAATGTAGCGGGGATTTAACGCTCGGCCATAGTAAGGAAGGACTGGGTCCAAATGAAAAAAAATCATAAAAATCGCTCGTATTGGCAACATAACATGGTGGGTTTGTTCAATACATCGGCGAAAAAGGTTAATGTTATCACTTTACAAGATTTCAATACACTTTAATTAAAAGACTGTATTTTCGCTGTTTTTCCTTTTTTTTATGTCTTTTTATAATACCGAATTATTCATGAGAAAATTAAGTATTCATGAGTCATGACTATGTGTGTTGTTTCTTCGTATATATACATTCATTTATTGTATATCTGCTTAAAACTCCGGTTTATACTGTCAAATTTTTACTGAACTTTCACATGTTTATTAAGGTAAAGAAATACGAGGAGCAAAATTGCAGCAACTTGCAACAAAATCTGATTTCAATTTGCAAGACCTGAGACAACATTTATCAATATTGCGAATTAACATGTGTTGAAATCAAATTTTGTTGTAAGTTGCTGTGACTTTGTTGCTCGCATTACTTCTATACCCGTTTCGTGTTAAATTTACGTATTACTTTATTTGTTTATATTGTATCTTGATATATTTTATTAAAGTTTGGTTCAATGATCCCCTTGGTACCGGGGCTTTTAACACCGGGGGTTCCACCGGTGGCGGGGGAAATAGCCGGGGATTAACACTAGGGAAATGTTAAATGCCCCGCTATTCCCCGGGGGTCGGGGGGCCGTAGTTTCAATTGACTGGTGCATAAGCATGGAGACTTAAGAACATCAGTTTATAAGCTACATAATAATTTGTTTTTGTTATTTTCTTTGTTACAATAGACGAGTTTCAGGGTGTTGCGCGCGCATCGTTTTGCAAAGAAATTGGCGGGCTCTCCACAAAGTAAGCAATGGAAAACAGACTTGCTAGAGGGCCAACAACTAGTGCTGTGCAAGCTCCGGCCTCCGGCTTCGGCTTCTTTGGTAAGTTGGTTCACAACTGGGGATAAAGTCCAACCGGATATTATTCGGCTCAACTTTATCCCCGGGGTCTCTTCCCGGTGAAAGCCGCGAAACTGTCAAGAGCGACTCAAGCAAACGCAATGCGACAACTAGCAATGTCAGGAATGATAAAAACTTTATAGAACCGAATAAAGTTACACTACTACAAATAATAAAATACAAAGTATAAATTGCCAAGGGTTTTTAATTTTTAAAAATTTTTATAATTAAATTTAATGAACGCTAAGCGACCAATGTTGCCTGGAAGGAGTGCACAACGCTTTTTCGAGACGATGTTCCCCGTCAAGAAAAGACTCGTTCAGAAGTAACAGAGGACGGCGGACAAGAAAGATACGAGAGAGCTAGACGCGTCAAGGCAGGCCATTCGTTTTTGTGGCGATACCAATAATCCAATCAATCCTGAGCATTAACTTTGCCGTCTTGGGATCTGACTGGTATCACTGCGCATTCAACAAATTCTATGTTGCCATTATTTGTAACCAAAGCTTCTTCAAAGCTTCTTCTTCTTCAAAGTCACATTTCTTGTCATTCTGAATTTCCAGCCGGAGCTGGGAGAACTCCGGCTCCGGCTGACCAAAAAACGCCGAAGCTGCGGCAGAGCTCCGGCCTCCGGCGCACAGCACTACCAACAACAGCAGAATAACAGTGTTAAACATCCAGAAACTGTATCTATACTTTGTTGATTTTAAACAGTTTGTTTACTTTGAGGGGAGCTTGCCAGTTTTTTTTGAAAAATGATGCGCGCGCAACACCCTGAAACTCGCCTATTGAAAAAAATGACAGCTTGTACTATCAATCTTACTATCACTACACTATCGAAAAACGTGATGGATTAAAAAAGCAGCATGTCAATGCAGCCATGCTGGCAATGCAAACTCATGTTTAAAATATCTTTCAGACTTTTTATTGTCAAAGCGCAGACTGTATTTGTTTTTTGATTCCTCTTCTCTTGATTTATAGAAAAACCTTATCAAATATAATACATGTATTCTAATAAGTAGCATTTTTTTTAAAAAAAGAAGCCATCTAGGCATTTAACAAGCGCGTGTTCAAGAAATGCGTCAATACTGTTTGAAATACATATGCACTGCGTGTTCAAGAAATGCGTCAATACTGTTTGAAATACATATGCACTGAGTGCATATGTATTTCAAACAGTATTGACGCATTTCTTGAACACGTTTGTTACGCACGTAGACCTGGTTAATGACTCGTCAAAGCTACATAATGACTCGGCAAAACTTCACCTTACACACACCACACCCCCCCACCCCCATAAAAGAGGTCTAGCGCCGCCCCTGCTTGCAACGCAAGCTTTGTTGCGTTGCAAATTGAGTAGCGTTGTTGCACGTATTACCACCCACCTTAAACATTGTCACGCAACAATGATTTTGTTGCAAGTTGAAACAGCATGTTGCAGCAAGTAGAACTGGAATCTACTTTTTTCAAGAAATTTTTCCAACTTACAACAAAATCATTATTGCGTGACAATGTTTAACAATGCTATTCAACTTGCAACGCAACAAGGTTGCAGCAATTTGTTGCTCGTATTACTTCACCTTAAACCCAACTCACTTTATTCAGTTATACTGGATAACCATATCAATATTTAAACTGTTCTCCCTAGAGGTCCATGCAGTAAGGGCCAACTCTTATTGTCTGCATGAAAGCCAGAATTGCGATGCCGTTATAGCAGCGCTATATTCTGCCTGTTCGTGCGCAATCAATAGGCACGGCACCACCCTGTAGTTCCAGCATGAGCAAAAATTTCACTCATAAATGAGATGCATATATATATATATATATATATATATATATATATATATATATCAGTGAAAAAATACTTTTCTGGGTGACTGTCATAAATTTCTTATATGTTATAGTCGTCTTGGGTATTGCGTTGACTTGGAGGACAGGAGAGGAAAGGATGAACAGCGTGTAGATGAAGGACTTCACTTGCACATTTACAAGGTAACGGCGATAGACTTATTAAATACACTACTGCATGTCACTTCTGACATCTCGGATTTATAAAACTTCCATCACCTAGGCACTGTGTGAGCTATCTCCACGAAAATTGGTCATTGCCAGCGGTGATGGCAACAAAGGAAAGTCGGAGGGTGCAACCAGCTTCCCTGGTTGTGCACAAGCTGCATTAGAGAAAGGCTGGCTGGTAGAAGTGCATTCTTGGCAACATTCATTGAGTACTGAATGGCTTAAATTGTCTAGGAAGTATCCCGTATTACTGACCATACACTATCTGGATAGGTAAGCACAAAAAACAATTAAGATAGAGTTCATAATTCTGATGCAGCATATCGATGTGTTGAGTGCTAAAGTTTCATTAGTTCTTGCTGCACAAGCTATTGTTTAACTAATAATTTACATGAAAAAATTTCTCAATTCTGATTGGCTGAGAGGAGTGCAATTTTAGTGTAATTCAGTGCAGAAAAATGAAATACAGTGCAAATTTTGTAATTTGCACAAAAATCATTTTTTACTAGAAAAAAAGCTCTTCCTGCATGTTAATTTTTTTTTTCAAGTATGTTGTTTAAACAAAGCATTTTGATTAGAAAGATTCTCTTCATGATAATTTTTTTCATGTATATTATTAATAAGTAATATCATGATTTCTCGTGCAATTTGAAAAAAAACACGCACTTGTGAGTTCAAATAGCACTCAAATAACTCGTCCTTCGGACTCGTGCAATTTTGATAGTCTTTGAAAAACTCACTCGTGCATGTTTTTTTCCAAATTGCACTCGAAACCATGCTATTACCTATACAAATAGATTCTCATAGATATAGAACCTCCTATATGATATCTATGGTTGTTCTTTACACTCTGTGACGTCTTCTGTGATCTATTACAGTACGAACACCCGGAAAATGCAATCTCTTTGTTTTATACAATAAAAATTCCAGTGGTTAATTTTTGGAAGAATTTTTGGAGCACGAAAAAAGAAAAACAAGTTTGCTGACGTGTTCTCACATAGATTTCAGACACTGACGCTAAACACCCGTCTTCCTTTCTTACCTATCCATCAGCGAATAAAGTTTTTTAGATGTCTGCTGGTTTATAAAACATTAAACAACTTAACTCCTTATATTACTAATCTAATCCAACCTTTTTATTGTATATTGCTCTTATTAATAAGAGCAGCAAGATTAATTCTCAGACACTGACGCTAAACACCCGTCTCTTCCTTTCTTGCAATTAGGCTGGTTACCTATCCATCAGCGAATGAAGTTTTTTAATATATGTCTGCTAGTTTATAAAGCATTAAACAATTTAATTCCTTCTTATATTATTTAATAAAATCTAATCCAACCTTTTTATTGTATATTGCTCTTATTAATAAGAGCAGCAAGATTAATTCTCAGACACTGACGCTAAACACCCATCTCTTCCTTTTTTGCAATTAGGCTGGTTACCTATCCATCAGCGAATAAAGTTTTTTAGATGTCTGCTGGTTTATAAAGCATTAAACAACTTAATTCCTTCTTATATTACTAATCTAACCCAACCTTTTTATTGTATATTGCTCTTATTAATAAGAGCAGCAAGATTAATTCTCAGACACTGACGCTAAACACCCGTCTCTTCCTTTCTTGCAATTAGGCTGGTATACCTATCTATCAGCGAATAAAGTTTTTTAGATGTCTGCTGGTTTATAAAGCATTAAACAACTTAACTCCTTCTTATATTACTAATCTAATCCAACCTTTTTCTCATATCCATAATATTAACACAAGAGGATCTCAAAATAATAAACTTATTTTATCAAAAGCAAAATCATTAGCTGGGAAACGCTGTTTTAAATTTTTAGCAGTAGTTGAATGGAACTCATTTGATGATGATATCAGAAATGCTCCTTCTGAAATGACATTTCGAGCTAGGTTACTTGAAGAAGGCATTTACTGTGACATGAACAACCTACAGGACGACTAACACTTTTTATAAATTTTATTTATATGGTATTTTTTTATTATTTTACTTTCACTGCAACACAATATGACACAACGAAGAATGCTAGCTTAATTGTATATATATACTTAATTAATATGTAGTCTTAATAACTTAATTGTATGTATTAACATACCTTAGTGTGTAATAATTGAATGTAGTATGATAGATGTGTAAATAGTAAAACTCTAATTATTTTAATCTTGTTATAGGGTCTAGATGAAAATTACACTTGTAATTCTAGTTACCCTGGTTAAAAAAAGTGTTATTATTTTTGGTTGTAATACCCAGAAACCTATAATGTATCAGTCAATTCCAATTGTGCTCATCCCCCCCCCACCCCACCCTGCCAACACCCAGGCATTAGACATTTTTAACATCCGATTTACTTGGAAGTTTGAAACCTTATATTTCAAATATATTTCTGTTAAAATGCCGGCACGGCGCCGGCCACAACTTGAGCTTGGGCTGCCTGTGGCTGTGGTGCTAATTAGACAAGGTGCGAATGTTCCAAATCCCGACCCCCGGGTTATGTGCTTTTGGCGATAGCCCTACCCCCTGGGATTAGCAAAAATGGTGAATGACTGGGGGTAGCCCCGGCAGGGGGCACAGCTGGAATTGACTGATACATAAGTAACTCTTTAGGTTCAGGTTGTTGATACTGTACTGAGGTACTTTTAGGCATTTATCAATTTTTATGCTTTTACCTAGGATGTCTTTATTTTGGTTTCAGGTATATTAATCATATTACATTCGTGGATGGAAAACATGGACGGAAATGCCAACCTTTTCCAACAGGCTTCTTTAAGAACTGACATGAAAGTCAGAAGAGGGTCCACAAACATTAGACAAATCTCAACAGCTTGTTCTCTGGAACATCCTTTCTAAGCTATATAGTTTATGTATATTACGTGTACTGCTTTCTTGCAGTATGGAAAATAATTGTACTATAGCTGAATATCAGAGTATTCATTGAGTACTATTCAATAATGAGATACAGTATTGGAACTTTATACATGAAATATTTCATGAAACTCTGTAGAACTTCCATAGAATTTTATAAAATCTTCTATAGGATTTAGAAATTCAATAGAATTGTTGTAAAAAATCCTGAAATGCTATATTGCTGTAGACTTTATTAGTTGCTTTTGCGAGGTGAACATGCTGATGAAAGTAAAGAGCAAGGGGTACTGAATAAAATTCCAGGTGAACTGAACATATTACTGTACTGTGGGGTGGGTGCAAGGGAGGGTGTATGGTACAGACATTTGATATTCTCCCCTGCACCAAGACTTGCTCCAAGTCTGCCTCTTGGTTGTTTTGAGACGGGTTGAGGCATTGGCAATGGGGTAAATTGGAAAGGCAGGCGAGCGAAAAGGCAGGTGTACGGTGGCTGATTAGTGCCATTATGATTTTGCGTTCAAGTTTCTATTTTCCGAGTTTTTTCTCGAGTTTTTTCTCGAGTTTTTTCTCGAGTTTTTTCTCGAGTTTTTTCTCGAGTTTTTTCTCGAGTTTTTTCTCGAGTTTTTTCTCGAGTTTTTTCTCGAGTTTTTTCTCGAGTTTTTTCTCGAGTTTTTTCTCGAGTTTTTTCTCGAGTTTTTTCTCGAGTTTTTTCTCGAGTTTTTTCTCGAGTTTTTTCTCGAGTTTTTTCTCGAGTTTTTTCTCGAGTTTTTTCTCGAGTTTTTTCTCGAGTTTTTTCTCGACTTTTTTCTCGAGTTTTTTCTCGAGTTTTTTCTCGACTTTTTTCTCGAGTTTTTTCTCGACTTTTTTCTCGACAGACGCCAGTAAGCCAACATGGCGGACGATGCACCGCCGAGTGGTATAAACGATCAAAACGATATACTATTTTCATCGAATTCAATAGAAAAGGTGAGTTATATGTGATTTCAATGTAACTATTATGATCTTGAGAGCTTTTTGAAGTGGTCTGTGTTAAATTTTTGAACGAGTATTATTGACAATTAAACGACATACTGTATATGATGTATAGTATAAAAGAAGTATAAATAATAACAATAATTTAATTAAGCACTCACTTATTATTAATTACAGCGTTTATATATGAGAAATTTAACATTAATTAGAGTGCAGGGTTCCTGAAATAACCACAAGGTTAATCTAGTCAGGTAACCCTATTCAATGCACAATTATAAATAAAATATTTTAGCTAGGTGAGCTTGTATAAGATGTAATAGCATGAAAGTGTAGTAGCATAAAATTAATATAATACAATCCGAAAGAAAAAATACATTTTTGGATATTCATATATATACATATATCTGTACATAAGGTACAATATAAATGCATATATCACTAATATATTAATTTTATGCTACTACACTTTCATGCTATTACATCTTATACAAGCTCACCTAGCTAAAATATTTTATTTATAATTGTGCATTGAATAGGGTTACCTGACTAGATTAACCTTGTGGTTATTTCAGGAACCCTGCACTCTAATTAATGTTAAATTTCTCATATATAAACGCTGTAATTAATAATAAGTGAGTGCTTAATTAAATTATTATTATTATTTATACTTCTTTTATACTATACATCATATACAGTATGTCGTTTAATTGTCAATAATACTCGTTCAAAAATTTAACACAGACCACTTCAAAAAGCTCTCAAGATCATAATAGTTACATTGAAATCACATATAACTCACCTTTTCTATTGAATTCGATGAAAATAGTATATCGTTTTGATCGTTTATACCACTCGGCGGTGCATCGTCCGCCATGTTGGACTTGGCTTACTGGCGTCTGTCGAGAAAAAAGTCGAGAAAAAAGTCGAGAAAAAAGTCGAGAAAAAAGTCGAGAAAAAAGTCGAGAAAAAAGTCGAGAAAAAAGTCGAGAAAAAACTCGAGAAAAAACTCGAGAAAAAACTCGAGAAAAAACTCGAGAAAAAACTCGAGAAAAAAGTCGAGAAAAAAGTCGAGAAAAAAGTCGAGAAAAAAGTCGAGAAAAAAGTCGAGAAAAAAGTCGAGAAAAAAGTCGAGAAAAAAGTCGAGAAAAAAGTCGAGAAAAAACTCGAGAAAAAACTCGAGAAAAAACTCGAGAAAAAACTCGGAAAATAGAAACTTGAACGCAAAATCATAATGGCACTAATCAGCCACCGTACAGGTGGGCTCCCGCCCACCTTTTTCCTCATCCTCCCACACATTTTGTAAATAAAACCCATCTCGAACAACCAAGAGGCAGAAGTCTACGCTGCACGCCCCTCCCCCCACACACACATTTGAGGCCTGGGGTCTGGGGAGGACATCTATTTAAAACTCCAATTCAAGATGGCGGCGAAAATTTCTCAAACATCAAACGAAGCGAAAAAAGTTGCACGCTGGATAAGACAAGAATACAAAAGCAACAAGGACAAATTCGAGAAGCCTTTTAAAATATGTTTAGAGAACAACACCTTACCAAATATAAAGACAGATGTTATTTGCTTGGAGCAAAGTTATAGTGGTTTAGGAACGACAGTTTGGGACGGTAGTATCGTTCTTGCTAAAATATTTGAAAATAACTTACGTTTTTCCCGCACCTACCTGGAAAAGTGCCATGTTTTAGAACTCGGGGCCGGTTGTGGCTTAGTCGGTATTACTCTTTCAATACTTGGGGCGAAATCTGTAGTTCTTTCAGACTTAGAATTGTGTCTGCCAACACTACAGCGAAATATCGACAGGAATATTTCGGATACCAAGGAACGCATTCGAGTTGTGCCGTATGTTTGGGGTCAGGATACATCGTCTTTAACAGTTAATGGCAAGTTTGATATCCTCGTAGCGGCTGAAGTGCTGTACGACGAGGAAGACTCGAAGCTTCTTGCTGAAAGTGCTCTTGAACTTCTGAATGAAACTCTTGGTATTATGTTTGTCTCTATGGGCAGGAACCGCAAAGGAGAGACAGCGTTTGTTAAGACTATGGTGGACTATGGATATTCGGTAAACGAGGTAAATAAAACGAGGAAATCTTTAAACAAACGTCCAACACATCATTTATTCAACGGTGCACGGCAACTCAACTCCACAGCATTTTGAAAACTTGAATTTTCAATTTTCGCGCCAAAACATGGCACAGGATTTGGCACAGGTGGTCCGGACCAATGCTTCTGTCAAACCATGTTTTTATCATAGATACTGTGTAGAAGTATGATTTTATACACTGAGTGACTTTTATTATATATATATATATATATATATACTTGTAGGTCAGTGATTTTATAGTATAAAATTGTTGCTTCCTTTGACTTCAGCTTGTCAGACTCAGTGAGGCATCAGCTGGTTGGCTGTTTACTTTAGAGGGGCCCACACCAATCTGGGCCCACACTTGGCCTGGTAGACTGGTATTGAAAGCTTTTGTGTCTTGAAATTTATTAAATAATTTTTTCTTTGCTTTTAAAGGTTCCACGAAGCCAACTACATCCAAGATACCAAGATGAAATAATCAAAGTGATTGAGGTGGCAAAAAAATAACACTCAATAAAATCACAAAAAGTATTTTGTAAACCAGAATTCTACATGTATACTATATTTACAATTACCAGTGCTAACTCAACATTTTACTTTTTACTGAGAAATATTATCACACAACTTTCATCTCCCACATATCTAGGACGAATATTTGAGTAAAATACAGTCACTTTTCTTGCATATGGAGTAGAAATTTCTTTAAGATGGAAAAACCCCTCCAATTTTGTGAGAATTATATAGGTACGATATACGCTTCATTTCAGCTAGTGAGGCGCAAGCACGCTCGTTCCTTGTCTACTGGAAAGCCTGCTCACAGGTTATCTACTCGAAAGCCTGCTTGCAGGTTATCTCCCAGCCAGAGGATGTGATGAAAGCCTCGATTTTCTACTCCTAGTTGACTCAAGCCCATAAATATAATCCCAAGATAATAAAATGGGTCATTTTTGGTAACTTTAGGCAGTAAATGGGTTAAAACACTTGTTAACTCCTGTCTAGGCTGGCTGAGAGTTTGACAAGTTAAATTGTCAAGCCCTTCAAGCATTAGATGGAGTAAAATAACAACGGCCTATTTCTGAGTGGCTCAGGCACTACAGTAATTGCTATTTGGTTAAGTATAGATCGCTGAAAAATAGGATATGGTCTAAAAAAATCTCTTTCCCTGCCTATTTAACTCAACAGAAAACAAATTAATAATTTCCTATCAAGTCTTGTCTGTTGTTTCATAACTCATTGCGTTGCTTTGGCCTTTTTACTTTTCGCTGTCTTCCTCTCTCGTTTCTTTAAGTTATCCAGACTTGCTTTTAGCACACTTGAATATGCCTTTCAAAAAGCAAAATAAATGTTTCAGAATTATACATGTATAACAATAATAATAACATGATATTAAATAGCAGACTACTTTACTTAAAATTTTCTGATTGCATCTATGCAAATTAGTATAAAATCTTACCTGTTGAAATCTATTGACATCTTTGGTGTTAACCTAAAAAGAATTTCCAAATACAGTACCTTATTATACTATATAATTTATAACGTAAAATTTACTAAAATATTATTCTGTACTGTATACATGTATTATAATTTAATACCCATACATGTATTTTATAATTGTCATAAAATTAGAGACTAGTGTGTTTCTGCATAATTCTTACCACTGTACTTATCTTCTTTTTTCCATTTGTTGCTCTTACAAGACATTTACTCTCACTTCCTTCCATTTCTAACAATGCACTTTTATCTTTTTTCTTTCCACGTGGTATAGGTTTTGTTCTACCATAATCTACCAAATATGAGTAAAAATCATTAATCTATAGCAATTACTTTTGGTGAACCCAGCACTCAGCAGCTGCACCTGGCACTCATACCAAAACAGGCCCTTCCACACGGCACTCAAAATATGCAATAAGAAAACCTCATGTGTTGTATTTTTTTATATATCTTTTAATTAATACATGATTAATATACATCATTTTGCATTTTTTTTGTCTTTGGTGAATTTTATTTTTATTTAAACAATATTATTTGGTGAAATTCAGCACCACAATGCACTCAAATATTAGCTAGTACCAGACTTGAAAATATCATTTTCAGATTACTATTGGGTGTGTGTGTGTGTGTGGGGGGGGGGGGGGGGGTGAGCCCCTGGACCTGTAGGTAACCCGGCACTCACATGCTCCTTGGCAGAACCCTGCAATGTGAACACCATAGTAGCCTGTACCACAGACGACTAAATTCCAGGTTTTAGTCACCTCCAGCACAGGCTAATTATAACACTTAGTCTTAGTCTTTAATAGCTAATTCACATGCATCAGGGGGAGAATCAGAGAGCAGGGGTGGTAACGTGACGTTACATATACGGGCACGTTACATATATGGGCACGTTACATATACGGGCATGTTACATATACAGGCACGTTACATATACAGGCATGTTACATATACGGCCAGTTAGAAGGGTGGTGTCCTAATGTTACAGATATGGGCACCAGAGGGGTGGTAACCTAATGTTACATATATGGGCACCAGGAGGGTGGTGTCTTAATGTTACACATACAGGCACCACGGGGGTGGTAACCTAATGTTACATATACAGGTACTAGGAGAGTGGTGTACTAATGTTACATATATGGGCACCAGGAGGTATATGTAACAGGACACCACCCCCCTAGTGCCCGTATGTGTAACATTAGGTTACCACCCCCCTGGTTCCCGTATATGTAACATTAGGTTACCACCCCCCTGGTGCCTGTATATGTAACATTAGGTTACCACCCCGCTCTCCTAGTGCCCGTATATGTAACATGCCCGTCTATGCAACATGCCCGTATATGTAACGTGCCCGTATATGTAACGTCACGTTACCACCTCATATGGCATCAGATCCAATTAATTCATGGACTCGAGATTGAATTAATTGGACCACATGAATAGCTCTTTAGAGAAAGTTCATTATTTATAAAATGTTACTAGACTTAAAAAAACAATAACAATAAATCTATAACATTAAACTCAGAAGCAATTTAGTAATTATTAGTAGTATCAATGTATCATAAAAAGCCTTTTCCATCATCTCTGATTTTCTGATGAAAAGAAGTGATATCACTATACATAACATTTTCTTTCAGATCTCCCCCAATAGTGAAACATTAAATGGATTATAAAGTAAACTGATTACTTACATGCTTTCATTGTCACCCATACTGTACCAGACGTTCTTGTTTTATTGTAAAGATATGTAAGTTGACTAAGAAACTATACGAAAATAAGAGTATTAGAGCATTAAAACAAGAAGAAATCATGCCATATAATCTACTTACTGCCTCATTATCTAAAAGGACCATGCTTGGCCAATTTGTAGTTGGAAAGTTTTCCTTCCAAAATCACATGTGTCGATAAATGACTGGCTTGGGATCAAGTAAGGGATCATTGAGGAAAATTGGGATTTTATATGTAAAGCAGGGACATTAGGGTCAAACACTCAAACGGAGTATATAACCCTATTTATCCCAATATGTACCATTAGTAACCGCTATTTTAAACGGGTAAAAAATTTCGTGAAAATAACACTGATTAGCAATGGCGACCGATGTATCGTTTCACTTCACCAAAGAGACCCCAGGAAATCAAATGTTCAGCGATGTTAAAGCGTTGAACAAGTTTAACGATGAGGGTTTTAAGAAGTTTGTAGAGTTGGTGCTTCATTTTCTTATTGGATCTTCGGATAGCGACCGGTTTTTGTCCGATTTGGAGTCATTTGCTCAGGAGTATGGGGCTAGTCTGAACCCGTTGAAAAACATAACCAAAACATTGTTGACGTTCTTCAAGAGCGCTGCCAAGCAGAACCTCACACCCCAGTATGTGCAAGAAGATATGGAAAATCTAGGTAAGTTGAACTCCTCTTCAAATGATAAAATTGATCTCTGTTTTATATTTAATAGCACATGACGTCATGTTGATGACGTCATGATTATGACGTCAATGCTTAGACGTCACAGACACACAGACATGCCTGAGCTATATATCTGACTGGAGTTATATCTTTGGTTCATCAATTGAAGCCAAACATGGCAGACAATTGCCAATGTGTGGCAACCCAACATCCTGCCTCATACCCAGGTGTCTCTTGGGGAGGAGGTATCGCGCAAAGGGGCTGATGGGAAGAGGGCACTTGAAATGGGAGACTTCAATGCTGTTGCTCCTTGTGTGCTCCCCCTTCCAATTAGGCCTTGGCCAGGCCCAACTTCCACATATGAAACTGAATGTTACTAATTTCACACATGGAAGTTGGCTGTCATGCAGGCTTCAGGCATGTAGGCTTGGAGTACATCTAGTTTCAGTGCTCTATGCACTCTGATAACTGAAACTATATGTATTTCAGACCTACATGTCCACCATGTTTGCCTTCAATCTTTGCCCAGTTCATGACTAACATAGTGTAATAAAAGTAGCGTGCTGCATAAGCAGTGTAGAAACAACAATCGAAATATAGCAAGGTTAGATATACTGCCGAAACAGAGAACGTAGGAGTCTAACGTTTCAAGTGAAGGCCCTTTATCAGAGAGAAATGCCTTCACTTGAAACGTTAGACTCCTACGTTCTCTGTTTCAGCAGTATATCTAACCTTGCTATATTTCGATGACTAACATATATCACTTCAATCATTTCATTGGAAGGGAGGTCTAGAGGAATGGCTAAAACCAGGCCTATTTCTTCCACATTTTATAGAGGAGAATAGTAATATGGCATGTCTGTTCACATATACAAAACTTATAATCTGCAAGTTCATTTTCCAGGTTTATCGAAAGAACGATCTCCATACCTTCAGGAATTATGGAAAACAAACTTGATTGGATTGTCACGCTCGGTGATGGCCCAAACTTTTATGGTGAATCCTCTGGTTGACATGGAGTGGAAGTTTGGTGTGACTGCAGCAAGTAGTGACATGAAGGTTGTGGGTAACTCATTTTTACAATTGAAGCTTGTTGTTGATAAAGGAGGGAAAAAGGAGGATGTGTACATGGAATTGACATTACCACAGTTTTATTCATTCTTACATGAAATGGAAAAGGCAAGGACAGCCTTAGAGTACTTCAGTTAAATTTAAAGCAGATGGCACTTTAGTGTCTTCAATAATTGTACTGTAGATGAAGGGCTATCTATCTTTAGTCAGTGATCAGCATAATATTTTTGATTATAACAAATTTAATGAGTTTAAATAATTACTACACAAACTAGTTAGCAAACTGACTCAAATGTTAATTAAAACAGTCTGACCAATCAGCATTCCTGTTCTCACACTTCATATACAAAAGAGAGGATTTTGCCAGGGGATCCCAGGTGGTGTGTCCATTGTCCCATTTAGGGGAAAGCAACTCATGTACAGTATAGTTTGTTAAAATAAAATTGCAAAAACAAATTAGGTTTCTGATGAAACATTCAACAAAACAAGTGAATGATATAAGTAGCAAAGCAAAAAGGTGGTAAATTGCCAAGATTTCTATTTTTTAAGAATTAAAATACTGTACTGATGTTTCAAGTGGAGCCCCTTGAAACATATGTATTTTGTTCCTAAAAGTCTTAGCCTGCATAGCCAGCACTGGGGGATTGGGATGGATTAAAAATCTTGGTGCAGTAACTCACCACCTTTTTAATTTACATTGCTACATTCCCAAATACTGCATACACAGCATACACATGTACTTTTTTTCAATCTTGAATGATATATAATGTATTAACAAGTTCATGATTAAAACCATATTCTTTTCCAGTACTGTACCCTTGTTTTTGTATATCTGCAAGCATTCCTTTAGGAATAATATTTATACAAGAAAAGAATACTTTATTCTATTTTTTGAAAAAATAAATACATACAATTATATTTCTACTTATTATGACTTTCCATTAAAACATTCCACCACTCCTTCACCAGTTAGACCATCGAAGAAAAAGAAGTTGTTTAGTGGAGCATCTTTGCCTGAAAGAGCCTGTTGTAAAATTTAAGAAACATTGGTTTATCCAGGGTTGTATCTCATTTGAGGTGCTGCTGCCACCAGGCAAAAGCTTGCTTCTACTAGTACTTCACATTTAGGCCATTTTGAGGGTGCTACCAGTGTACATAGCAAGCGTCTGCATGCAGGCTACCAGTGTACGTACCTTACTCAAGATGGTTTTGGTAGGGGCCTAATGAATCAGGCAATTACAATGCTCATTATAAATTAATGAATTAACATCTGTCATCTAGTATGTATGTTACCTTGATGACATCCTGTGCCAGTATCCCACCCAAAATTGAGCTGGTGGGACTCAGGGTTCCTATACAATGCCTGAATTGAAGCAGAAAGAAAAGAAAACATCACAAGTTTTTGCTTTAAACTACAACTAAACTAACCTTATTTATACTGGATAACTCTATCAGTTACAGTAAATCTAAACTGTTATCCTCAGAGGTCCATGCAGTAAGGGTCCACCCTCAGTGGTCCAGTGTTACAACATGCAGGAGGAAACCAGACTACCTGGAAGAAACCTGTGGTATTTGGTAGAGTCAAACCGGAAGCACTCTTCTCACATCAACAAATTTTGTCACCTTATAATCTTTTAACATTCTACACAGGTATTTTAATTGTAAATAAATCCTAAATACTTTTTGTCAAGATTTAAATATTGTTTATTTACCTGGCAAAATCATCCGAGAAAAGCTCCTTGTTAATTTTCAGGGATTCCAAAACATTATCTTTTAGTTGGAGGAGATCTTCTGCATCTTGTTTTGCAGTTAACCCCTGGGGATTTCTTCCATGTTTGTCTTGGAATTTCAGTAACACTAAAATTGATAACATCATTACAAACGTTGCTAATGTACTATATACTGTTGTGATATACTGTACAGATATTACTTTGCGAGATACTCAATTCACCCCTATAGCAGACTATTGGATACTACCGGTAATTGATTTGAAAACTACCGGTAATTGATTTGAAAACTTACTGTACCTTGCAATATAAAGAATACACGAGATATTTTTTTCAGAGATTTTGGTGTCTCAGATTGAACCCATGAAGTATCCAAAGCATCTTTTATTGGACAAAATTCTAAAAACTGAACATTACTGTAATATTTGGCAAAAATAGGTTAAACATGCAATACAGTATTGTATTCTATGAAAAAGAAGCTTTGACTGACTGCAAAATATGCATTCACAATCAATGAATACTACTGGAACTGTATAGTGTATAATTATGTATGTCACATACTCACCTGTTCAACAATGACAGTATCACTTTCCTCTTGTTTTGCTTTTTTCTCTGGGGGACCTTCACTATTACCAGATGATGCACCAATGGTTAAATTGATTCCGCTAGACACCTTTTTCTCTCTTAAATAAATAGAAGATGTATACACTGTACATCAGTATATATACTGTTAGAGTGAAAACTTGGGTAGTAGCTGGCCATGCCATTGAAGATGGTATTTGTATGGAATACCAAAAGCTTCATGTGTGAAATAAACAGATTGAAAGGTGATAACTTTTTATGGACTTACTCAACATATTTATGATCTACCAAGTCTCCAAATGTATATCCAAAATAGCCAAACACATCTCCAGCGTAAAACTTGATCTTCTCATCATGACAGATTTGGTTAACGTGAACCTTAATTGTTAATTTAGCAAAATTTGTAAAATTCAAACTTCATAAATTATTATGAAATTCAATAATTCTATAAACAATGTAAATATAATGGATAAAACTCACAAAAAACCCTCATCCTACACAATTTCATATCCATGGTCCCATGATAATGCAATTACTGTACTCTGCAAATAATCAATGGTCTTTTTAAATCTTACCATCACTTCCCATGAACATCCTGTCAAAATGACAACATCAAAATTTTGGAAAAATTCCTTAGTTTTCTTCATGACTGGTTCAGGATCAGATGTTATTTCAACCATTAGATTCAACCTCTGTGCTCTGCCTAAGCAAGCTTCTGCCCTCTATAACACAAAAAGGTTCTTGACTGCACAATAGTTGTTTGTTAAATAGAAACATTTGATTAAAGATCTTATTATTAAATCAGCTGATAATTAGTATCTTCAACACATCATCATCATTATCATCATTATTGTTATCATGATCATGATCATCATCATTATCATCATTATTATTATCAACATCATCATAATCATTATCATCATCATTATCATCATCATCATAATAATAATCATCATTATCATTATCATCATTATCATCATCATCATAATCATAATCATCATTATCATTATTATCATCATTATCATTATCATCATCACCATCAAGATCATCACCATCATAATTAACATATTGTCATTAACATAATCATTATCATCATCATTATTAATCATCACAATTATTACCATCAGATGTAACTGAGTTTCACCAAAATATGCAAGTTACAATCTTACATTCTTTCCAAGATCGGATCTTGGTATCAAGAACTGAGCTGTAAAATCTTGCTCTGATACATTCTCATGGTCCAACAACGTAAGAGACTTCACACCACAAAGTACGATGTTCTTACAAATTTCGGCACCAAGTCCAGTCAACCGTACAAGAAGTACTCTCGATGCACGAAGCCTTTTCTGTGCATCCAGACCCCAAAGACGGATTTGTCGGTCGTATAAAGCAGCTTCATCTTCAGAAATAGAATCTTTTGATGGGTCAGTATTTTCTTTCATATTTGAGATCTCGTCCTTCTCTTCCATTTTTGTCTCGTGTATATGCTTATTCGATTCCATCCATCCACCAGGAGGCGCTGGTATTTAATTCCGACTATTTCCGACCGAATTAAAATGCTGAAAATTAATTTTATACAAAATATTTCTTTGCTAAGAAATATTTATAAGCAAAGAAATATTTATAAGCAAATATTTATAAACAAATATTTATAAGCAAAAAAGGAATAAAATAGTATAAAATTAATTAATTCTTTGAACGTTTTCATGGCGATAAAGTAATATATTTATAAGCAAATATTTATAAGCAAAGAAATATTTTACGTGGTGTTTCCACATAACTTATTTATATTACTTTATCGCCATGAAAACGTTCAAAGAATTAATTAATTTTATACTATTTTATTCCTTTTATTTTTTTTATTCTACCCACCCCTTAACTGCTTCTACTAATTAAGGCCTTGATAATAAATAAGTCAGCCAGACAGCCATAATGTTTTTTAAAGTTTTTATCTTTCTCCTTAATTAAAAAATTAAAAAAGAATTGACAAGTTTTCAAGTAGTTTTCCATTCTCGTCCCAGAAGTAGTTAGGGGATCTGGGAACGAGAATTGTAGTTTTCGCATGTCATCTTGGTTGATGGTTTTTAAAACGACCTTCCCATATTATCCAACATGGCGACGACGGCAACCGTTGCTGCTCGAAAAAGGAGTTTATTGTCAAGCAAAAATGAAGCCAAACCAGTGGCCAAAGATGGCATTGAGAGTCACAGACGAACTCAGGTGGAAGGCATTTTATCGAAATGCCAGGAGACGAATCCTGACCGAGTGTTTGAAGTCGATTTACACTCTTGTAAGTTGACGAGAATGGAGAACTTTCAGAGTTTCACGAAGTTGAGAATTTTGGACCTTTCTTGCAATCAGATTAAGGTTATTCGAGCTTTGGACAAGAACCTGGAACTGAAGGAGCTCAAGTTATACTCGAACAGGATAGTTAAAATTGAGGGGTTGGAAAAACTGAGGGAGCTCTGTTCGTTACAACTTCAGGATAACAAAATCTCAAAGCTTGATAATGGTTTACTGAATTTGAAAAAGCTACAGAGTTTACGCTTAGATTGTAACGAAATTCTCTCAGTTTCAATGTCAGAAATTGCTGCATGCTCTAAGTTGACCTATCTCGACGTCAGTCGTAACAAACTTGAGGATATTTCGTTTGTGAATGCCTTACCTCTTTTGAATGAATTCAAGGCCTCCCACAACAAGCTTGTGAAGATTCCAGATTTGGGACGGTGTAAGAAACTTCAAGACCTGGACCTATCGTATAATAGGATACCCAGTTTATCAGGTGTGAATAGCCTCACAGCGATATCAGTTTTACGGCTGGAACATAACATAATAAAAAATTTAGATGTTTCTGGAGTTGTTAAGAGTTTGGAAGAATTGTATCTTGGGGGTAACCAGTTGGGTAACCTAAGGAAGTTGGCTACACAGTTTCCATCAATAGAGGTCTTGGATGTTGGTTCTAATGCTTTGAACAACCTAGATGAAGTCTGTAGCACACTACAGGACTGTCATGTGATACGAGAGTTGATTATTAGTGACAATCCTTGGACTGGCACTGATTCCCTTTGTCATCAAAGGCTTATAAGATCTTTACCTGCACTGGAAGTCTTGGATGGTACTCCAGTGAAAAGGCCACAGTCTTCTCACGGCAAGACTCGGCCTCCAATGAGACCTGTGTCAGCTTCTCAAATGCTGAGCATGAAACAATTAGAGGAACAAGTATCCGCAGCTATTCAAGAGCAGGATTCGTTCAAGTCTTTAATATCCTCGAAGTTTAGTATTGTTTATGATTTGCTGAATAAACTGCCAGAGAAAAGCACTGACCAAGCATCATGTTCTGAGGGTGCTCAATGTTCTAACCCTGACACCACTGGGTTGAAAAGTCAGGACAGTCCAAGACCAGTCAGTCGGTGTGGTAATCGAGCAAGGATTCATGATGCAATTGCATTTGCTGAGCAACATTTTGATGAAAGTTAAAAAACTTTGTATCTGTGTAGGTGTTTTTGTCATTACAGTCAAACCAGATGTTCTCTTGCGCACAACATTGCAATATTGATGAACAACATTGCAATTGTCATTGGCTATTTGCCCAACTCAATTTGCAATCATCATTCACAAGTTGACAGTTATTTCATGTTGATGGTACAATAATATGGATACAGAGGAACATTTACACTTTACAAGTGTTCGAAATTTAGTTTCTCGCGGATTGGAAGCACTTTACAGGGAGTGCAGTCGTTAAAAAGGTGTAAGAAGCGACGGAATAGCCACACGGTTTACTCACTGAAGTCGTAGTTCTTTGTCACGAAATCAACAAAAAACACTTTCTTTCAGATATTGTATTTTTGAGAGTAAACATCCATCAACATGTCAATATTGCAATGTTGCACGCAAGAGAACATCCGGTTTCATGACTTCCCATTCCTCACAAAAAAATCTTAAAATCTCTTACAAACTTTCATGTCTGTTTGAATGTCAACTGTTTTCACAACCTTTAGCAGTGAAACTTCAAAATAGGCTACTACAGTCATTTCTGTATAAAATACAACAACTTACATGTCAAGTGTTCATAGTTGGCATGGAAGGTCATGTTTCATGTAAGTCAGCTAGGCTTTACTAAATTTTATTTCCCCTTCAGCTCTGAAAACTACAGTACCCTTTCATAATCACCATGGTAATAACCGGTAATTATATTATGGTTGACCAATATCTGCTCTTAAATTTCAAGAGGTGCACTTGGTCTTGTCAACCATATATGGGGCTCACATCTCTGAAGGCTATTAAATACATTTGTTTCTACAAGAAACGCAGGCAGTTTGCCATGATCTTAATTGAGTCTATCTTTGACAATTTTATGTACAACTAATGTTATAATTGAAATACAATTTACTCATTTAGGGTGAAACTAATGACCCAGCAAGCAAAACTAATCCATGGCTTAGTAACTTACAGTATACCACCATGAAATCATGGAATGTTCATAATTTCAAGTGGTAACAGTTAACTTCAACATCGTTCACTTAAACTGTTTTGCTGGTTTTAAGGCCAAAAAAGTTTCTAAGCCGCAAAAGTTTTGGAATGTCCTTCAATTACTGCCTGGAATGTGTGAGCTCCCTTTGACTAGTAAAATCCTCTGCCATTAGATGGTGTAAAACAATAATTTCTTTGCCAAAGTGGGTAAATTTTTTACATTGCTTTCTTTGTACCAAGACAACAGGCTTTGTGTTCTTCAAAATAATCTTAACGTTTGGTGAACTAACAAACTCATGACTTTTAGAGACAAAACCTCTCGTGTTTAGCAAGTCAAGAGGATTGAAGTGGTTAATTCAAACTTTATTTTTGGGAATGTTCTTCAAAACACTTAACTTTTGAACAAAATAATTGATTATTGAAGTGAGAGTCAGTCAAGTATAAAAGGAAAGTCATTTCAGACAAAAAAGTAATTATTTTGGTGAACTTATATAACAAGATGAAAGGAATAATTATGGTGAAATGGTAATACTTTGGCAACAACATTTTAATTACAAATAAATCTTTAGACTTCTCATTTGGAAAAGCGATAAAACTAAAACATTATTTTTGCCATTACTATAAGTCCCATCTCCAATGGTGCAAAGCATCAGTTGACAAAACCATCCTAAACCTTGACTCATACAAATATGTTGTCATACTTTTTGAACTTCATCTAGTTGTGGCTAGTTTTACTGTACTGTGCTTTATTATACAATATGTACAATACACAACACTCATCTTTGAAACAGTTTCAATACCAGAAATATCTAAGTTAGCATGAAAATAGTATCTTCTGTACTGTTATGCTACTTGTAAGAGAATTTGCAGAAAATCCTTAAAATACAGAAATTTGGTCCAGATAGTCTGCTTCTCAGTATAAAAGGTCAAATAGTTTATTTAAAGCATTGTTTAAGCACAACACTAATACACTTATGTAGTTCCTAGTCTTTAGCAACTCTTTACATCAACACACAGTTCATAACAGATCAGAAAATCCTAGAATCCAAAATCCTAGAATATCTTGGAAGATATCTTACAGTAGGTGAGAGAAACGTTTGTGGGACAGTTGTATAAACTCTTAATCATTTACTGCACATAAATTCCCAGTACAGGCACTGGCAGGTGCTTCAGTTTGTAGCTTAAAAGGTTACTGTTTATAACTAATGTTTTGACACTCCAATTTACTGTCTTTGTCAGGTGGATTAATTGTTTTGAAAACATGGTCCCTATTTACACTCATAAAACCACCAAGTATAGGTTGGTTACCAAACCCAACTAACCACGTCAGTTATTTACCAAGGCTCTTCAGGGCTGAGGTAAATAACTTATATTTACCAAGGCTCTTCAGGGCTGAGGTAAATAACTTACATAGTTACTGACACAGAGGTTGCCTAAGAAAACAGAGATACTGAGTTTGTTATCACAGAGGTTGTCTAAAAGACACTTCAGTTGCCATGATAAATCCTTTATCACATTCATGCCCATTGATGAACTCTTATTTTCCAAACCACGCATAATCAAGTTAATTGCCCTGGGCTAATATATATTAGCCTGGGGCTTAACTTGATTTATGCATGGTTGCGAGTAATTATTATAAAATTAATAAACAACCACGATAACATCAAAGAAAACCAAGGTGATCATGAACTAATAATTGTTATTTATCAACAAGATTACCAGAAACATATTATTTGCATCAGTGCATCTTGCTGAGGACCCTGTCTTCACAACAATCACTCCTGATAAAGTCACCAGATTGGACTCTCAAAATGTTGGGTCATGAGCAGTAACTTTTTAAGTTAGATTACATGTAATCATAGTTAATAGAAAATATACATGGTTTGGAAACCTGGCAAACTTCAAAGCGGTTAACAAGCTACGATTCATGTTGAAAGGTACATGAAGGTACCAAATCCTTTGTTTTAGGTTTATTAATGTTTAAACAGTACGGTTGAGTGATTGAACCCAAACGTTGCTATTGGACGATTGCTTCATTATACAGAAAACACAATATGTTCAGTAACCGTGAAAGTGCAAAAATTTCCATAAACCTGAACAAAAACATAAAACATTGACTTTTGTTGAGCTTCAAAACCATGTATATTTTCTATTAACTATGATGTAATAGACGGTAAAACCTTTAACCATTGCTGCCTAGTGGTTTTAGGGTTCTCTCTAAAATCATATGTTAGACAGAGTAAAACAAAGAGGTGTTTTTTAATAGCAGGCTCAGCCAGGAATGGGTTTTAAGTTTTTTACTGTTTGTGAGAGTAGAAGAAAATGATGTTATTAATGCTAATCATATACAACCATCCTGACTGGTATTCTAATCTAGTTCAATAGTTAGGTTAACTATAGGCCAGCATATTTATACATAAATATATATTAAAATAAAACCAAGCCTTTTTACTTTTACCAAGTCACTACGTCAGTGATGTGCACCTCACAATACAAATATACAATCTAAATATAAAATAATATAGTTATATTATGTGTATTTACTATAATAAGGAGAATAACTGATTTTTCATTCCTGGTGAAGGCCAGCTAGTCTGAGGTCCACAGCTGAGTTGGTGAATTTCTTGATGTTCTTAGAAGATACAGAGAGTGGAGTTCCTTTTCCTCCTTCCATCTGGGTCATCTTTCTTGGATTTTGGCTTAATACAATAGTTGTACTCCTTCAAATATGTCTTTAGACGAGAAGGAAGCGGGAGTTTCTCTACATCTTCGTAATTAGAAAAAGTCCCAATCGCCCCTCGACAAAGGCTCATCAGTGGTTGAGGTTGCGTCCGATACAATGGCTTGACCAACATGGGTTCAAAGAACATGCAATATTCACCAATCGAATAATGGGACAGAAGGCCTTCAATTGTCATTGAGTAATAAGCAGTTGGACTTTCCCGATCAAAACTGTACTTATGGTCCCACTGCTCGATCCGAGCATGAAGAGTTTTGTTGTACCGGCGAAAACTCACTGAGAATAGATGTTCCTTATGGGCACTGTCTCGTAGCAAGAAGGTTCCATCTGACTTTCCCAAAAGTAACTGCAAATAGAGGGAATAATTTTACATACCCGTACCTGTGTTTAACAGACATTTAGTAAAATGTTCATGAAGCTCATATATACTCATACTATACTATAGAGATCAAACTTGCAACCTTCTAAGGGGCCGTTTACATGAATCCGGATTGAGTTTCAATCTGGATTGAAAAGCAAAGTCAATCTGTGTAAACACATGGGAATTGGGTTTCTGGATTGAAATCCACCTCTTGCCTGAAATCCGTAAATATTAGAAAACACGCATGCATTGTTTGTTCTAGTCCTCTCTGTCACGTTTACATGATCCAGAATGAAATTTCAATCTAGAATGAGATTTCAATCCAGAATGAGAAACGGATTGAACTTAATCCAGAATGAGCTAATCTCAATCCGGATTCATGTAAATAGATAAAGGGGTTTGATCAGAAGTGGAATGAGTTCAATCCGGATTGAAACTCAATCCGGATTCATGTAAACGGCCCCTAATCCACTCCCCAAAACGTGCTCTAAAATTTTAGACTATCAAAAATCCTTGGATTTTCAGATTTTTAATGTATTAGGGATTTTTCAAAAATTTTTGTGAAAAAAATTACATATTTCCAATAATTTTCTAGTTTTTTTACACTTATAGATTTTTGAGTTTTCAAGATTTTATGTGGATATGAAAAAAAATTCTCAGTGGATTTTTATGGATATTTTCTAATTTTCTCAAAATAATTATGAATATTCCATGCGGTATGAATTTCCAAGAATGTTAATGGTTTCTCAAAAATTCTCATGTTTTTTTTAGTGTCAAAGTATTTGGCATTTTTTAAAATCTTTTCCTGATCATTTCAAGTTTCTAATATTTTCTTAATTTTTTTATTCTCTTGAGATTTTTTCCTGATTTTTTTGTTGTGATCGAAAATTCCCCTAACTAGCACCTTTCAAAACCAAACCCAACACTGGCCAGACACACTAATTACATCCACATGTCGAGTTTAACCATCAAAAACTCGAAAAGAGAAAAATCCATAAATATTTTTGAGGGGTTTTCAAACAAGCAGGTATAAACCGCACCAAAGTATAATACTCTATAAATAAATCAAGTGTTAGATTCTTATGAATAGATTTCCTTATAAATTCATGAACACATGGAATTCGTTAGCTACTGATTGGTCCGATTTCACTCCCTTTGTTACAAAAATTAAGTTCCAAATCTCACTTATTAAACGAAATAGCCATATGTTTCTCACCATCTGTTTATAGCCAGACGCCACTAGATAAATTCAAATTTTGCGGTACTTACTTTGCTGTCACAGTTCCCTTCAATAGCCCCAACTATCCAAACAAGGATATATTTGAACAGTTCAGCAAGCTGAAGTGGCAGCTGCGGGAGACGTGATGATTCTCATGACAAAAGCCTCGCGCTATGAGTAACGGAAGTTCGTTCAAAAACCCCCTCTAATAAAATCTATGTAAATTTTCCCAAAACAGCCATCCTGCAGTTTAATTTAGTTTGACAAGGCCAAATGAATACCGAGCCTTTGCCAAAACGCCCAATATAATTTCACTTCGGTTTTCATTTTATGAAATCGTCACTTTAATATATTTCGTAAAAATATCAAACCATGACAGAGAAACGATTAAGCGTATTTATTATAAACAACAGTCGATTGAGTCGAACACAGAAAATATTAACGAATTCAATAAAAAACATCCCCTACCTCCTCCGCTTCGTGCCGGTTAATGCTCCCCCAGTAGTAAGCACAATTTGTGAGGGCCAAAATATCAGCGATGATATAATAACGTTCTTTCTTCTGAAGTTCCTTTTTCGACGAACGCGAAAAAGTCGAGTTTGTGACCGTATCTGTTCCCTTAGTCTTCGACGAGCTCGCTAGGCTTTTTGGCCATCTCGGGTCGTTGCCGTCGCAATTCGTTGGGCTTCCCGAATCGCCAAACCATTTTTTAACCCGGTTTATAAACGACGAGTCTCTTCTTTGGCTTGCCCGATTTCCGCTTTCGTCTCCGTTCGCAGACACTGGCATCGTAAATCCAACCACCGACGACACAGCAACCAGCTTGCTGGCGGCTTTTCTTTTCGACTTTTGGGACTGTTGACAGTCGCAAACGAAAGCAGACTTCTTTAGCTTTCTCGATCTAGTATGAAACGAATGAGCTGATTTCGACGAACAGGCTAGGGTCGGTCTGGAATCTGAAATCCCTCCGCCATCGATATCATCACTGGTATCTCCATCGCTGTTGCCCAGTGTAAGAGGATTTCTTCCCCGCTCGCCAAAGTTCACAAGAATGACATCGGAGGAGTCCTGAAAGGCGTTCTCTTCGTATTTGATGCTACTATCGCTCAATGGTCTTCTCCCCGTCGCTGCGAAGCCGTTTCCAGTCGTCGGGTTTCTGGCTTCATCTTCTCGTTGCTTCTCTCTTTTGTTCAAAACACCACCAACGGTCGAACGACATTCGGCCATAATCGATCACGATCTCAGTTTCACCCCCTACACTAGCACCTGCTTACCAAAAGAACTAAGCTGATGATAAATCTCCACATGGTCTATCTATCGTAAAGGAAGATCTGGCGATATTCGTCTCAACACGAAATTAAAACGCAAAGTTTTCTCTTTGGTCGCTCACTGGCCTCGAGTCATCAACATTAATGAGTTGCGCATGCCCACAAGTCAAAACGGATTAAAGTTTTTATTTTTTCCTTTCCGGGTCAGCAGATTGGAAGTTTATCTTGACCCCTTTTACATGTAAAATGCATCAGCGCTTTCTCTCGACTACTCTGACTGAAGCCGCTAACTAATATCAATTACATATTTACTTAATAGTATATGGTCTATATATATGAAGAGAGTAATTTTTTCTGTCACGTATTTTTGGTGAACAACGTTAAGGTCTCAGAACCTTAATATTGATTTAGCACTCTACTGTATGTAGCTTATACTGAATTAATAAACTTTTTATGAGCATTTGGGAGTTGAGAAATATATCGACAAATAATAACAATTCTATAATTATGAATGTAGATATGCTACAAAAATGTCGAATCCGTTATAAATTTGCAGTAATCAATGCAAAATTCAGCTTGTACATATGTTCAAACAACATTTATACTCTTTTTGGCGTACCAAAAATCTCTGTATTTTAGCATTATTGCGTAGCTCAGCTGAGTTGAGAATCTTCTCAAAAGACTGGAAAAAATTGTAATTATGAATGTAAGTATATGAATAGAAATCAGTTTTGTGCGCATCCTGTCCGTCTTCCTTTTCAGGAAAAGGACAATAGTTTTTGCCTATATCACCACTATCACTATCCATCATTATCTATCAGGAGAAATACATGAATGCAACACCCCACCCATCCACCCACCCTGATTAAAATAAGCACTGATGTACAGCCAATATTAAACCAAACAGATATAAAAACAAATGATAATCCTCAAGATAATTCTATAATTTATGGATAAGATGACTGAACTGATTTAACATATCAAAGCAAAACTTAGATTTCGTTTTTAGGAGCTTTCAAAAGGGATTATTTTAACAAGCTCGGCTTCCCTATACATACATGCATGCCGTTTTTGCAAAGGCAGGATTAAAAGTCAACAGCTCAAAAATTACATTTATAATTCGGTAGAATCGGATTCTAGAAGGCCAAGTATCGAGGCGGTTTTCCACTAGGCGACATTTGTCGACCGACTGGACATTTTTCTTCTGTCTTGGTTAACTAGTTCCACTCGAGAGCTTGCGAGACAACAGAAAATTTCGCTTCCCGCGACATTTTTCGCCTGGTGGAAAACCACCTTAAAACAGACAACGTTCCAGTCGAAAATTCGGAAATACAGCCAAAAAAATCGCCAAAGCCCATGAGTATTTCTTAAAGTGCTTATATCACTTGTGGGGTTTTAACGTATTTGAATAGAGCAAAAAAGTTAGTTAATAAGTTATTTTGCCGTTTTTGATTTACTTTAATAGTTTCTGAGATATAAGCCTTTAAACATGCCAATTTCGGCTTTTCGCCAAAAATTTCCGTCGTTCATTTTTAAGCACGGGGGCCTGGGACTCAGGAACCTAAGACGACCGCGTACTGGAAAACGGATGTGAGCTCTACATTTCGATTTTCAGTCAAATATATGTGTTTTTGTGAATCAATAAGCCGAAACGTAGTTGTTTTGGATTGATTCGTTCTTGAGTCCCAGGCCCCCAAGGTGTTAAAATGAACGACGTAAATTTTTGAGAATTGGTATGTTCAGAAGCCAATATGTCAGGAAGTATTTGACTAAATCAAAAACGGCAAAATAACTTATTAACTGATTTTTTTCTGCTCTATTTAAATACGTTAAAACCCCACAAGTGATATAAGCACTTTAATAATAAAAGGTGCATGCAATGCCAATGAAAAACATCACGCCTACATTTAAAGCCCAGTCGGGTCAAACGAGGATGAGAGTTGATGGGAGTCGGAGAGTTGCAACTCTTGGTCGCGTTTGACCACCAACTCTCATCGACTCTCATGCACTCTTATCAACTCTCATCAACTTTGAGCTGGTTCAAATTTTAATGAGAGTTTATGAGAGTTTTTGCTCGTTTGACCGGTCATGAGAGTTGGCATATGAGAGTTGATGAGAGTTTAGCGGCTAGCGACTTGTGACTTTTCGTGACAAGAAAAGGCAAGAATGCAAAATTTATGTCTATTTATTTGTCCAGTACGAGATTGTAAAAATACGAACTTTGTTTACCTCGAAATTCGTTCCTAGTCTCCCTGCTACGCGCGGTAAATCCTACAACTCTCGTCAACTCTCATCAACTCTCATCCTCGTTTGACCGGGGCATGAGAGTTGAGAATACTCTCAGACAAACTCTCGCTTGCCAACTCTCATCCTCGTTTGACCGGGGCTTAAGCTTTATTTAAATAATTATTGAGTCGGTTTTCTTTGTTCTTCCGAGGGCTTTATTTTCGTATAAAGACTTTGAATACTAATTAGAAAAGAAATGAAGAAAAAAACTAGGAAAATCTTTGTGGAAAACCTCCTCAATAATTATTTAAGTATAGGATAAATCCCTCGAACGTTGGGATTTATGCTATATAAAGCCCTTGGACGCTGCGCGTCCTCGGGTCTTTATCCTTCCTATACATAAATCCCTCGTTAATTCTCGTGCTTTATCCTATACATAAAGGTAGTGTTTTACTTTTATTGTTAGCTTTAGTTAAGCTGATTTATGGTTTGGACGAGCAAAGGGAAAGCACGAAAACGTGAAGCTGTATATTGTTTAGGCTAATAAGCGAAAACATGAAAACAACAAGAATCCTAACTTTAAAATGATTTGACATTTTGACCACGGAGTTACTACAAACACTGCAATTCAGATCGAGTTAATTTTTGTTTACCATAGGGCGTTGTTAATTTTGTGGAGGGCACAAGTTCTTAGCGGCTTTATCATTTAAATTTTAAAAAATACATATAAAGTTAGTAACTATTTATTCCAATTTTTTCAAACAAGAAAAAAAAAAGGGTGTCGAAATACAGCTGTGCGCATCAGCATGTGACGGTAAACAGATCACGTCATAAGTGACCCGCGTCATACTGAGCGACCCGCGTCATAAGCGAACTTGGCGCTGCGCCAACGCGAGTGAAATGCCCAATATTACTTATTGCTGACGTACATGTACGTATTACCATTAGTTTCCGACACACTCCCTTAATATGTAGTTTAAGCCAGAAGCTAAACACCAGTGTAGCGAGTCAATTAAAACTCGAGCAACAAATCGGGTGGAATCACGAATCGAGTAGAGTTACGAATCGAACGGAATGACTCGTTGGCGTCGAGTGGATTCACAAGTCGAGGGGATGACTCGTGGGTGTCGAACGGGTCGATCAAGTCGAATGACGAGTCGATGACGCTGGTCGCGTCGGAACAAACTTTATTTAATTAAGATTTGATCAAGTGAACGTAAATTACTAAAAGACAATTAACTCAATGAACGTCGACGACGCCAAATTATTAGGAAGATGTCACAAAACGAAAGTTCATGATCAGCCAATAAATAATTTTTTAACCAAGTAGTATCTATTTCGCCGCTAAAGCCTGGTTCTCATATGTCGCCGATCGTCGCCGACCCATGATTTAGCTGCATGTTAAGTAAAAGAATAAAAGCACTGCTTTTCTGTATTGTTCTTTATTACTGAACATGCTGCTGCACTTCCCGTTTTAACATGCATCTAAATCACAAATCGCCGGCGATCGGCGACATATGAAAACCAGGCTTTATAAGTAGAGTCTGTAGAGATTCGAAGCGTCGTTATACGCCAACGTAAACACAAACACGTATAAAATACATTTATATAGAAAACCTTTGAAAGTTAGTTTACAGATGAAGTATTTTTGCTACGATATCTAAGAGCAGCTTAATTCATAATTACATGTAATAACGGGGTCGCGTTACAAACATTTTCAGTGACCATTTTGACGTTTGACACGCCCAAGGCAAATGATTCTATTTAAAAGGTTGTATATATCGAGTTACAGTGAAACTTCTACGAACAGACATCTTACACACGTACCAATGCACAACATGCAGGTGACGGTTTGTTATTAAAGTGCCTATGAAGCGAAAATTATTATTGTCTTAAATGAAAGAACTCTCAAAACGACAAAGTAACATCTTTTGCAGATCTTCGTTTCCGTGCCTCGTTGTGGAGATATTTCAATTTTTTTGATATACAAATTAAACACTTTGACGTCACACATGTAATAATGAGTTATCAGAGAAGGTTCGGTATCTTTGCTATTATCAAACGAAATCAATTAAAAATCTGTATGTCCAATGTATCCTTGCTATTATCAAACGAAAACAATTAAAAATCTGTATGTCTAATGATGTATGCGAAATAGACGCGCAGGATCGGCTTCGAAGTGATTTCGTTTGATAATAGCAAAGATATAGAACTTTCTCCATAACTCAGTATACACGTGTGATGTCAAAGTGCTTAATTTGCATTTCAAAGAAACTGAAATATCTCAACAACGAAGCACGGAAACGAATATCTGCAAAAGATGTTACGTTGTAGTTTTAAGGGTTCTTTCATTTAAGACAATAATAATTTTCGCTTCATAGGCACTTTAATACAGACATAGAACGTTGTGTTGGCCAGTATGAATGATGTAACAACATTGTTACCATCACTGAAGTTTTCGTTGTTTTTGCTGTAGTAAGTACTTTGACTCGTTCCAAACCTCGGTCTGCCATCTGAGTTCCAGTAGCTCAATGGTTAGAGCGTCCGGTAAGTACTCGGAAGGTTGTCGGTTCGAGTAACACCACTGCCAAACGTATTGCGCATGTGCGACGGTCCGAAGCTCGTCATCGGAAAAAGAGCGGGAAAACACTGAAATATTTGGACTAGCCCGAGAGTCCAGCACAAAAGTTAAAATTATAAGCATACTACCAAAAAGATAAGGTAGATAATTTGTGCTTGTCAATATTGTAAGATATCAGCGAATTCACGCATGCGCAAACGTTTGGCAGCGGTGTTGGTTAGAGTACCATCTGGACCACAGAGTTTCCGAGTTTGACTAGTAGTAAATAACAATTTACGACAGCTTGTACAGTAAAACAACTTTACCAACTGAGCAACATTCTTGACACTTTCTCCCTGATCTATAACCACGAACGTTGTTGCTTTATCATTGATGAACATTGTTATTGGTCCAACAAGAACCCTTAACAAGCCATCAGAGTTAGCGTTTAAACATACTGGTGGGTAGGCTTATCTGCTATATAGAAGTTTCATTGTGTAGAACCACAAAGTTCTGGTTTGACAAAACCACTTTCTATTCAAAGTTTGAGCATAGTCCCTAGAATTATATTGTCTGGAGACGCGGCGAACATCAAAGCGGTAAACAATGAGATACAATTTAGGTTGAGGGTGGCCAATAAGGTGCACAATCTTTTGTTTTACGCTTCATTATACCAAAAATACAATGTGTTCAGCAAGCATTAAGGTGAAATAAGGTGCACAAACGTGAACAAAAGTTAGAACAAAGACTTCGGCCGCGTTTCCAGACAATTTATCTCTAGGGACTATGGTTTGAGTAAACTAGAAATCGAAATAGCCATGGAAGCCAGTTGGTATTCACCATAATTGTAATCATTTTCAAGTTTGCGTCCTAATGACACTGTGCCTTTGAGAATTATCTTAGTAAATTTACATTCTTTTCTATTTAGAGAACATTTCATATTGAGGACGCATTGTCCCTTGCCGTGACGTTTGTGCGGTGTAATAGCGTCCCGTCGAGTTGCTATTTATAGCATAAAATGCACATAAACAAACCTATTGTTCGAACCGACAAAATTTCCCAATGGACCTTTTCACCAATAGCGACGCCATCTTGGATTCGCAATGCATTGTGGTCTATCCAAGGTAATAAGCTCAATTAAAAGGGTGATTGCTTAGTGTTGAGACACAATGCGGTAATTTTTTCTTTATAAACACTTTCATGGCAACAATGTCTAGATATGATCGTTGTCATATTGGTAAAAGCAATAATTCTCGTACGTATAAGGATACATTTGTCATGAATCTATCCTTACACGTCCGAGAATTGTTGCTTTTACCAATATGACAATTATTACATTTAGATATTGTTGCCACGAAAGTATTTATAAAGAAAAAAAAGACCGTATTGTGTCTCAATACTACGCAATCGCCCCTTTAATTGAGCTTGTTAACCCTGGATAGACCAGAATGCATTGCGAATTCAAGATGGCACCGCTAATGGTGAAAAGGTCTATTGTGCGTTACCAAAACGGTTAGTTTTCTCACTTTTACATGAAATGTACCCAAGAGTGTCACGACCTTACGAGTACCAAGCCTATTCGTCATACAGTGGCAAGCCCATCGCAAGCGGTCGAAAACTGCATGTTTACGAGAATAGAAATAATTTATGGTTTCTATCAGTGCCGCGAACAACATACGTTGAAGATGGTATACTGCTTCAGACTTTACGTATTATTGTCATTGGCGACAGGTAAGTTGCTTCCAGCAAAATGATTACTGTGGTTCATCTAACGGCGCTACACGAACCGTGCTTAAAATCCTAAAGGCGCGGCCCAGCTGCGCATGTGCGAGCAAGTAATGCGAGGCCGCGTCCAGACTTGGTACTAGTGCCCAGCGCCTTGATACAAACGCTGAATAAGGTCTTCAAATCTCTTCAGCAAACACCGTACGTCAGAGAACTGGGCCGAGGCGGCTGGTTGAACGTACCGAAATCGAGACGTGGCCCAAGAGATTTCCCAATACAGTGTTACAAATCAAAAAGCTAACATTTGCAAGCGGCGTTAACGACTCTCGCTAGATTGACCTGCCAGCGCATTTATTAGCTATATAAATATCCTTGTTTGACGCCGCGCACATGTGGTACCATAGACATGCAACCGTTCCCAACCGGCAACCGTTCTACCGCGCCTTTTACAAATGACAAACAAAGCAAGCATGTTAAAAAGAGTTTTCCAAAATTAAGATAACAGTAATATATATTGTCGGTCGCTTAAATGCTAATAATTTATAACTGAAAGTCGTTTATATAAAAAACAAAATGTCAAGTCGAATACGAATAAGAGTTTGACACACTGAATAGATTAGGTCATCAAGGAACTTAGTACTATATTGATAAAACATGAAGCCAGGAAGCTTCTATTTATAAAAAGATTATACCATCGTGCAAAGTTTCAATAACCAATTAGCCATAAGTTAAGTTTAAACAATCTGTTCAATAAATGGTTTCACGATTTACAGAAATTCCTTGTTCATCCATTACTTCATTAATCATACTAATAAACTAGACAATTTCCAGATTAAGCAATTAAAAATATGCGCCAGGTGGTTAAAAATCCGCACATGCATACAAGCCATGGCGCTTTATCGGTATTTTCATTATCGTTGTTCGTGGTGGTGGTGGTGGTGGTGGTGGTGGTGGTGGTGGTGGTGGTGGTGGTGGTGGTGGTGGTTGCTGTTGTTGCTGTCGTTGGTTGTTGCTGCTGTTGGTTGTTGTTTAAAGTACTGTTGTTGTTGTTGTTGTTGCTGTTGTTGCTGCTGTTGCTGTCGTTGGTTGTTGTTGCCGCTGCTGTTGTTGATTGTTGCTGCTGTTGGTTGTTGTTTAAAGTACTGTTGTTGTTGTTGGTGGCGTTGCTGCTGTTGTTATTGGTTCTTGCTCCTTGTTATTGTAGGTTGTTGCTGCTGTTGTTGTCGTTGTTGGTTGTTGCAACTGTTGTTCGTTGTTGCTGTTGCTGCTGTTGTCGTCGTCGTTGGTTGTTGTTGCTGCTGTTCTTGTCGTTGGTTGTTGTTGTTGCTGCTGTTGTTGTTGTTGTCGTTTGTTGTTGTTGCTGCTGCTGCTGTTGTTGTTGTTGTTGTCGTCGTCGTTGGTTGTTGCTGCTGCTTCTGTTGTTGTTGTTGCTGTTGCTGGTGCTGTTGTTGTGGCTGCTGGTGTTGCTGTCGTCGTCGTTCTTTGGAAACAACAATTATACTCAAATAAAGCTTGTTATTGCATGTTGCAACCTGTAATAGACCGATCGATTACGGGAAAGTAACGCCCGCTGACCAAAGCCTATCAAAACACGCTATTTCACGGGAAGTAGCGTGTGTCATGTAATATGCAATATTGGTACATCGAACTAGAAAATTTTGATACCTTAATACAATAACAGACACTTGAAAAGATTATTGAACAAAAAAAAACCCGTATGTCATGCGCCGGCGCAGACCGGTTTTTAAAAAACGTTAGCAGCAAAAAAATCCCCCAATTTTGTCATTTGTGAACGACGCGGAAAGGTCATCTAGCGGAGAGCCATATAAAACCGCGAGCGAATATAAACAACTATAGGACATGATAAAACGGCTGTTAAACATAAGCCTTACAGTAGCGGCTAATCCGACAGAATAAATATGTTCCCAACGTGCTATCCAATACAAAACAGTCTACATAAGTGCTATTATCTTCGGATGTTACCCTTCTTGTTATTTTTTCCCAGCGTTCCTTACCAATTCCACACCAGGACGTGGTTTAATTTCGCTCTCGATCGCAAAATCCTCAAAAATTTCTCCGCTCCGCTTGAGGAAAACGTAGGCGGTGAAAGCTTCCCCAAAAGGTTATTAAGAAAATCACTGGGAAAGAGTCAAAGAATCTCGCGAGGAAATCCACGCGTGAAAACCAACGCGAGACAATCCACGCGAGAAAAGTTCTCACAATGTCCACCTTGCTTCTCAAGTCGTGGGATTTGAAGGTGTTAAAAAACCACACCCAGCTGTAAACCAGTCCACTCGTAAAATGCTGGTCTAGCCAAGTGACAACCTATACGTTGAACGGCGCAAAAAGTGTCGTGCTTTTCGATCGTGTCGATTACAGGTAAACGCTGGGGCGTTTCTGCTCCTGGTTGTACGTCGAGGGCCCTGGTTCCGAGCTGTCCTCTTCGATCACCGTGGAGACATCGGGATGAGTTTCGCGCCAGTATTGTTGCAGATAGTCCCCGAGATGCTCGCAAGCGTCTTCCAACTGATTCTCATCCAAAACAAGCTCAAACGCCTCCTAGAACGGCAAGAAAACACATCAAGAGGAGACTTTTCTCTGTCACGCACGTTTCAAGAAAATCGCTTCAAAACTTACTATATAGCAAAAGTTACTTCCGGTAAAATTGCGTGCTCTGCTTGGCTGATGAGCGTCACGTCACAAGTCACGTGTTTTCATGCGTCACGTTATTTCCGGTTATTATATAGCATGCTATCGGATATGAGCTTTTGCGTAATCCGATTGGTTCCCTACTACCAGGCTATCAGCTCATATCCTGCTAGTAGAGGAAAAACAAGATGGCGGCATCTTTTTTTTAAACTGCCGAAAAGAGTTGAAATTGACGGAATTTTATACAGAAAAACATTAACACCCTCAAACCAATTTATAAAAAACCAACAGTGTGCAAAAATACAATAACAAATACACAATTTAGCATGTTCAATGGTAAAATTCACCTAAAAATTACGTCTTTTTACTTCAAAAACCCGACAAAATTAACGGGTTGATATTAATTTGTTACCAAACAAAGAAACTTACGGTTAAAATCAAGCTTACAACATACATTTCGTAGGAGATCACCAGTAAAGAGACTTTTGATTTAGATAAGCATTTGGAGTTGTAAAAAGCATGTTCTTTTTCAAAAACAACCAACTAAAGTAATTTAGTTTCACTGCCGAAGGTGTTTCAGTTTCATTTTTGCATGAAATCAAAACCTTTTTCACGACAGCAACGCTAATACAAACAACTGACCCACCTTTTGACTTCATGAAGGTACCTTTTAATCTTTTTTGTTGATCTGCTTTAAAACACATTTTTTGCCTCTCGAGCAACATTTATACAACATTTCGAAGCTGTTTACCGAACAGTTCAGCGAGAAACTCTATGTGAATGTATCATTACGCATGGCGGAAGTATTAGTTGCCTATGCCGGAAGTTTGTTGTTTCAAACACTTCGCTGTAATTTTGTCTCTATAGTACAGTGCTTGGCTATATAATAAAACAGTTATACCATTCGCTCTCGTTGTATACGAACTAATAGCCAACTCGGCGAAGCGCCTCGTTGGCTATGAGCTCATATACAACTCGAGCTCATGGTATAACTGTTAAATATACTTAATTTGTTTTTTGAAACAAAAGGTTTTTCGATTAAATTTTGTACCTTTGCATCACAAGCTCTGTGGGACGTCCCAGCCACTGATCTCAAAAGAAGACTGGATAATGCAACCTATTGTCCACTGGTTCATAAAATGAAGCCAGCTAAACAAAAGAAATCCGCCATTACTAAGGGACCAAACATGCTGAAAAATGTCTTTATGTCTTCTTAAAACGTCTTCTGTTCCCAAAAAGGATGTTGAACTATATTTTCTTTCAAAGATTCATCATCTCATTCAACAAAATGTTTATATCGTGCCAGAATACGCTAGAAAGACCATCACTTGGTCCCTTAGTAATGGCTGACTTCCAGCTTCATTTTTTAAACAATAGATACTTAATCCAGTATTATTCGAGATCAGTGGTCCCAGCTTGCAAGTATGTAAATAAATAAATAAAAAAATAATAAAAAAGAACAAAAACTAAATAAATAAATAAATAAATAAATAAATAAATAAATTAATTAATTAATTAATATAAAAATAAATAGATAAATATAAAAATAAATACAAAAATATAGAAATATAAAAATAAATAAATTGTTAGAAACTTACATCGTGGCACTGGGCTAGTTTCTCAGCTGTAACTAACTGAATGTTAAGGTGTCTCGACTGCGCTTTTCCTCGTGTCTTGATCAGGCGCTGTAGAACCTGAAATAGATTCCAATGCATGGTCTCAAAATAAATGAATTGATTCATACATAAGAAGATGCTACAAATACTAGAAGCTCGATAATGCTGGAAATACTCGATAATGCTGGATAATGCTACATAATGCTGGAAATACTAGAAGCTCGTCAGTCGATGATACTATTAAACCCCACGTGCCATTTGCTAGAGCTTGACAAACGTCTGCAAAAAATGTGTTGTTATATAATACACTACCTTAGCAGATGCAATCTTTAGGTAGATTATAATCGGAGCCAAAGTGGATTTTAATAGCTGCGATGGATGATTGATTGTATCGCATTCAAGCACGAGAAGATTTAGACTTTTGGCCAGTTCGAAGACATGGTCCACTTCTTGCTGCACTTCACCTGTTAGAGGAGAAAGAAAAATATGAATATCGGTGTTGATCGCCATTCTGAGTGGTACGCTGAGCCTAGGTTTAGTCCACTAGTAGGATTTACCATGCACCAAAGTTAAACGTTAACCTGACCCAATAGCATGTTTACTGCTTAGCTTATACACTAACTTGACCCACTAGCAAGTTTACCACCTAGCTTAAAAACTAACCAGACCTACTAGCGTGTTTACTGCCTAGCTTATACACTAACCTGACCCTCTAGCGTGTGTACTGTCTAGCTTATACACTAACCTGACCCACTAGAATGTTTATTGCTTAGCTTATACACTAACCTGACCCACTAGCGTGTTTACTGCCTAGTTTATACACTAACCTGACCCACTATAGTGTGTTTACTGCCTAGCTTATACACTAACCTGACCCACTAGTGTATTTACTGCCTAGCTTATACACTAACCTGACCCACTAGTGTGTTTACTGCCTAGTTTATACACTAATCTAACCCACTAGTGTGTTTACTGCCTAGCTTATACACTAACCTGACCAACTAGCATGTTTACTGCCTAGCTTATACACTAACCTGACCCACTAGTGTGATTACTGCCTACACTAACCTGACCCACTAGTGTGTTTACTGCCTAGCTTATACACTAACCTGACCAACTAGCATGTTTACTGCCTAGCTTATACACTAACCTGACCCACTAGTGTGTTTACTGCCTAGCTTATACACTAACCTGACCCACTAGTGTGTTTACTGCCTAGCTTATACACTAACCTGACCCACTAGTGTGATTACTGCCTACACTAACCTGACCCACTAGTGTGTTTACTGCCTAGCTTATACACTAACCTGACCCACTAGCATGTTTACTGCCTAGCTTATACACTAACCTGACCCACTAGTGTGTTTACTGCCTAGCTTATACACTAACCTGACCCACTAGTGTGTTTACTGCCTAGCTTATACACTAACCTGACCCACTAGCATGTTTACTGCCTAGCTTATACACTAACCTGACCCACTAGCGTGTTTACTGCCTAGTTTATACACTAACCTGACCCACTGGCGTGTTTACTGCCTGGCTTATAGACTAACCTGATCCACTAGCGTGTTTACTGCCTAGCTTATACACTAACCTGACCCACTAGTGTGATTACTGCCTACACTAACCTGACCCACTAGCATGTTTACTGTCTACACTAACCTGACCCACTAGTGTGTTTACTGCCTAGCTTATACACTAACCTGACCCACTAGCATGTTTACTGTCTAGCTTATACACTAACCTGATCCACTAGCGTGTTTACTGCCTAGCTTATACACTAACCTGACCCACTAGTGTGATTACTGCCTACACTAACCTGACCCACTAGTGTGTTTACTGCCTAGCTTATACACTAACCTGACCCACTAGCATGTTTACTGCCTAGCTTATACACTAACCTGACCCACTAGTGTGTTTACTGCCTAGCTTATACACTAACCTGACCCACTAGCGTGTTTACTGCCTAGTTTATACACTAACCTGACCCACTATAGTGTGTTTACTGCCTAGCTTATACACTAACCTGACCCACTGGCGTGTTTACTGCCTGGCTTATACACTAACCTGACCCACTAGTGTGTTTACTGCCTGGCTTATACACTAACCTGACCCACTAGTGTGTTTACTGCCTAGCTTATACACTAACCTGACCCACTAGTGTGATTACTGCCTACACTAACCTGACCCACTAGTGTGTTTACTGCCTAGCTTATACACTAACCTGACCCACTAGCATGTTTACTGCCTAGCTTATACACTAACCTGACCCACTAGTGTGTTTACTGCCTAGCTTATACACTAACCTGACCCACTAGTGTGTTTACTGCCTAGCTTATACACTAACCTGACCCACTGGCGTGTTTACTGCCTGGCTTATACACTAACCTGACCCACTGGCGTGTTTACTGCCTGGCTTATACACTAACCTGACCCACCAGCGTGTTGACTGCCTAGCTTAAACACAACCCAACCCGCTAGCATGTTTACTGTCTGGCTTAAACACTAACCTGACCCACTAGCGAGTTTACCACCTAGCTTAAACACTAACCTGACCCACTAGTGTGTTTACCACGTAACCTGACCCACTAGCATGTTTACCAAACCTGATCCACTAGCATATTTACGCAGGATTGACCACATACTTCCTGTTATCTGCATGATTAAGTGACAAAATCCTGACCAATATATAGTATATACCTCGGTGAACAGGAGAAGCAAGACATTATGATTGTTACGCATGTGTATTAATCACACTTACTTAGCAGCTGTTTGCTGTTGGTTTTCTCCATTAGTGGTGGCTTTTTACCATTGGCCTGGAGAGACGCTCTTTTGTTTGCAATGTCCGTGTTGCAGCGATGAATAATAATTCTAAAGAACAACACAACACAACAGCGTTACTAATAATTATCCCCGAGCCCGGGCGTAGGGCCGAAGCCTGGTGAGGGTGCGCGACACGCGTGGAGTCATTTTACATGCATGAACAAACGTAATATGCAAACTGTGATCTGAATATTTATTTATTTATTTATTTGTATATATGTGTGGACGGACCATGCGCGGTTAAGATTGTGGGGCACTGGGGACAATATAGTTCTTGACAAAAAGATTTGAACTATAAACAAATAAATATTAAAAGACTTGAGAAAGGAGTTTTTAGGAAACGTATATCACTTTTGAAAGAACAGAAACAAATCAACGTCTACGTATAAAGCAAAACAACGTCTTGAGTAGAAGGAAACCCGTCAAACCGAAACTCGAAAGGAGGAGAAAGCAAGAGTGAAACGTGAAAACCGATGAAGAAATAAAGGCCGGCGAAACGGTTTTAGTTTACGGTAAAAATATTGAGCAGCCGCTCAGCTCATGCAGTAATCACGAACATTTAGTACGAAAACTGTTCGAGTTTCCCACTTTCCTTATGTATATCCTATCACTGTTAATTTTGTTTTCTCTTTTGTGTGTCCTTAAAGTATTTTAAACTTATCCATTGCATGTTAGTTTGCTTGCCTGTTGTATTTTTTCTGTGGCTGCCGTCTTAATATCTTTTTTTCCAATAGTTTTCTTATTGCAAAACCACTTGTGACTAACGTAGCTTGTCCATAATTTGGCATAAAAATCGGAAAAGGAGCAATTTTTCTTCTGTAAAACGTACTTCTGTTGAAATATTTATTAGCATGTATAGGTGAAAAAAATTTCAGCATTTTGAAATGTCATAAATGAATATTGCCGTGGCAGGCTGCCAGGTTTGAAAAATGTTTTCAGATGCTGTAGTGATGTTTTTTGTAAATATGGAAAGAAAGAAGTGTACAATATAACCCTAATATTTTGACAAAAATTTTCCGCCTGTAGTCTGGTGGTTAACATAGTTGGCTTGCACGGTAACTGATGGTTGAGTTCAAACCTTGGAAGCAACGTGCAATTTTCTTTATCTCAATATTTTTCACGAAATATCATCCTTAAATTTTTCTTTGTTCCTCGTTACCTTTTTCTTCAAAAAAATAGAGTTATTAAAACTGCAGTTTTTTTATTTCAAATATTCTACTAGAATTAAAACTATATTTTGATCAACAGGAGTGGCTATTTCCAGGCCCCCAATAAAAAAAGAGCGCAAGCGTTTCTATAAATCACAGGGAATACCAGGAGGCATTTACAAAAAATCATGCAAAAGCGGGCGAGGGGTTATTGCGTTCATGTATTTCTAGTCCTAAATAGTAGTATACATGCAAAATCGGGCTCGTGCAGTCAAAATAACATGTTGTCCCACTTATAGCATTTAGAATTATCCTACATTGTCTGGAATTTAGGATTAGTCTGATTCCTATGCAACTTCTTTGTCCCACACGTGGTCAATGCCGAATTAACCTTCCCATGGCCGGGGGCAAAAATATTTTAGGGCCGGTCACAAAATGAGAGCCATCCCCAAAGTACGGTGAAAGCGTAGGTTGATCGGATCATCGGAGGTTCGTACTTAGGCTGCCTCTGGCGCCACTCCCCTTCCGCTTTCAAACAGAAGGGGGCCCGTGGCTGAGATAGCGTGTGATTTTCTCAGGCTAGTTCGGACGATAGTTCGGACTTTCAAAGAGAAACTGCATAATTTATTTATTCACTCATTTTTTTGGGCCGGTCAGAATCTGGGGCAGGGAGCAAATGCCCATTTTGCCCCATAGGTAATCCGCCACTGCATGTGGTATGTCAAACTGAAAAGCATATATTAGCTAATGAACATCCAGTAGAGGACTAGTGATCGGGAATCGGGATCTCCGGATCTGAGAAGTGGGTGATTAGGTTTAGGTTTAGGGTTACGATTAGTGTTGGCGTCTGGGTTAGGATTAGGTTTTGTTTATAATTCAGGATTATCCTGAATTCTGGCCATTTGACAGTTCAGGATAATCTTAATTCTAGATGAAAGTACAAAGGGATTAACCTAATACCAGGAAGTGCCAACTCCGCTTGTGTATCGTTGTGTGTGGGCTTATTTCGCAAGTGTGAACGACGAGGCTTTAAGCCTAGGTCTGTTCGTAGGACGTTGTCGAACTTAATTGTTTCAAGCGTCGAGCTTATCATGTGCTTAATTCAAACTATTAAGCTCGGCACATGGCAAGCTCGACGTTTGAAACGGGCCTAAGTAAACTGGAACGATAACTCGATGGCGTATCATGAAGCCAAAAATGGCGGACATGGGGGCCGCCATGCACGTCAATCCCAGTCCCTTTTACTTTATAGCCGAGAAAAAATGAAGCTGAATTTGGACTTATTTAGTGAAACGGGTTGAAAAAACCCTGAACTTGTTGACCACTTTCAGGCTTAGATTAAATTCCAATATACTATAGAGTAAGTGAACACTGACACGACGAGTAAAAACAAGAAAAACAGTAAAAATATAAGGTCTCAAATGAAAGTCAACAATACGCAATCAAAAATTGGCATGGTTTGGACAAATAGAAAGAAAATACATAAGCATCCCATGTTTAAAATGAAGAGTTTGTTTATAAAGACAGTTGGCTTTTAAATTTCTCAATTTTCAGTAGAAAAACCCCCAACAAAATTCACTTTACCGGGTGTTATTACAGCTCTGGAGTTATTCTTTGTATCGAAAAACGTCAGATTTAGCATTTCCACAACTGAAACTTGAGTTAAAGCTATACTTTAACCTCAATCTTTTACTAATTCTTGGCATGCCAACCTTCAAACTTTGAGATAACAAAGAAAAATAAGAAAAACCTGCATTTTCCGTGGAGTTTCGGACTCGAATTTTTCAATTTTGCTTTTGTTCGGCAGATATTTCGTTGTTCAATCCATTTTCGTAGCCAGAAATAGTTCAGGTACAAGGCCGATAAGCCCAATACGTACTAGCTTCTTCGGTATCATCTCTAAAAACCTTTAGGCATAAAAAATTATGAGTTTTCTGGTTGATTTTTGCAGCGAGTTTTCAGTTTTTCATTGTGCCACTTCATACGTTCTGGTGACGTGTGACGTGCATGGCTGCCCCCAGCGGCCGGAAGTTTGACTTCACCCAATCACAGGGCCAGTCCAACCTCGTACCCAGGGCCATTTGTAGGGAACTGGGCCAAGATGGCGGGAACAAATGGCCCTGGTGGAGGCTAGGCTATCTCAGCCTCTGATTGGTTAAGAGCTTATGGCGTAAATCAAACGGTTTGATTTTGTATTTTTTTAAAAAAATTGTATTTTGACCTTGTCGGTTGTTCCTGCACACGGCATGGGAAATTATATTTTAAACCATGCAATAATTAGGTGTAATTAGGTATCATTACTGTGTAAAGAACTGAGTTCTAGTTAATAAAATGCGCAATATACTGCGCATTTTGAGCTAGCCTCCACCAGGGCCATTTGTTCCCGCCATTTTGTTTTTGGCCACCATCTTGGCCCAACCCCCACAAATGGCCCTGGGGACGAGGTTGAGGGCCAGTCTTATGGAGTTCTCGTTCCAGTTTACTTAGAGTTCAATGCCTCAGCACGATTGATTCACGTACCTTCCCTCAAACCTGTGCCTGATGTAATCCACCAAGGCTTTTTGCATCATATCCGTTACTTCGTAGGTTTTCATCGACGGGCCAATAAAAATGATCGGCCTCATGACGGGAACAACGTCATACGGTGGCTGCTGTTCTTGCTAAAAACGGAGTAAAAGTGCATGGTAATCGTAAAAACCTAGCTAATATGAACAGTAATTCAGAATCATCCTCAGAGACATGAGAAAATTTTTCATGATGTCTTACACTGCTAAAGTCAACCGAAATATTTTTCGGCTGACTCGAGCGGGATTTGAACTCGCACCTTCGGGATTCCGGTCCGCCGCTCTACCTGTTGTAGCTCAACAGGTAGAGCGGCGGACCGAATCCCGAAGGTGCGAGTTCAAATCCCGCTCGAGTCAGCCGAAAAATTTTTCGGTTGACTTTAGCAGTGTAAGACATCATGAACAGTAATATTGGGCATTTCACTCGATTACATAGTATGTTCTAGGGATTTATGGTGAAGGAAAATTCGAGTGTAGAATATATACATATACAAGACCAAACCGGGACCAGTTGCGAAAAACGCAAATACACAGGCCTTCCGGCAGGAATTGAACCCACTGTGCTGGTATGGCGCTTGTAGGAAAAACATTTCGTCACGATCGTCATGAAGTACTGTAAATATTTTAGTTAAGTGAGCCCGCGGTATTGGTGAATTTTAGATTGCACCACAGCGTTTTACCGCACGTGTTTATATTTTTTACGAGAAAGAAGTTGGAAATCAAATCGTTTTATTTTGACTTTTTTGTGGAGTAAACCTTATTTTGTGCGCGTTAAAACATGGTTACATATATCTCATATGTCTTGGCGACGTATACCGCTACAGTAAAACGCTAGTGAACGAAATCGACGGTGAAAACAAAGCTAGAAAGAAGTCAACTTAAAGAATTTGGCCAGCCAAGATTTGAAGTGAGTTACTTGAAGTAGTTTTCGTTTGTCATCGGTAGATCTTATACACATTGAAATGAGTGTTCAAGATAAGAAACTAGAAAGGAGTAGAGCTAAAGCAGCGGTGACTCTGGCTTCAAGACGCCTTATCGGTGCAGCCCACCGAGAGATAGAGTATCAAATATTGAAAAGTTTAATGGTCGAACTCGAAAAGGTTTATGACGATTTCTGGGTTGTTAACGAAGAGTTTGAATTGCTTGTATTGGACGAGGATAATTCTGAACATCGCGTAGTAAATGGCGAAAGCATCATGGAATATAGAGAGAATGTAAAACAGAATTATATTGAGGCTAGAGATGTATTTTTGCAAGTAAAGACTGATAAGGAGCAAATAAGTAAGAATCAAGCAGCAGAACCATTGAGAATCGCATTAAAGCAAGATATTCGAAGAACAGGTGAGTTGCTTAAAGTTGTTGATGAAAACATTAACTCTCCAAACCCAAATATACAAGCTTTGCTATTAGACAAACAAGATTTACAGTATATGTTAAATGTCATGTATGGGAAAACCTCTGAACTGAGTCTGGTTGGATCATTACAGTCAGAGCAAGATATTGAATTACAGAGTGATATTGATAAGATAAGTGGAATGGTTTACAATCAAGTCAGAACAATAAACTTGTATCTACACGAGTGCCAGAATTCAGACAAAACCCCTGTATCTTCTGGCCAGAGTCAAATTCATGTAGCAAGTGATCCAGTGTCACCTCCTACTGTAAATGTTTCCCAAGACAGTGCTACATCATCAAATGGGTCCCATATATTATCTGAACCAATAACTGTTACTCAGACCAACCAACCCCCTATTGGCCCCACCAATATAGAGAGGGTGAATAACCACAGCTCACCCATTGTCACTGAGTCCGATACTGCTGGTACCATTAGTACGTCAGCACCTGAGTTTGTTCCCACAACAAGTTCAACTGGTGACAACCAAAGCTATGTCATGGTTAATACTCCAACAAGTAATGTTGACTTCATGAACATTGCTCAACATACTAGTACCAGTACTGCCCTACCCCAATCTAGTATGACTCCCACTACAAGTGTACCACCACAGAGTTTCAGCCTACCTCAATACCCAAGCACCACCCAATTTCCTAGTACCACTGCACCCCAATACTCAACTACCACCCTACCCCAGTTTGGAGGGACGATGAATTTTAATGCTGGTATACGCCAACAGAATTTCATGGGTTCACCACAATCAAACATATATTCAAACAGTCCATCTATTAGTAATACTACTGTGAGTCCTTCAACGTCTAACCCACATGGTATGCTTTACCCTATCCCACATGTCATTAGCCCCACCATGGCCACAAACCTACCTTACAACCCCAACCAACAGACAACACATCAGTCTACGCCCTATTCTACTGGATTTGATCCTCGGGTCCAAGTAAAGAAAATGTCCTTACCCACGTTTAATGGACACAGAAAGGAATGGCCAGAATTCAAAGCAGTTTGGAAATCAGTGGCAGAAACAGCATATCCAAACAAAACAGCACTAGCCCATGAGCTCAAAAGATCGGTAAGAGGTGAAGCAAGCAAGCGTATAAGATCTGTATATGTTACAAAGCCTGAAGCCTATGATGTCATGTGGCAAAAGTTAGAAAGTTATTATGAGGATGTTGGTGCCAGTGTTCAGGCGGCGTTAGAAGATTTACACAAACTGAAAGCAGTGTCTGAAGATGACTACAAAGGTCTAGTGGAACTAGTGGATGAGGTCGAATCAGCATACAGTCAATTGGAAGAGGTGGGAAATTTGAACGTTCTAACAATGCGAGACATTGATTTCATTTCAGAATTATTGCCTTGTCATTTGAGGGTTGAATGGCGACGGAAGTACAGAGAGATGACTCCAGTGGAGAAGGTGCATCCATTTATCCTCTTCATGAAATTCCTAGAAGGTGAGCGAGAAGCTGTTGCACGAATAGCTGAAGTTCAGTCGAGAAGAAGAAGAAATGATGTTCCCAAGAGTGACCGCCGAAAGCAACAAGCTTATCATGTAAGCAGACAAGGCTCAAAGAAGTTTCACAAGTGTGCCTACCCGTCTCACCGAAAGGACGCCATTAATCATACCACCGAAGAATGTAATGAGTTCCAGAAATTACCTATAAGCGGGAAAAATGGAAAATACGAACTGTTAAAACAGATCGACGCATGTTTCAAATGTTTTGGAAACCATAGAAGACAAGATTGCCCCAAGAAAGATTACTGCGTGTGTGGGAGCGGTCAACACCACCAGTTACTCTGCGATTCAAGCAGCCATAAAGAAAAGCCCTTAAGTGAGTCTAATGAAACAGCTGTGCGGAAAGAAACACACATTTCCCTTAGTGACTCATTATCCCTGTATCCCATTTACCAAACAACGGTCTATGGCAGTAATAAACATGTAACCGTTTTCTGCGATGGAGGTTCGAACGCTACCTACATTACCCACCGAGCTGCAGAAAGAATAAAAGCAAAGAAACTTGGGAACATTACCTTGGACGTTACTACCATGGGCAATGTAGAAAAGACCCACCACACTCAACAATACGAGTTCACCTTACGGACAAATTCTGGTAAGAAGGCAACTATTGTAGCATATGGCATGAATCAAATCACTGGTCCAGTGAGCAAACTAGATCATGAAGTTCTTACGAAGTTCTTCCCCGAGTATGACGCTGAGTCTCTTCAGAGAAAATCAAGCTGTGTCGAAGTCCTTCTCGGATGTGATTACTTTGGCTTACACCCTAAGCAGGAAAAAGCACGGTATGGGGACAATCTGAGTATTATGAGTGGTGAGTTAGGCATCTGTCTACAGGGTACCCATCCAGATTTGAGTGAAGGTACTAAACGTGATACAAACCTCGTGAAGACGATCCACAATGTCAACGTTAAAGTTGAAGTGTATAACGTTCATGTCGAGACACACCCGCAGTTTTTGCCAACCCCTCCAGCTGTATGTCTATTGTACCAAGAACAGGTGCATTGCAACTTGTCGAACACCGTTCATTCCGTCAGCACTAAACGAGAAGCAAGTCGGATTGAAGAGTTCATACTCGGAGAAGACCTTGGCACGGAAACAAGCCCCCGTTGTGGCGCATGTCGTTGCGGTAAATGTCCCATTCTTGGGCATACCTACTCGTTCAAAGAAGAGCAAGAGCTGAAAGTTATTCGAGAGAATCTGGAATACGATGAATCAAATCAATGCTGGAGAACCAGTTATCCGTGGATTGTGGATCCGAACAGTCTACCGAATAACTACAACGCTGCCCTAGCAACCTTGGAGAAGACAGAACGTACCCTTCAAAAGGATGACAAGTGGGCAAACACGTATAAAGATCAGATGAATGATATGGTCGATCGTAGAGTGGCACGTCAGCTTACAGCCAAGGAGATCGAGGAGTGGAAAGGTCCTGTGTTTTATATATCCCACCTCGCAGTGCTCAATCCCAAGTCACCCTCTACACCTGTTCGCATCGTGTTCAACTCCAGCCAAATCTACAAAGGAGTTTCCTTGAATTCCTGTTTAGCCAAAGGTCCGGATTGTTATATGAATAATCTGATAGGCATCTTACTGCGTTGGCGAGAAGAAGCTGTGGCGTTGGTAGGCGATATTAGAAAGATGTTCAATTCTGTCTACCTCAAAGAATTGGAGAAGCATTGCCATCGTTTTCTCTGGCGAGATCTCGAACTTGATCGACCACCAGATGTTTTCGTGATGGAACGGGTCAACATGGGAGACACACCTGCCCCAGCTATAAGTACCGAATCCATCTACAAGACCGCAAACCTATTCAAGGAAGACAGCCCAGAAGCTGCTGAGTTGTTGAAGAAATTGAGTTACGTTGACGACCTTATCGACTCGCGTCCAACTCAGTGTTCGGCTCTGAAAGTTGCTGAAGAAGCCGAAAACATGCTCGCAAAAGGTGGATTCTCGGTAAAAGGTTGGCAGTTGAGTGGAGAAGCAAGTCCTCGTACAAGTTTTGATCAAAAGAGAGTTCATGGTGGTCATGCAGAAGGAGAAAGCAGTAAATCGTTGAGTCTGCTGAAAGGAACTGACATAAACCTACGAGTACTTTGCCTTGGATGGGATCCTCAAAGCGACACCATATTGTATGAAGTTACGCTAAACTTCAGTAAGAAGAGGCGTGGGATACGAATTGGTCCGAATCTTCAAGAAGACGATTTGCCAAATGCTTTACCGGATGTCATGACAAAGCGAACAGTTCTCGAACAGGTGATGAAAATCTACGACCCGCTTGGTCTTGTCTGCCCTTTCACATTGTTAGCGAAGATATATCTACGTGAAATATGGGCACGAAAGTTTGATTGGGATACTCCGCTCCCAGCTGATCTCATGGCTAAATTGGTCCGTTTCTTTACAACGTTGGTCAAACTCGAACAGTTGCGTTTCCCACGTCGTTTACGGCCTGCAGATGCTGTTGGTCGTCCGTGGCTCATAATTCTAAGCGATGGTAGTGACCTAGCATACGGTTATGCTGCCTATATTCGATGGTCCTTACGAAACGGTCTGTTTTGGTGTCGACTGATAATGGCCAAATGCCGAATCGCGCCTGTCAACAAGTTGTCTACCCCGCTAGTTGGAGCAGAGAGAGAGCTCAAAGAAGCTTGGCAGAAGATTGACCGAGAAGAGTTACACAAGAACGGCGTACAAAGTGGTTTGACATGGGTATTCGGATCCGCAGATAGTCCATGGCACCAGGGCGCGGTCGAGTGTCTCGTGAAAGCTGCCAAACGAGCAATTGTCGTAGCCATGGGAAGACGACGTTTCTCAGTGCCCGAGTTCTTAACAGTTTGCTCAGAAGTTGCCAATCTACTCAACGAGAGGCCCATTGGAACGTTGCCTTCAATCGATTCTGATTTGAACATACTTACACCGAACAGTCTTTTGTTAGGACGTTCAACATCGAAGAATCCTGGTGGTTGGCAACCCTATACCTACAGTCGGAATCCAAAGAATCGATACCACCTCATACAAGCAGCTGTGGAGGATTTCTGGGAGAAATGGGTGCAACTCTACGCGCCAACTCTAGTGTTGCGGCGAAAGTGGAGTGTTATTACTCGTAATTTATGTTCGGGAGATGTGGTGATTGTTGCTGATAGGAACGTAAAGCGTGGAGAATATCGTTTGGGATTAGTCAAAGAAGTCTTCCCGGGTGAAGATGGCAAGGTTCGACGTGTTTTAGTCACATATAAAAACTTCCATGTGGGAAGCAGTGATCAAGATTATTACGGAGTGAGTGAAGCTGTTACCGTTTCGCGAAGCGTTCAACGCCTTGCTTTACTGGTACCAAAGGATATGGATAACAAAGATAATGACAAATAAACTTGTGAACTGATATTACGAACACGTTTATATTTTGTTTAAAGTTTAGAATGCGATCGTATCGACCCCATCCTCCCGGTGTGCTGGTATGGCGCTTGTAGGAAAAACATTTCGTCACGATCGTCATGAAGTACTGTAAATATTTTAGTTAAGTGAGCCCGCGGTATTGGTGAATTTTAGATTGCACCACAGCGTTTTACCGCACGTGTTTATATTTTTTACGAGAAAGAAGTTGGAAATCAAATCGTTTTATTTTGACTTTTTTGTGGAGTAAACCTTATTTTGTGCGCGTTAAAACATGGTTACATATATCTCATATGTCTTGGCGACGTATACCGCTACACCCACGACCTTGCGATTCTAGTGCAATCCTCTGACCACTGAGCCACGGAGGCCGTTGCCGAGAGCTTGATCGCGAGTTCTGTATATATAATAAGGTGCATGGTAATGCCAGGAGAGAATTGGGTTTATTAGAAGTAATATATTCTACACTCGAATTTTCCTTCACCATAAATCCCTAGAACATGCTATGTAATCGAGTGAAATGCCCAATATTACTTCTAATAAACCCAATTCCCACCCTCCCATTTCTCTTCTCTGAAAAACCTCTCAAACTGGGGTGCATCTCGAACGAACCAAATACCCACTTTCTGTGGTGACTCCATATACTTCTTTTAATTTTTACCATTTTATCTTGCATGCGACTTTGCAATATTGATACGCAACATTGCAATTTTGATTGGATTCAGTCAGCAACCTGCAAACGCTTTATCACGATTCCTCGACGGCTTGCCCGAAAAAATCGTTTTAAATGCCAAACTTTGGATAATGCGAAATTCTACATAAAGTTACAGCCATTATACCTTCAAGTATAACATCACGTTATGTTTTGTTCGATGTTTAAACCAATATTTTAAGCAACCCATCGGGGAATCGTGATAAAGCGTTTGCAAGTTGCTGATTGAATCCGCCAATGAAAATTGAAATGTTGCGTATCAATATTGCAAAGTTGTATGCAAGAGAACATCCGGTTTTACTTAGTTTATCATAGGAAACTTGACTAGTTTTTACTTAAAAGGGTATTGGCATTAAAAATTAAGTTTGTCTAATTTGAAAGAACTCATAAAATTGTAATAGAAGATCCGTTACAACTTTCTCGTATCTTTCCGCGTTTTCAAGATATTTCAATTTGTTTGATATGTAAATGAGATGGTCTCTGACTTTAATGCTTTAATGAAATACTCCTAAATCAGTGTTATTACACTATACTAGGAGGTTTACAGGTTCACAACTAAAATTATATATTATATTATAATATAATACATATGATATATATCAAAACAAAGAAAAAGGAGAAAAAACCCCAACAACTAATAAATGATTTAAATATACAAGTAACATATAAGAAACTAAAATACAAAATAAATCAATAAGATGGATGACAGAGGGACTTAATTGTAGGCATAGCGGAGGTTTTGAAGCTTGGAATACTAGATATAGACGAGAGATTACTATATGGAATCTGATTTCACGTAACAACTGTTCTAGGATAAAATGAATACTTATATATGTTATTACTGCACTGGATCTGATGAAAAGGAGAGGTGTTAGGCAACCTGGATACTCTACTTAAAAGGCACACCTCCTTAGGGAAACTAATACCTACAAGACCTTGCTGACGTCAGGAGTGGGGTAAAATATTTTCATACAGAGCAAAATCACTTACATATCTAACATGAAATGTTCAGCCTCGCAGAATTTTTATGTGCACAGTTTCAAATGATTTCGCTGAACAAACTTAGAGATATAACTGGTTTTGCTACATGTGAAAATATGTTACCCCACACCTGACGTCAGAAATATTAGCAAAGAAATATTGTACGTGGTGTTTCCACAAAACTTATTTATATTATATAAATTGAAATATCTTGAAAACGAATTGAAGAGAGATCACGAAAAAGTTGTAAAGGATGTTCTATTACAATTTTATGAGTTCTTTCAATTACACCATGTCTTAATATCTTTTACCTGGTTACATGCACAAAAACTGTTTTCCAATGAAACAGTAGCAAGAGGGACCCCTATACTTTTCGCGTGAAGCGTGATTGCGTTATTTTACTTACTCGTGAAACGTGATCGAGGATTTTTTTTTAATCCGTGATTCGTGATCGTAAGGTTTCAAATCTTTTTACGTGCACGTGAAAGTAACTTTTGATTTAATCGTGACCCGTGAATGAAGGCTAGAATTAAACGTGATTCGTGAATCGTCTGTTTTGCGTGAACAGTTTTTTTTAGGATTTATGGAATTTCTGTTGTTTGTCTTGTCTGTCTTGAACACCGGAATAGCATGTACTTGATATTTTACGCTAGCTACTTACAGATTATTTTGACTATTTTCCTCTGACTAACTCCAGAGATTGTACTCGTCAAACGGAGACCTTCAGGCTTCAGAGTGTTGAGACAAAGATAATAAAAAGCGACGCCAGGCGCAATTTTGCATGATCGCAGTGTTTACAGACCTTTACAATGGACTGCAAGGACAGAAAGAAATCTTTCAAACTTGCTGCATCCTTCTGAGATTGAAGAGAAAGACTTCGAGAATGCGAAATATTATTAATCAGTCAGATGATGCGAAATATTAATCCGTGAATTGCTTTTGTATTTTTACGTAAATCGTGATTGCCTCGATTTTTGTGTGAACGTGAAAGAGTTTTTGCGATTTTTCGTGACTCGTGAAAAGACTAAATTTTTTTACGTGAATGCATTTTGTGAAGGGGTATAAGGGTCCCTCTTGCAAATTACAGTAGTTAGAAAAATTATCTAATGACACAAACCTTCTTGAAGAATGCTTTCTTCTTGCCTTGTCCTTGACCTGACAAGGTGCCAGAGCTTGTTCTGGGTACTGTAGACATAGTACGACCACTGCCCTGACTGGTTGGACTTGTGGGTGTCGGTGGAGGTTCTTCTTCATAATCTATTCCATTTTCTCCATCATCTAAAGCAAAGATAAGGGTGATATACAGTGATGGATTTACAGGGGGTGCAGGTAAAGGGTGTGTGTGTGGGGGGGGGGGGGGGTGTGGGGGTGTGTGCCAGTTGCCTTGTCAAATCCAAGTACAATAAAGGACGCATTCATTCAGTGTCCGTGTAAACTTCATAGGACCTAGATATTAGCTATCATAGCTATCTGCTATCATATTGATTCATAGATATATGATTCATATATTAGCTATCATATGATTCATAGGTATTAATAGGTATAAAAAAAATTTTCTGGTGGGCTTCACCCCCCTACCCCACCACCAGCTCAACCCCTGGACCCTGCCGGGCACTGTGTCCCCAGACCCTTGCCGTAGCTCCCTCAGTGGCACTCCACCCTGCCTTGGTTGCAGATCTCACTTCACTCGCTCAGCACCCCCCCTACTAGATCAAGCTGGATCCATCACTGGTGATATAGAGACACTGAAAAATCAGTGAGAGTGGTATGGCCACTTTTTAGGGAGGTGCAAGTGAGCATGCTCTCCTAGGAAACTTAGAAATCTGGGGTCTTTGAAATGGGGATTTCCAGCATTTTTTGGAAAATTTTTGGTGTGTCAATCACAGATGGATTCCCCTGCAAGTATTTGTTATAATACCACTCCCAAGTACTTGGTGTAGACCATTAGCACTCATTACCTTAATGGAGAACAAATGCTACTAGTAAACAATCAGAAATTTTGATTACTGTATTTTCTGGGAGATAACCCACACGTTATCTCTTAATTTTGCCAGGAAACATACAGTAATTAGTATAGGTAATCGCATGGGGCCGAGGAAAATTAAGGTTTAATTTCACGAGTGTTTTCAAAATTTTACAAAATTGCCCGAGTCGCGAAGCGACGAGGGTAATTTGTAAGATTTTGAAAACACGAGTGAAATTAAACCTTAATTTTACGAGAACTCGTGCGATTAGGCGTTAATAATATAGCGGGCAAAATTATTTAAGAGCTATATTATGTCCAGAAAATGTCAAAGTACATGTAACCTTATCATGGTCGGTGCTCAGCAACATTCAAAATTTCCCTCGCTCTCATCGCTGTGCATGTAGCTTTCTTCTTGTAAGCACAGGCAAAAGTTCGTAAATTTTGTAGTGTATTCATTTTCACTAATAGTTTACACTCCTTCAATAGTTCAAATTAGTTCAAAGTAAACAAAAAAGCATTTTCAGACCGAAAAACCTTGCAGATTTGTTGAAAACATTGTCAGTCCTCTGAGGTTCACTGTTGCTAAGTAACCAAGCGACCAATCACATGCAAATACTGCTGATCAAGGAACCAATCAAGTGCAAGTAATTTTGCCCTGAATTACAAAAAAATGCCCTCTTCATTAGCCAATCATAATCGAGAAATTTTGCCCTCTATATTATTAGTGCAGGTAATAGGGTGGTGCAGGTAATCTGTTGAATTCTTAAGACGACACCATCATGAAGACCAGAGACCAAGGATTCTACTTTCATCTTTCAACTACTGGTACTGTACTTTTTTAAAATTTTGTGGTCCCAAACCAAGGGAGCACAGCAGACTGACCTGTATTTCTTCTTCTTTGTTCGGCATTCCTTCATAATATATTCAGCTATTTTGAATAATGTGGTATATTCATTAACGTATCGCAGGTGCGGGCTATGGCCTGGTTATTTCATTTTGGAGTGCACTCGGGTTTCCTTTGGCCCTGTAGCCCACACCTGCGATACGCTAATGATATATACTGCATTATTCAAAATGGCTGAATATAATGAAGGAACGCTGAACAAAGAAGAAATACAAGTCAGTCTGGTGCAGTGAACTCTAGAGGTGAGCCGATCATCAGAAAAACATCGGCAGAGCCGATTAACAGCTAGTTTTTCTCACAATCGGCCATCGGCCAATTGTCTTTCACCATCGGATCGGCTGTCTCGTGACTCTCGTCCTTGTATTTCTGCTCTCTCGTTCTCGTTTATCATACATAGCCTGTATACATAGCCCGTAATTTTGCATTTTTGCTTTCACTGGTCAGGTTCAAATTCAATAGTATACTTCAATTCTTTACCTTGTTTGGCATTTTTGCGCTTGAGTTGTTGGTACAAAAATATTTTAAATAAAGGAAACACTGCTGACTACTTGACTGTTTTCTGTTTGTTTTGTTGCGCTCAAAATAGGAGAATTGGCTTGATGACTTCTTCTCATTGCAAAACTTGAGATGAATAAAACGACAAAACGGGAGCACTGAGCATCAGGTTAGCAAACATCGGTTTTGCCGATTAATCGGCCGATGGTGGGGAAATATCGGCTCTTAACAATTGGTATCGGCAATCGGCCTTTTTTTAACATCGGCTCACCTCTAGTGAACTCTATAGTCTTGGTGTGCTCCCTTGCCCAAACCTATTATTAGCAGCTGCGTGTGTATCCGATGGTGCGGGTAATACGCTGATTTATTTTTCCAAGTGACATTTTTGTTGCTGTGCAGGTTACACACCATGCGGGTTATCACCCAGAAAATATGGTAATACATCACTCTGTTGAACATTGGGATTTCTGTACTTACATGACATTGCTCCAGGAGATCCAGGAGTGCCATCACCAAGTTGTACTGTACCTCCACTACCCCTTCAAAAAACAAAAGAAAACTCATGTAGCCAAAACTAACATTAAAGGGGAACTCCACTACAAATACAAGTTAGGGTCAGTTAAGAACTCGTACTTACCTTAGTTCATTCCTGAAGTTTCTAAGCGTAATGATAAATACATGTTGGGAAATGGCGTGTTGAAGTTCGAAATATTCAGTAGTTTTGGACGCCATGTTGTTCTTTTCCAAACAGACGCGGATTGTCAGCGGATTGCTTATCGTGACGTCACTGAGTGCTTCTGCTCGATTGCGGGAAATTAGAATAACAACTCTGCGTGTCGTTTCTATAATTAAGCGCTAGTAAAATTGGTAAAATGCCGCACTGCATGGTTCCTTTGTGTACAAATGGATGGCGAAAGACCAAAGGGACGGATATAAGCTACCACAGACTGCCAACCGGACCGTTAAAAAGCATTTGGCTCAGAAATATCCGACGCGACAACCCGTGCAAACCATGCCACTCGTTCGTCTGCAGCGTGCACTTCACCGCTGATTGCTTTGAACCAGCTATCGAGATATGTGGCCACAAGAAACCTAAATCATTAAAACCTTCTGCTGTCCCAACACTTTTTGGTTTTGGCCAGAGGAAAAACAGCACCCGTCAGTCGAGTCTACAGCAAATCCGAAATCGAGAAAATAAGGTATGGCAAACTACATATAACCCGTCCAAAATGCAATTAAAATAGCGACGGGGAAATGCGCTATTTTAAAAGACCCAAGGTCGTACGGTAGTTAATAAAAAAATAAAGAAACAAGTTTTATTTAACACTTTTAATTTGTTTTATATTCTTGAGAAAGCAAGAAAAAAAATTACAAACTCAGAAATAATAACGAATATATTTACATGTATTAACCAGACTGCACACGATGATTTGATTATTTTGATATATTTGAAGTTCACTATTCGATAATTTTGGTTGGTATTATAAAGGTTCCAACCACATTGAAGGATGAAGAGTCATTCAAGCTGAAGGACTCACAAACCCCTGTCATTCCTGATTGCAACATGGATGATGATGATCAAGGTGAACAAACATTAAATTTGACTGACAAACCCCTTAAAGAAGAGAAAGGAGTACAAACATTTCCCCCGAAAATTGTAAAAATGTTCAGAACTATTGCTACACAAACGGATAACATTTTACTAAACCAAACAAATAAGATGCACCCTACACAGCCAGACAAAACCCAACACATGCCAGATCCTGATGAAAACCAGTCAATTCTTGAATGTGGCGAGGTTGAAATTCTTCCTAATTCAGTCCAAAACCAGCATGTGATTGCTGAATCAGATGAGACACAAGTGATCTCTGGCCAAGATGAAAGCCCAGTGATTCTTGGATCAGATGACACCCAAGCACCATCTTGCTCAGAAGAGTACACAACCCCTTCCAGTGAACCAGATGATGCTTGTGTAAGTGACGATGACTCCATGTATTGTCCTTCAAGTGCTTCTGAAGAATCTGATATCGACGACCAATCCTGTCCAACACCTGAAGAGAAAAAATTTATTGTGTTTGAAAGCCAGCTAAACAAACTCTTTAAATTTTGTGGGCAGTGTGGGAACATAATTGAAACAAGAAAACAACAAAATCAGGGAAGTATGGTAACAATTAACACCATTTGCATGAATGGTCATGCTGAAACCTGGCAATCCCAACCAACAATTAAAGGGGCTGCCATGGGTAATCTGCTAATCCCAGCAGCTATTCTCTTTAGTGGCAACACTTATAAACACACTGCTGACTTTGCCAAGTACCTAAATCTCCAGTTTGTTAGTTCTTCACACTACTATTCTGTACAAGCAGAAAATTTATTCCCAGTAATCCAGCACAACTGGAAAACAAATCAAAGTACAGTGATCAAACAAATGAAGCAAAGCCACAGTGTTGATATATGTGGTGACGGGCGGTGCGACAGTCCTGGGCATTCAGCGAAATACGGAACGTACACCCTGATGGAAGAAAAATCTAATCTGATAATTGAATTCAGCTTGGTGCAAGTGACAGAGGCCACTTCATCCAATGCAATGGAGTATGAAGGCTGTAAGAGAGTGCTGAATTCAATTCTCAGTAAGAAGGTTCCAGTCAGATGTCTTACAACAGACCGCCATACGACGATAACATCCAAGATGAAAAGTGTGTACCCCAAGATCAAGCATCAATATGATGTGTGGCACTTGAGTAAATGGGTGACTAAAAAGCTCACGAAGAAGGCCAAGAAAAAGAATTGTGAGGAGCTCATGCAATGGATACAATGTGTTTCCAACCATTTGTGGTGGTGTGCATCAACGTGTGGTGGAGATGCTGATATGCTGAGGGAGAAATGGTTGTCCATCTTGCATCACATTGTCAACAAACACCGATGGAGATCCCCTGATTTCAAGCTCTTCAAAAAATGTGGGCATAAGGCAATGAGAAGAAGAGATCAAGAAGGCATCATATGGCTTAAAGCTGGTTCTCCTGCCCATGTTGCTTTGGAAGAAGTTGTCGCCAACAAGAAGCTGCTGAAAGATCTTGCCAAACTCACTGAGTTCCATCACACTGGTGAGTTGGAGTCATATCATTCCCTTATGACAAAGTATGTTCCCAAACGGGAGCACTTTTGTTATAATGGAATGGTAGCTCGAACTCAGCTAGCCATCTTAGATCACAATTTCAATGTAAACAGAAACCAAGCAGTAGTGAAACATGGTCCTCACAAGGGTGAACAGAGGTACAAAGTGGTTTGTTCCAAACAACGAAAGAATTGGGTTGCAAAAGAAATTAAAACTCAAAAGTCGAACAGTTATGTTAAAAGCATGATGAATGATGTTATTCTGTGCAAGAAAGGTAAGAAATTTAACTACGAGCGAATTGTTCAAGCAAAATGTATTGCACCATCTCCTAGACCATCAAAACAAGATGTGATCAAGCGATACAAATCAAGAAAGGCTGGTCAACAGAAGTAATGAACATAGTATATGTAAGAGGGTTTTGGTAGTCTGGGTGCAAATTACTTTATAGACTTGTAGTGGCAAATATTCGATTTCAGTGTAACAAAACACCTCACATGCTTACTACAACAATAATTCATTCATCAGCAAAACGAGAGCCAACGAACTCAAAGTTATCTTCGTCTCCTGGTGGTGGAAAGTGGGCTCGAATACAGCTAACTGCACAAGATGGAAGAACAACACGGATTTCTTTTCCTAAAACTCCCACTAGCTGCCTGTATGCAACATGTCTATGGATTTTGTGTTCAGGACCTTCGTACGCTTTACTTCCGTATTGCTGTTTGTACTGAAACCAAGCAACCTGTAAAACCCAACGATCTAAACAGACTGCTCGGAAACCTGGGTTATCTGTTATGCAAGTGTAAGGTGCTGGAGGGTTCTCTTGTTCAAAAACTTCATCGTTTTTATTCACGACCTGTTGAACTTCGTGATAACAGATGCATTATCTGGAAATGCTCGCATAAACACCTGACCTAACAACGGGAAATAATCTCTTTGCTACGATTGCTGGAATTTTGCAGCAACAAAAATATTTCAATTTGCCAGTGTAAACTATAAACTGTGACAACTTACCAGTTTAAATTACCCAATCGAACAGGCATATCTTCGTCACTCGACTGCCTCGATATATCTTCAGCGTCGTTTATTAATGCACTCAGTTCACCACTGTCAGAGTCTCGTCTCGGTTGAAACTGATAGCCCAGGACTTCGTCCGCCTGTAAAATGTGTCTATTACATTCCTCTAGACTCTCACCTGAGGAACTAGTAGAACTTGAACGCGATAAATCATCGCTCGGCGAACACTCGTAATCAACATTCATAATGATTCGCCTTGAAAACAACATTGTGGTCAAGAAGGAAGCACTCAGTGACGTCACAATGCGAAAACCGCTGACAATCCGCGTCTGCTCGAGAAAGAAGAACATGGCGTCTAAATCTGTAAAAAATCCCGAACTACGGCAAACATTTCTCGTTAACTATGAACATTTACACTGAAATACTTTTGGGGATAATCTAATACAGGTAAGATCTTTTATCTGACCCTAACTTGTATTTGGAGTGGAGTTCCCCTTTAAGAATAATATGTATACATGTGCAAGCTTGGTCAAACCTACATGCTTCTAATGGTTGGTTAGACACTCTAACTACCAGTACAGGGACAAATTAGAATGGCATCATACCTGCCACCTTTGCTCCCTTTCGTGCTGGTCACTGAATTGAGCAGTCGAATAGCCTCTAACTTGCTAGGACTAAAATAAAGAGAAAAGCATTGTTGTAAAACAAACATGACAACAAGGTGAGTCCAGGTGACATACAGAACAAAGATGTTAGTCATACCTGGGAATGAAACCAATTATACCATTGTCTTTCACAACTCGTCCTATCCACCAATCATCATTGAATTTCTACAAAATACCCAGAAGAAAATTGTGTTTAACCACGTTGAACATATATTATATATACAGTACATACAGCTCTTGACATATATACGACCCCAACCCAACTCTTTTACATTACATTACATTACTTTACATTACATTACATGACAATGCAGTACTGCACTCTACACACCACACCATACCACACCACACCACACCACTGTGCACTGACCAGCTGAAATTAAACATGTACAGATGTACTTTTATTAAGTCTAGCTTGACTACATACCTCCTTTACATGCAAAAACTGTTTGACATCAAATGAGATGGCTGCATTTGGAACAGGACAGTCATTCTCTTCTGAAGCATCATATCTTACATTAGTCCTTACAGCAAATGCTACAGGTTTTGCCTGCAAGTGAAAGAATGCCAGGATTATTACATCACATTAATCAAGAACCTGATAAGCAGCAGGACTGCCAAGTTTAGTTCTCTAAAAACTGGACACCAACTATGTGATGCAAAAGAAGGAATCAATTCAAAGTAAATGGCAGATATTCAAACCTTTGCGGCAGCGAGGGAACTGGAACCTCGTTGTCCCAAGTCTCGTCTTGATACTAAGTCTCTATCTTCGTCCAGACTACTCGAGTCTGATATATGATTAGTATGGGATTCCGAATCCTGTCAGAATGAAACAAATAAATTGATGAGAAAAGACCAAATATGCAACAAACGCTGCAATTCCTAATAAACAGCACAAATTAATCATATATATGTCAATTAATGTAATTATACTTTAATCCGTTCCTGCCTGAGCTAGTCTATTTATTTATTTTATTTATTTATTAACTTTACAACCATACATAAATGTGAAAGAATTAAAGCTATCAAATTAGAGAAAAAAAACTTTGAATAACTAAAGATATGGTTGAAGGTAAGGTCAACAGGACATGAGTAGTCCCATGTGAAGACCGACCTTAATGAAAACAAACAAAACATACAATAAAATAAAGACGAGAACAAATATACAGTTTACAGAAGACATGACGAATTAGGAACAACAGCTTAAGTTGAAAGAGCGGCACTTGGAACAGAAGGTTTTCCAAGTGCGTATTCTGTTTACATCGAAAGATGAGTGTGGTAGAGAAGAGTAGTAAACAGTTAGTCTGTGTTTGAAGGAGGAAACGGATGAACTATTACGAATGGTGGGAGAGAGATTGTTCCAGAGAAGGACAATTCGGTTGAAAAAAGAGTTCCTATAGAGAGACGTCCTGCAATGGTTGACTTGAAGCAAGTTGTCCTTACTTGAACAGGGGCGAGACGTGCTGTGAGAAGAAAAAGTGATGAAAGAGGAGATGTCTAGATGTCACACTATAAGATACTGGCATTTCCAATAAGAATTTGGGCCAAAATCCACAGAATTCCTTTGTATGAATTATGTCCCTAATTTAGAAACTATAGAAGTATGGTAGTACAAGCAGCATCTATAAGTCTGACCAAAATTTCAACATAATACTGTATTCCAATTATGATGCAAATACAGTGAAACATTGCTATATAGACAATAAGATACTGGCATTTCCAATAAGAATTTGGGCCAAAATCCACAGAATTCCTTTGTATGAATTATGTCCCTAATTTAGAAACTATAGAAGTATGGCAGTACAAGCAGCATCTAGGTCCAACCAAAATTTCAACATAATACTGTATTCCAATTATGATGCAAATACAGTGAAACATTGCTATATAGACAATAAGATACTGGCATTTCCAATAAGAATTTGGGTCAAAATCCACAGAATTCCTTTGTATGAATTCTGTCCCTAATTTAGAAACTACATGTATAGAAGTACGGTAGTACAAGCAGCATCTGAGTCCAATCAAATTTTTCAACATAATATTCCAATTATGATGCAAATACAGTGAAACATTGCTATATAGACAATAAGATACTGGCATTTCCAATAAGAATTGGGCCAAAATCCACAGAATTCCTTTGTATGAATTATGTCCCTAATTTAGAAACTATAGAAGTATGGTAGTACAAGCAGCATCTGAGTCCAACCAAAATTTCAACATAATACTGTATTCCAATTATGATGCAAATACAGTGAAACATTGCTATATAGACAATAACGTGACAGCAATAACAGGTGTACATGTATATATATTAGGTATAATGTACAGTAGCTTCATCAAATACTGTAATAATCTATCAGCACATCAGAATCATAGAGAATATGACAGAAAGATAAATTGATCATGACACCTTTTATCTTTGGGTGAGTGGCTCATTCATTGTACATGTATCAGCTTTAATATACATGACAGTATTTAGGTGTTAAATTTTCCCCCTCCTCTAAATAACTCGTAATCAATCTTACCATAATTGTCTTCTATTCTTCCATTTAACAACAAGGGGGAAGCCACAACAGCTTCAGAACTGGAGCACAGTGAGAAGTGTAATTAACTGCACACAACCTCAATATCAGACCCAACTGAAGTCACACACATTTGGATTTATTAAACTCCAGACTTTTACTTCGCAAGAAAGGTGCACTGCAAGCCGAATTTCTGTCTCCAAGACAGAAAAAATACACCACACACTTCACAAACTGCTTAAGTGTCAGAAACTGACAAAGGAAAACACACTTAAAGCCTAAGTCCACCTTCACGGCTAGCATCCAAGTCAACAAAGTGATAATGCTTTCAACAATTACCAAGAAAACAATGATTGGCTCATTAAGTATAAACAATGGTTTGTTAATTTTAATGGAACCACTTGGACTTTGATAAAACAAACAGAAATGGACATCTATCCCCATTACTGAAGGGATACGACTGCCTCAGGGATCCATCATAAAGTAATCTTGTCTACACAGAAAGATTTTTAGGTTTAACTAGCTAATCTAAACTAATAGAGGTCTTTTACTTCTGCATATTCTGAGCCCAGTATCATTTAAATAGAAACTATTAAAAATTTATTGAATTTTGGTCACCAGAAAACCACCCTGAAAAAGCTGAATATAACAAAACTGTTGTTGTGGAGTTGAACTAGGTGTTAGTCTGAACTCAGTTTATTAAAATCACCCAAAAAATCACACAATATATTGGCCAGAGCTTCTGGAAGACAATTCAACTTAAATTTTGGGGTCACAGTGGGTTTTCAATTCATGCCAATAAACCAAACAAAATTTCATTAAATATTAACAACTTTGACCACAAGTAGACTCCAAGCAAGCACTAGTGACAAAACAATAGCAGTTATAATAATTATTAAGTCACATTTTTTTACCTTACAAATTTTTTCAGAACTCAAAAAATCTAAGAATCATTAACGATGATCGGTTTCTATACAAGAATATTTCCCTTGACATCAATATAATTATACCAGACTATTAGTCACTGCACTACTGCTTACATAATTTATACAAAATTACATGTATACAGACCACCAGCAAAATTCATTTGTTGTCAAATGTTACCGGTAATGCATTTCAATTGAAGATGATTGCACAATTGTATTATTATAACGAAAATGTGAGTAAAATAAATGCTTGTGCAGATTTCTTTTAAAAATTAAAAAATGCTAAACGTTTTTACTAAAAATATATATAAAGTTCTGCTTTAGACAACTTCAGGAAGTACAGTATATAAGCATGTTCAATCATGCAATTATGGGTATTAAAACTGACATAAGATTTTCATTTTTCTGAAGTCTGTCAAAAACTACTTATTAGTAATCATCTAATAATAATAAATAAAGTGAGATGATTTCTATAAAAAGACAAAAGCCATTTTAAAAAAATTAAAAAGACAAAGTGGTCTTTTTTTAAAACTTGTTTGTGCATAAATTACTTACAGTTAAAAAACACATCCACAATGACTTCCATATTAAGATTTTAGTTTCAAAAAAACTGTAGGCTATAAACAATCTGACTATAAAATTAAAGCAGGGTACAGGCCAGTGTATTGTACTTAGATTGTATAAGGTAAGATTTACAATGATGATGATGAAGACGATGCTGTCAAATTACTCTGCAAAAACAGTGAACACATCTTAAACTAGATACGGACTGTATTGAAATACACTGTACAGTACCAATTTTAGTCTGTTTTACACAACTTTTTTACTAAAGCAACACTGGTTAAATCAGTTTTCAAAAAATAGAGGAAACATGCAGTTATTTCCGGCTGTGTATTGATTAACCACCTCACTCTACTCATGTAAGTTCTCATAGCTATGTCAATTCTTTCCAGAGAAAAATATTTACCCACAACCATTAATTAGAAAATGCATGTGACCACATTGGTTCCTTATTTTAAAAATAACACAAAAATTAAACACACTGTGCACCTGCAAATGCCGAAATGGTTATGTCAGAAATTTAATTCAAAACTGATGGATTCACAACAGTCAGATAGCAGATACTGGAACTACAATAATTATTATAGGATGCTTGCATAAAAACATTTTTATTTTTATATAATCAAAACTAATTAAAATCTAACCACAACACCACAACACCACAAGCACAAAAGGTGTTTTGTATTGCAAAATCCCACATCTCTTACTTTTAGAAAAGCAAAAAAGAAAATATTGATAAAGTTTCTTTGACCTAAGGTTATACTGTAACACATTTTATTATACAACTGCATTAAAAACTGTCCAAATAACGCTAAAAATGAGTACAAATATACAGCGATATTTGGATAGTTAGTTATTTGGATAGGTAGTAGAAAACCGGTTTGACAGATTTTGTTAGCCAATCAAATTTATCACTTGGGAACTACTTCATGTATGCTTTGGTGTGCAAGTCACACTACTTCTCTGGCCTTTTTAGAGTTTTCTTTTTCCATAAGAATTTGTTGATCAGAGCAGTTGTATAATAAATCTCTTATAAGATGTTTTGGTGTGTAGTATCGCTGTACATTTTTACTCGTTGTTTGTATTTTGACTCACCCTGCGGGCTCGTAAAAATACAGCACAACTCGTAAAAATACACAGCAATACTACACAGCAATACTACACACCAAAACATCTAATAAGATATACATATTATAAAATTATACATGCAATATATATTACTACTTACAATATTACTACTTACAATATTACTACTTACAAGAATATTCTAGAAAGAATTTTACAGAATATTCTATAGAATTTTTGGGTCTGTGGAACAATAAAATATTCTAGACTAGGTAAATGTATTAATTAAACACTGAGAACTTTCCAGAGGAACTCTTTAATTAAACAATGTCAGTATTCTCAATTATACAATCTAAAATCTGTCCACTACTTTATTTGAAGTTTCATACTGTATACATCGCAACAAACTGCCTACACATACTGTAGATTTCCATTTCCAGAATCATCTCCAAATTACATTCTGACTTACTTTTGGTAGCAATACTTGTCTCAATCAGAAATTCTCCATGTCATTATCACAATGCTGAGATAGTTAAATTTAAATCAGCTTAAATCAATAATCAGAGATCCTTTAGTAAAAGATCTGATTGGCAGAGAAGTGATCTGCTAGCCTAAAGGTACAGTACAGTACAGTACAGTACAGTACAGTACAGTACAGTACAGTACAGTACAATACAGTACAGCAGTACAGTACAGTACAGTACACTTACAGTACAGTACAGTACAGTACAGTACAGTACAGTACAGTACAGTACAGTACAGTACAAGTTTAAGCATTATGACTGAATGTCATCTTGATAAATTGTTGACAGAGCAAATTTTCTCAACTTGTATACCACTGAGCAGCTAAAACTGAACCTTATATCATTCTATTCGCTAAAGGCCAAATATGTTTTATGCCAAAGAAATCAAGGTTGTCTATACGCAGTAATAGGTTAGAAACTGTCTCATATCTTTTTTATAATAGACAGACAAGCTGATTTGAAATTCCTAATTTAATCATAATTTCTACAGTTATAGTTAATTATTACACTGTAACGTGGTGTTTCGCTCAGCATGGTGTACTCCCTTGTAAGGGGATAATGTTGTGGGACTCTATGTGAGAGCTAGACTGGGTTTGGTTTATATTAATTAACTCATTGTGGTTTGTATCCAGTTGTTAAAATTTTTGACCAAACACAGCAGGAAAACAGATTTTAAGAATGTCAGCTATGACCACTAACTGGTCTACCTAATTTGAACCCCATAATTATTATACAATGTCTAATAAGGAAGTTGTCCTAGAGCTTTCTAAATTGTACTGTTATACCAAGTGAGATGAATAATAGTGTCAGAAGGCCAGTAAAATGTTCACACAAAAACAACTGAATTTTGAACTTTTTGTATCTCAAGCAAATTACATGTAGTCTGACAAACACTGTACAAAGTTGAGTCTGTTTCTAATTACTTATATAGGCATGTGCATTAAATTTTTATCTACAACCTAAACTATATCTACAGTAGTTGATCAGGGTGTAGATTACTTCTCCCAGGGTGTCAATCTGAAGTCTGACCAATGTCTAATACTTAAGAAAAATTAATTCAATTAACAAATGTTAGAAACTTAGGATTTTTACTATTTTAACCCTTTCCCTACTATGCCGCCCTGTACCGCCCGCAGAAAAAACGCCGCCATTTTCCTATGCCGCCCTGTACCGCCCTGCAAAATTGCAGCTATTACCCCTCCCCTACACAGGATATCTTTGTCTAATGTTGTTTTAGAATAAATTACCTGTCATTGGCCAATCAAATGGCGCTTACTGCGCATAAATTTTCTGCTTTGTTATGCTAATAAATGTTGCGGAACACATGCTAATTTTCGACGACGCCATAATGGCGTCTTCTTCTGTAAACGTGATTTCTCGTGAGCAATACGATGAAATGTTTGGATCTTCTGAGTCAGAAAGTGAAGATGAAGATTCCGATATCGATGTTGATGTTTCTGAAGAAAGTGATAGTGCTGAAATTAGTGAAAGCGAAGGAGAAGGCAACGCAGAATCGACAGAAGAAGATGAGCAAGCTTGGACAAGTGAACACACAAACATAGTGGTTAGTGACTTCGTTTTGCCCACAGGAATTGCGGTTGAACTCCCTCAAGATGCAACAGAGTACGTTAGACTCGTTTAAACTTCTGTTTGGTGACGATATCGTGGATCATATTGTTCTAGAAACGAATCGCTATGTGCAAGAGAAGCTTTCGGCACAAAGGCTCGAAAAGTGGACGGATGTGACAGCAAACGAGCTGAGAGCGTATTTTGGTGTTTGTATTTTTATGGGCATAAATTGTCTGCCATGTACTGCTGATTACTGGTCGCCTGATGAATTTACTGGGAATGTTGGCATTCAGAAAGTAATGACAAAGAATCGTTTCGAGGAGATAAATCGGTTTTCCCACCTTAGCGACATAGCACTCCAACAACGACAAGGTGAAGTCGGCTATGACCGGCTTTACAAAGTTAGACCGATCTTGACTAACTTCAACGAAAAAGTGAAAGACGTCTATCATCCAAAAAAAAATAACTCGGTGGAAGGCATGATCGCGTTCATGCCTGCCAAACATGGGCATTTTATAAGCAGAAGAGAGGGGAAAGCAAGAAAGAGACATTGCGTGCAATGCAAGAAAGACGACAAAGACTGCTGGTGGTCGAGCGAAAGAGACAGTACGTGTGAGTGCACTCACTGCGGTGTTGCATTGTGTAAAGATCCCTGCTTTCTTTTGTATCACAATCAACTCTGATAACACTATCACATTTATTTTGATATATTTTGTAAATAGTAAAGATTCTGTCTAGTAATATTATGTATTTTTGATGTATTTGTATTTGACAAATCAAATATAGCTATTGTCATGGCGGCAAATTTGAAAAGCTTATTACAAAACAAAATTTCTAGCATGATTACGCTTGTTCAGAAGTTCAAATTGATTGATTTTAATGGCGAATCTAAATAAATAGCTGTCCTACTGTTTGTTTCTGTGTATTTGTATGTGTATAACATCTCCTAATTCTACTGAGCATGTATGTTTTGATTTGTACTATGAAATGCATAGATCCTTCTCATTTATACCAGGAAATATTATACTATTTTGTCTCCAGGGGGCCAGTAGGGAAAGGGTTAATACAAATGTATAATAGTTCACTGACTAAACATGAAAATAGACTTTAACACAGAAGAGTATGACATGGATGAAAACTGGATAATAAGATTGAGAAGAGGCAAAATTGGCCATGAGCATAAAATAAATGATACATGTAAGTTCTTTACAAGTTTTATACAAGCTCAAATCATAATATACTCATGTACTGTACATTTAAATTACTGGTTATGTTCAAACTTGTTTTAACATGTTGTAAGCTTTGCAATTGAAGTTGTTGTTTCAAAATATAATACTTCAGAATACTAATCTATTCTTTTACCAGTAAAGGTAAACACACGACAGTACAGTATCCAGAATTTTAACATTGTGACAGCTACCTTAAAAAACTTTGCTATCTCAAGTCAAATATAAGTTGACTTTTCCCCACGTATCTCTTGGAACAGTGTTTTACAATATAATTTCTGCTAGGCTATCTTAAACTTTTATTTTTGTATTCCCTTTGAGAATTTAGAATGCAATACACTGTCAAGCTTGTTTTAAACATAAAAATTATACAACAACACACCTTAAAACACAGGCACACCTTAAAAACCATTGGATGAATAACTGGCTTCCAACCGCTTCACTGTTTCTTGTGTCTCCTCCAGACAATAGATATTTGCCTAAGCTAACATATGAATTCCAAACAAATTACAGCAGACAAAGAACTAAATTAAAAAAGGTTCATGATTCTTCCACTAACAATTGTGAAATAGATTGACTATTTATAATATTGATGTCAGTACATAAAGAAAAATGCTAAATCATTATAACTTTATATTTTGTTACAATTAGTGCTTTATTAAATATTATACCACCCAGCTACACTGACCAATATTTTCTGCCAAAAACACCTTCTTTTAAATAACATAAACCAGTAAATTCTCAGTGCATCAATATTTTGCAGCTTTGTTTATATGCTTATAAGGAATCCTCTCTTTCCATTTAAGTACTTACTGTCAAAAAAATTTGAATTAAATTCAATCTTGTTTATCATAATCATATTTAGGCTTATATGAACAAAAAAATTTGGCCTTTTTTAGGTTCTGGTAGATGCTAACACTATGAATTATCAGCTAGGATTTATTCAAACTTATAGGAAGCAATTATAATAATACAGTATTAATTTTTTCAATGATGACAAAATTTAAACCTTCAGAAATTCTGTGTATCAATTCAATGAGTGTAATATGTCTGCATGGCAATGACCTATGGCTGCTATAAGCTGATATGTTTGAACACTTATATTTACAAGTCCAAATAAAATAATGACACATAATAGCATTATGAAAAGCTTTACAACAAAATCATTATATTATAAATAAAAAAGCTTCGTGGAATGAAGTAACTTGCTCAGCATTTTTATGTGATGATAGATGAGAATATATATTTAACACTTATTTATTGGTGCCGAGGGAAACAGTGCGATTTGTGGCCCAGAGACTGCCGTTGTTTCCTGAGGCAAAGCCAAGGGCAACAAGCAGTCGAGGCCACAAAACACACTGTTTTCCCGAGGTACCAGTAAATAAGTGTTTTGTTATATATCAAGTATAAAATGACTACAAAAATGTTGAGCAAAACCTTCAGACATTGTTTTGAATGAAGGAAAACTGGAGAACACAAAGCCAAACTGAACCTGGCCATCTATATGTACTTCTGGTATTCATATTTTTCCCTAGGGAAAAATAAATGTAATGTTACCCACTGCTATGGGTTACGTGGGAAACATCATGATTTTCAGACCACCACGCAAGGACCACTCACCCAATCAGAAAGCTAGAAAACTAGACTTTGACACATGACATAACGCTAATTACTTCTAATAAGAAATATTGTTAGTATAAGAAAGCAAGGGACATAATTTTTGGAAAAGCAAATTACAGAATACAGTACTGTATATAATGTCATAAAAATTTTCTCATGTCTCTGAGGATGATTCTGAAATAGTACTGTATATCACTGGACACTGTATGGCCACAATTTGATCTTAAGTCTTAACATAATTATACTGTTTCACGTTAAAACCAATAAGAGATTGTGTAATATTCATATACATTACAATAAATCTATTTTTCAATTTGTTTTTTTTTAAGACAAGCTTTTTTCCTCAAAAAAAAACTTTAAATAAGATTTCAATGAAAAACAGATTTTAAATAGGACACCCAAAATTTCTGAGCTCTTATCTCTTATAGTATTGTGTTTACAATGCAACTTGAAAGGTGACCTACTGGAGAAAAGCAAATAATGGAATATAAGCAAACCTTTATATTTCTTCATTGGATTCACTTCACAAACTACGTTAGACAAATACTGTAGGGGCCATTGAAATGGTGTAAACCATTTCAACTTGGCTATGTGTATAGTCTACATAGGTTAATCACTATACAATTTTATACATGTTGTGTGTAATAAAGGGCAAATTCATTCAAAATCTGGCATGTTCCATTGAACAGAACTCTCCAATTAATTACCTATTTTGTCTACAGACATTAAAGTCCCAAATGTTTGCTAACAAAACCTCAACACGTGACGTACCTCCATCAGTTCCATTTCCATGCCATGGGAATTAAAATATCACTGGATATCACCACCGATTTCATTCAATGGGAATTATTTTCTAAGTTGAGATTATTAGTTCGCGGCAGGGCAACTCGGAGTAATTTTCACTGTAGTATCATTCCATGTGAGGTCAGGGAAATTGAAAAGGACACAGAAAATGAAATCCCGGGAGCAAATACTGGAAGGTCATTCATTTCCTTTGTCTCGTTTCGCCAAGGCTTGTGTATATTCGGAAGTGGCTATCTCTTTAATTTCAACTGCAAGACTGCAACTTCCGATAAATATTTAATAAAGCGTTGTTATAAGGCCTAGAGGTTTAGAAGTTAGCCGAGGGCTTTCTTTCAGTGAGATAAACTACACAGGCTGAACGCCGAGTCGATGACTCCGGGTCAAATCTGGACACGTTCGAGCCAAGGTCAAGAAGAAGCGTTACTGGATTTCTCCGAAAACTCGAAAGTCGAAATGAAGCTTTTAAACACACGAATACAAACAAAAAACCACCGATTAAAGCTCATCATCAAAACCAACCAAAGCACTCAACTAACTATCACCAGCCCTTTCGTCACTGGCAAGCAGATAAAAACAGCTTTTGGAAGTCGTGCCAGACGTGACAATCGACCGACAAATCTGTTCGCCCAAACCTTTCCGCATCGCGAATTTAACTATTAAAATGCTTAGGTTTGGCCCTGATATAACGTTGCGGTGACACAGTTCTAATTATATTCAAATGGAACCAATTTCTTGCCATAAAAACTTCTTGTTGCTTTTAAATTTGCCGGTGCTTTCGGCAGTTCGGCAATGTCATGGCCACAGCGTTGATACTCAGCAATTTTTGTCCCCTCCGATCGTAAATACAACAAGAAAGTCAAGGTGAGAAATGCGAATAGAAGAAACACGATACGGTATTTGCTACGCCAGCCGAAATTTGAATATGTTGTTGAAAGTCATTTAAAACCACAACATCACGCTGCCAGTTTCGATACATGGCAAGATGCGATCTCCCCCCTCGCACGAGCAAAATTGCTACAAAGTATTTACTTTTGCTACAACAATCTGCTCAAAACCGGCAGGAAATCTGTCCGATAGGCGCTATCCAAATCCAAAACTGGTCTACCTTACCTTTGATGGATCATTCGACCCTGGTCTTGCTTTATAGCGTTTCCTTTTATTACGGAACAAGCTCCATCGCTATGGGTACAAAAGAACAAAAGTGTTGAGAGAGATGCACGGACAAGAGGCCACAAGATCGTCAAGAAAACACCAGTTGACACCAAACGAGCGAAAAGTCGGCAAAGACTGCGAAGCTTTGCCAAATGGTAACGTCTCTCAGTCCTATATTTACCTCATTTGAGCCACCAGAAGCAGTGTTGTTACTTTCGATGGAATCTAACTCGATTTCCTGTGGAAGTTCGGGCACCGCGCCGTGATCTCGCGCCATTTTCCTGCACAAACTCTACCAATCATAACAACGACGAACTCGCGAGGGTATTTTTAAACCATCCAATATCCCAAACAGCAAAAATATATAGAATCCCAACTCGATCTTTACGACACAAACTCCTCCACAAAAGCAGATGTATGCATGTTTAACACGCCTAACGTCACATTTGTGACGTCATCGAGACCTGCTAGTCTCCCGAGTCGCGTTCCCATTGCGGCTCCTTATTGGTCGAAGCTTGTGTCAACCAATCATGGACGTCCTTACAATCTCCTCGGTCGAGATAACACTCGCGTAGGTGGACTCCCGAAATAGGCGCCTTCATAAATCAAGAAAAAAACGTTTATTCATATTGGGCTATGAAATTTCTTATTTTATTACGACATTACCGTCGATAATCGTTCAGATAAATATATTATTTCCATCAAGTCGCTTTGAACTGGCTCTAACTTTCTTCCCATCAACGAAAGCGGCTGACTTCAAACGGAGCCGGCGTCTGGCAAATTATTCACAATTTCTATTTTAAGCTAATATAAGTGCAACTGTTCTAATTTTGGGTTTTAAAAGAAGAAATGTCTCACGTCGCATCAAGTGTTTCTAAAAAGCCCGTCAAATTTGTCATAGTTCTTAATTTTTAACTGAATTTATTTTTGGGGGAAGAAGTTGAGAAAGAAACAGAGCGGTACAAGACCAGGTTATGGCGAAGGAAAATTGCTAGCTCTAATTGATTTTAGCACTTGTTCGACGTGACAAACGCCGTTTGAGACGAAGTAAATAATTGAATACGCATTTTAAAGTAACCTTAGAATTTTTCCCATCACCGATTCCAGAATTTGTATTTTCGCGACGGAAAGAGACGTAAGACTTAGTTATTGTGGTTAGTTTATTCACTTCGCGCGTTAAAAATAATTGGTTTGCCATCTACTGTTCAGAAACTACTCGATTTGCCATTTGCGAATGAGTTTCGCGTGGGACTAAAATATGCTGAGTACTAGTTTAAATGACGGAGTACCTGCTAAAACCCCAATGTCAGAAAAACCCGGCAGCGCTAGCGTTACCGAAAATTGCGCAAAAAGAGCGAGGTAACGTAAAAATACCGTTGTATTTTCATTAGCGAGTAAGAGTAAGGAAATCCGAAGTTATATAATATTTAATTGACGTCAGAAATGCCCCTCGTTGACTGGTCTTCCATGAGTTTTTGACTTCTAGGCCTTCTACCTCCCCCTCAATTGACAATTTGATTAAAAATCAGCACAACAATAAGCCAGCGAAGGAGCTAGAAACACAAATCCATTTATCGGCGTTGATAGTATATATTTTTGTAATCAGTATTATTCACCATTTTAAATTTAACGTTTTCACGCGCAATGTTGTGCGACAACTTTATCGGAGAGACATCTCGACAAGTCACGCACCGAAAAGTCAAAAAATACTTTTTTAGAAAAAATGACAAAAAACCAAAACCACTTCAACGGCCAGGACAAGGACATTTGCTCGATGTGGTTTTCGCAAGGTATTTCCCGTTCACAAAAAAAAATTCTAAAATTACTTTTTCTTTTTTACTAACTTTCATCGTAAAGATTTCCGATGTATTTGATGCATGGGTTTCTTAAATTTATTCTAGCACGCTTGTTGAAATGCTTGTTGACATTACTTCCCAATTTTTAGGCGCGGTGGCGATGTGCTTATCTAAGAAAATTATTAGAAGTACGTGATGGCGTAATAGACTTTTCCGTATGAAGTGCGTAGAGGACGACACACTTGAACGCTATAGAAGATGAATAGCTGAAGCACCATGGCCAAGAGCGCACTCAGATCAAGATTCAAATCGACTTTTGGCTGGTCACGCGCCTTTCACTCTTTCAATTCGAAGCTCGTGACGACCACGTGCACAAACAAGTTTTGGAGGGGGGTGATACTTGTAGGAATGACCGAAAGTATCGGAGTCTATGATAAAGAGAATTAGAGAGCTGAACTTTACGAAACCTGCGACTAAAGACAGATACAGCAGCAAGAAATATCTCTCCTCCAGATACGTTAAATTTCGGAGATTGGAGGTTTCGGGGGTCGTCGGAGATGCTCGGAGGCGTCAGCTGGACATAATGTCATAGATAAACGTGTTGAGAGATCTGATTGGCTCTCGCAAAACTTTGGAAGCCAATCAGATTTTTCAAAAAGAAAGATCACATGATCTATTTGATTGACCCAGCTATATTTAGACGGGATATTTCATATTTGACCTCAATTACATTGCAAAAACTCTGATTTAGTTTTTGGTCTATTTTTGAGACCTAAGAATTCAGCTTTTTAAGATTTTAAACAAGACGCCCGGTAGGCGTTAACTCGGGCCACTGGTCATGCATGCAGTGATGCATGGGCAATGGGCATGGCGTTGAAGGGCATATTAGAACACTCACTTGTTTACAAAAAACAAATTTTTATTGACTACACTATTATACATGCATGGAAAACCTAGATTGGGACAACATAGAATTTATATAAGCTTACTGAAAGCCATCATGACATTGCTTCAAATATATCTCGAAGTATATGTACGGTAGAATATGACATTGTGTACATGTTATACTTTATAAATATTTTAGTTGTGTTTATAAACAGTTTTATAGATAGTGTTCTGTGTTCACAGATTTCACATTACGATATCCGAAGTGACTCGAAGCCACAACAACATTATCAACAGCACTGCTCATGCTATATATCAAGTTAGCATCATGTTCATTGGTATAAACTTCACATTCATACATACAGTTTTGCATTAAAACATGTATCTTGGCTTGGACTTTCATAATATGGATGACTTGGTATTCACATTGGCATTAATTGGGGTTTCTCTTTTATTAATATCATTGGTGGTTGACGGTTTCATAGTCTATCCAACTCACAAGTTCAACAGTGTGATCATAGAGGCCTTTAGTTCAGACACCAGCGTTAAGGTTTGCTGTTCAATGATGCCAGATGTGTTGATGTCATAAAGCCACTTACTAGCAGAGTAATAAATTGGTGGTTCATACAGTAGTCCAACTGACAACTCCAACAGCAACTGTGTGGTCTTGAGGCTGTAGTTCAGATGTCAGTGTTAAATGGGTACTTTGCACTGCATTTAATACCAGAGTAATAAATTGCTATTGGTGGTTGATGGTTTAATAGTCCAACTCACAAACCATCTAGCAACTGTGTGGTCGTAGAGGCCATTTACTTCAGGCACCAGTGTTAATTTGTTTGCTCTTTCATTAATATCAGATATATCAATGTTATAAATCCATTTTAATACCAGAGTAATAAGTTGATGCCGTTTAATAGTCGAACCAACTGACAATTCCAACTGTGTGGTCATAGAGGCCATTTACTTCACACACCAGTGTTAATTTGTTCACATTTAATATCAGTATTATAATAAATTGGTTGATGGTTTAATAGTACTCCACAAGTACTCCAGCTGTCATCCTGAAGAGCCTTTAACTGTGTGGTCCAAGCAGCCCTTACTTCAGTGTCAATGTTATAAAGTCATTGTGCAGAGTAATAAATTGGTGGTTGGTGCTGTAATGGTCCAACTCACAACTTCAACAGCATAGTTGTACAATCCCAATGGCAATGATGCCATATGAACATTGCTGAGGCTTTTCGTGACTCTACCAGATCTTTAGTTTTTATCTAAAACATGAAACAGAGAGAAAACAAGTGGGTTAAAGCAATTAAGCTATGCATGCATGAGAACTTTGCAATATTAAAAGACAGTTACATAAACATTCAGTATAATTTTTTACTTACATTAATTTGTTGTCCCAATGCTTCAGGTTGTCTAGGTCCTTTCAGGAGAGAGGTGCTAAGTATAGGTGCACTTGAATTCTCACACCCACCCTGCACAATTTCCAATGGGCCACCCCTTATTGATAAATATGGTTAATTGTGAATATGGATCCATGGATCTCTGAGGAGGCAATGTACATGGTGTAAGATAAACGTGCTTGATAACAATTGCCAGAAAGAATTGGATATAACTACATGTACATGTAATTAATAAAATCATTTCAATTAATGTGATGGATATAATTATTCCCGGCCTAGTTGAAATATTGTACTACAATTTTGATAGCATCATGATCAGAATAATACACATTGACTACATAATTGTCAATTATTTGAAATACTGTGGATTTAACATACACATGGTCTAATAAGCTACCAGAAGAAATAAATGTAGGTTTTGTTACAATCTGAGTGTAATTGAGAGATTCCATTAAAGATTTTAGTGGTTGAACTTGATTGTCATTGAAGTAATTAATATTAAAGTCGCCAAGAATCATGTCAATAGTAGGACATATTTCAAACATTCTACAAATTGTGAGATATTGGAGTTCTGCTTTCGATAGAGCAAAAGAACAGTTTGTATTTCTCTCAATTTATTATTAATGAAGTACTGTTGGCATTCATAGATAACTTGGCATTCATAGTAAGTTGATCGCATAACCCGTGTCGAAATTGCTCATATTTTAGTGTAGGTTCAATGCGATCGATAGTGTCGTCGGGTGCAGTTGCAAGTATTGCAAGTATTGTGAGCGTATTTATAAAGAACAAGATACTTGCCAGCCACATAACTGATCCCAGACAATTCTAAGCAAGCAGGCAAGAACACTTCGAACCACTCAGTCGGAAAGAAAGAAGGCCACAAATCCACAATGCCACATGTCATGCCCGCGGTACATCAAAGCATGATCAAAGAAAACCGACTCGTCACATGCCTCAGTTTCGCAAAGCTTATTGGTTAATATCGCCAGTGGCCGCCAGAGGACTAATAACGCGTCGCAAAAAAATAAAAATAATAATATGATGGAGAATCGCGAAACCTAGACTCGGCTACCACAGGTAGCCCGAGTAATAAGCATACACTAAAACTCATCTCTTATATATAACACACTGACTGCATAAAAGATTTCAATTCAGTGCTAATAATAAAGTTAATGACTAATGTAGATCTCGTTAATTTGGCATGCGTGAATTTTCTGAACACCTTTGATGGTCGGCATATCTACAGATGAAAGGCCATAAAATATTCTTTGGATCCTACGTTAATTACGACTCACGAACGCCATTTTTCAAAATTCGGTGTACACTATTAATAGTGAATCGCAGGCGCGTTGTAGGAAGAAAGCTCTTTACGTCCATAAAAATGTTTAGCTGATTGAGATCGACGTTTTTTGTTTTTTTTGTAAGTTTCCTTGTGAAACAAAGTAGAAAACTATTTAATAATCTGCAGAATACTGAAAGTCATTACGCAACAAAATGCGCAATGACGCGCTAGCTCCAGGCTCTAAATCGAACAAACACGTCACTGACGTCTTAATGACCATGTCCTCCTAGAATTACCAATAATCAGTAAGTGTGAAGCGGCCTTGAATTACCAATAATTGGTAATTGTAGGTAATTGTCTGTCCCACATGCGGGATGTTAAACTAAATTGCATATAACTAAAAAAAACCAGTAGAGGCGTTGTGGTCGGGGTCTGAGAGGCGGGACTTTTTTCCCGGGGGTTGTGGTTAGGTTTAGGGCCACCGGGGGGTTGTGGGTTAGGGTTGCCAGGGGGTTGTGGTTAGGTTTAGGGTAAGGTTTAGAGGTTAGGGTTGGGGTGTGGGGGTTGGGAATTAGTTTTTAAAATTAACGATTATTGCCGTAATTCTAGGCACTTCGCACTTACTGATTATTGGTAATTCTTGGTAGGAGGATATGCTGTAATGACGCCACCGACTATTCTCACGGCGAAAGACTCTGGAAACGAGTGTTGACGTCAGTCTCGTCCCAGTCCCACGCATATACAACGCTTATTCGCGCCTTAATTTGTTTATTATGGCGCGAAAATTGAAGATTTTTCGAAGCCAGGAAGAAGAAAGCAAAACCTTTGTACAATACTTCGTAAAAACTGGTAGTCAGGCGTTGAACAATGAATAGAATATGGCTCACAAGAAGTACTACGAGACTTTTAAGGTTAGTAAAGTGAAAATTCCAGTTCGAAATATGCAATATGTGCATGCAAATGACCCCGTAAATCGTTCGAAAAGTTACGACATATATTTTATAGCTCTTTCCCATGTCCATAGTGTCTTTAATTTCACATCACAGAGTGTATTATTAAAACTTCACGTTCAAAACTAGAGCTCAAGCGAACAGCAAAGTTGTTCTGCCAATACAGACCGCCATTCATTTGTCTGCACTTACGTTTAGCTTTTTTTCATAGGATTCATTGCAGTTTAATAATGTGAAAAGTTTCTTTTAGCTAATCTTACATTCCTTTATTTAAGAACCGAAGACAATAGGGGTTTCTTAAACCAGTTTAAATTTTGCCATTTTAATGCCAAAACTTGGGATCTCTCATAAAAGAACATAGGCGTACATAATAGTGCAATCATACAGTACATTACAGTACATTACAGTACAATACAGGGCAGTAAAAAACATACAGCACAGCATACAGTGCAGGTGCTCGTAAAATACATTACAGTACAATACAATACAATACAATACAATACAATACAATACAATACAATACAATACAATATAATATAATATAATATAATATAATATAATATAATATAATATAATACAATACAATACAATGCAATGCAATGCAATGCATTACAATACAATACAATACAATACAATACAATACAATACAATACAATACAGTACAATACAATACAATACATCACAATACAATACAGTACATCACAATATAATACAGTACATCACACTACAATACAATACAATACAATACAATACAATACAATACAATACATCAGAATACAATACAGTACATCACAATACAACACAATACAATACAATACAATACAATACAATACAATACAACAATACAATACAATACAATACAATACAATACAATACAATACAACACAATACAATACAATACAATACAATACAATACAATACAATACAATACAACACAGTACATCACAATACAATACAGTACATCACAATACAATACAGTACATCACAATACAATACAGTACATCACAATACAATACAATACAATACAATACAATACAATACAATACAATACAATACAGATCAGTGCAGTGCAGTGCAGTGCAGTAAATACACAATAGTCCATACTGTCACGGGCATAAAAATTGGACAACATGAGGTATAGCCAAAACGGTGTTATTATTATAAATAGGGTCATTTATTATTTAGTTAAGAAAGTACATATAAACCTACGTTGCATGGCAAATTATTAGAATATATAAATAGTTTGATTAGTTAAGCTATCCATGTACATGACAAAATATACAGCACGAAAATAACTGGGGCCTGTCTACATACAGTACATTTAACAGTGTACAATACGGTCAATAGTCTTACAAAAAAAAAACAACCTAGAAAGTCTTTGTTAAAAGGGTTCTCCATTGAAAAAATTGTTGGCAATGTTTTTACACAATCTTAATGATATTATGAAATTGAATTTATAAATTCTTGAAATATAGTGGTATTTTACGTGTGAAGTTTGGTATTTTGAATTACCGCTATTAAAGTGGCTGGGTCATCGTTATTATTGAGCATAAATTCTATGACGTCATAAGCTCAATGACGTCATAAGCACCATGACGTCATAAGCTCCATGACGTCATAAGCACCATGACGTCATAAGCTCCACGACGTCATAAGCACCATGACGTCATAAGCTCCTTTTTATAGCGGCGATACAAACCTCTTTTCATGTGATACAGTGATAGAAAAAAACACGAATGCTATCAGAAAAAAATCGAATGCGAGCGAAATTAATTAAGTACCGTTTACAATTTGCTGTAATTTTCGAACTTGTCACCTCGGAGAACCAAATGCTAGAGACTGGAGCTGAATAAAGGAAGCAAATGCATCTGGGAATGTTTGGGTATATTCCCGTGAACAGTCGCGACCTTCATTCTGCCCCAGTCTCGTCTCCGATACGACTTAAGTGGCCAACCAAATGTAGTCGATGCACTTCAAAAAATCACTAGTTAAGCGCAACGGCCGATATGATACATTTTCAGCAGTCCGGTTACGATCAGGAAAATTCACGTACAAAATCTGTCAAATCAGAAAGAAACTAAAATATGTATATCGTCATTCACGTGGACACTGACGTCAGTCGCAGCAAAGTACGAGGAGGAGAAATCGCCGTCAGATACTGATTAACAAATGATACACGGTTGCTCCTTCACGCTAGGCGGCGATTGTACCTAAGCCTCGGCATCATTAATTGAATTTCTTCTACTAGCCCCGTTGCCGTCCTCACTCCCTGGATGATCAGCCGACATTATATGGTATCTAGGTAAGAGGAAGAATGAAAGAAAGACAATCTTAAAACACGTTAAGGCCAAAAAAAAAAGTATTCTCTTTCTGGTCAGGGCACATGCCCAAAATCGACGCGATGACGCGGGTTTGTTTTTTTGGTTTTTTTGCCTTTTTTCCCAAGGCAAACCTTGATTGAACAGACATCTGAAACATGTTGAATATTAATTGTCAGTTGTTTGCTGTACAAGCTGTGTTAGTTAGTAATACTCAGAAAAACTCTGAGCTCTAAGCGGGACTCGAACCCACAACCTTCTGAATGCTAGCACAGCAAACAGCATAGCACTTGTACAACAAACAACTGACAATTATTACTAACATCAAGCTGCAATTTCTGAAACTAACTAACAATGTTGAATATTCTTATAATATACTTGTCACATGGTATACTGAACATGTAGCATGAACACATGATTGAAATATGAAGCCTTCAATCAGTGCCCGCAAAAATACCAGCGGTTTTCATAGGAAACTAATTGGTGAGAACAGACCGATCAAATATTTAATATCCGCTGGTGTCATTTGTAGTCAATTAATATTAAAAATGTTAAAGTATCGACGCACAAGAAAAAAGATGACGCGCGCGCTGACCAGAAACAGAAGACTTTTTTTTTTGCCTAAACTTCCGAGGCAGGCGTTCACTCGAGCTACTGACATTGCGCAAAGTAGAGATCTCCTCCGCAGAGGCTCTAACCGCGCGAGCAAAGCGTGGGAGGGGGCCGAGGGAGATCAAATCGACGACGGGTGAATGTGGTGCATCATAGTCAATCGAGATATGGTCTGGAAACTCGGCAAACTTCAAAGCGCCAATAAATGAGCTGTGAGTTTATGTTGAACCGTACCTTACACCGTGCACATCCTTTGTTTTAGGTTTATTAATATTTAAATAGCACGGTTGAGTGATTGAACTGAAACGTTGCTATTGGACAATTCGTTCATTAGACTAAAATACAATGTGTTCAGTGACCGTGCACCGTGCACAAAAATGCATAAAGGCGAACAAAAAGATAGACCAAAGACTTTAGCTGAGTTTCCAGACCATATCTCGATTGACTATGGGTGCATACTTCCCAGAGGTGAACATATTTACGATCAAGGAGTTGTCAGCCACATCACACATCACTATTAAATAAACTACAAAGTCAGTCAGTCAGTTTCGAAATCTACCAAAGTTTCCAAATCTACCAACAACGTGCAAGAACACCTTGATCAAAAGGCAAAGCTGTTCAACTTCTTGTCCAACTCCAAAAGCGAAAGGAGCAAAGAACTTAAATTTGTAAAAATGCAAAATCGTGAGACCCAAAAAAAAACAACAAAAAAAACCCCAACAAACGAGCCGAAACCTAGACTCGCCTACCACAGGTAACCCGAGTAATAATAGTCTGCCCGCAGGCTCTTGCAAGGTCGAAGAAAGAGGAAAGAGCCTCCACGGACTCCATACAATTTTGAACATCCGCCTCCATTTGAAATAAAGCCAATCAACCATAAATACATGTCAGACGTGCATGTGTTCGTCCGTGTATAACTGAACAAAGCAAATCAAATAGCATTTCTTTCTTGTCGACTGAGAGAAACTGATCGAACGGAAAATTTCCATTGCGCGTGCATTATTGAATATTTTGTTATTCTTATTCTTAATATGGTTTGCATAGTGGTATTTTTGGCAATTTTCTCTTCCTTTTTGCAAGATTTACTGAACCATTGCAATAAGTACGTTGTTTCTTCGTTTCACTCCAAGTCTAGATGATGGTTTGACTGTATACTATTTCGCATTTTCGAGTTTCATTCCAAAATCCAATCTTTTTCCTCTTGAGATTTAAGTACACAACATCCAACTTCATGAATAAGTTAATAATACACTTTAAGATTTGCATTTATGATTGACGTTATAAGACAAACCGACCAATGAGAATTTTGCGTCATGATTTAGGACGCAGATCTCTAAAATTCTATAGCATCCGTGCAGGCTCTCTCTCTCTCTTGTCTGAGAATTTTGCGTCATGATTTAGGACGCAGATCTCTAAAATTCTATAGCATCCGTGCAGGCTCTCTCTCTCTCTTGTCTGCATTCCCCTCCCTCTCTCCCTCCACAAGAGCCTGCTCGCAGGCTAGAGTAATAAGTATTTGTCAGACTTTTAAATAATCATACACTCTGAGTAATCAGTGCTTATTAACCGCCTAAGTAACACTCTCTGCCAGAACGCCTGTTTATCGTTGCCTAACTGATCAACTTAAGTCGGTACTTTTTCCTTTATCTTATACTTACTTTACTGTTCTTGATAAGAACCTTGAATCGGAATTATCCCAAACTAAAGTGTATGTGCCAGGCGAGGAACACGTATGAAATCTGTTACAAACAGTGAAAATACACATGATAAGAATACAGAAGAAAACAGATTATAGCCGAGCCCAAAAGAGTTCCCCAAACCCGGAATCTGACGCTTCGTCTAGGCAGCCATTTGAACTGTTTAGATTGAGTGAGAAAACAAAGACGAATTGATCAGTTGAACAATACGTATTCACCCACGCACGTCCTGGACGAAATGTGGTTGTCTTTCATCTCGTACACGCGTAAAAATCTCGCACGTTGTTGCAGCATTGTTGCCTGAACAATGCTGCAACAACTTGCAACAATGCTGTAACAACTTGTTGATATATGTGAACAACATTGATAAATGAACAACATTGTTCATCATTGTTTCAACAAGTGGTTACTGCTTGATGAAACAACAATCGTTGTTCACGCATGTTGTAACAACCGAAGAACGTGTTGATACATCAACCATGTTCACCATTGTTGTAACATTGTTGTTCATCGTTGTTATTTCGTCATGCTGTTACAACATGTTGTATTATGTGCGAACAACGTTATTGGCTATAAAAGTGCTGTTGGAACAACTTGTTCATGACTGTTGATTTATCCGTGAACAAGTTGTTCGAACCATAAGTGAACAACTCGTTGACAACTTGTTCACGGCGAGCAGCACAACATTGTTCACGCCTGTTGACAACCGTGAACAAGTTGTGCGGTTTTATGCGTATATGCGACAACCTTCCTACCTTTCTTCGTCTCCCCACCTCCAAAAGTAAATTCTCATACTAAATTTCTTTCTCCATACTACTTCTCATTCCCTCTTCTTTTCTCCCTTCTCACACCCTAAATCCTGTACCAAGCTCTTACCCAATATTCGGTTTTGTAGAATGCAATGGATAATCTGGCGTTACGACCCATTCTTCTTTCGCATTTTCATCGTCTTCATCATTTTCGCAGTGTTTGAGATACGAAACGCCAAATTTTATATCTTTGCTGCAAAGAAATGGCACAATAGATCAATATTAACCCTATAGTTGTAATTGTTGTAATTCAGTCGGCGATTTATCGGCGATTGCTTGCGATATTTCACAACAGTCGATTTTCCATATAGTTGTAATTGTTGTAATTCAAATTGACGATTCGCTCGAACTCAGGACTTCTCAGTTTTTAAAATAGTTAAATGAGTTAAATATGGTATTCAAAAACAAATTGGAAGACTAAAAGTTTGTTTGTAATCACTCTTACAGGGTATATAACAATATAGCATGCAGTATTTACAAGTGCAGTAAATTTGCCGCTTTGAGTCTCATGTTTCGTGAATTAAGGACATTTGCGAACGTTGAGTTCGGAGTTTGGCGCTCAAGTCTTCCACTTAGTCATTTGGTAGACTTCTTTAACAGAAGATTTTTTTGAAAGGATTTGGCCGGTTTTTGTAATGAATGTGGTCTTTTAGGTTGCAAAACCCTAGCGAAAAGTCACCGACTGTCAGCGATTTATGTTTCCATTAGTTATGAATATCTATTCAAATAATCTGCCCACTTTAACAGATTTTGAATCGGAGTGTGAGTGATTAGATTTTGCTCAAAATTACTCTCAAAGTGCAGGAAATGCCATTTCAGAGACCCTAGATTCAAAAATTTTCCGGGGGAGCATGCCCCCGAACCACCCTAGAAATGCGGTCAGTAAATCGGAAAGGGCCCCCGAAGTAATCAATTCCACGGGCCCCCAGATGCCTAGTTGCGCCACTGGTCCCGTCCCGACTCCCATGTTTAAGAATTTAGATGTTTTTCGTACCGTGATATCCTATAAAACCATCCAATTGATTCGTTGTCTGCTTTACACTCAATTTTCTGTGAAAACTTCTTCCTCGCAGCTATAAGATAAACGCAGTATAAGAGTTGTCATAATTTGAACGGACGGACGGACGGACGGACGGACGGACGGACGGACGGACGGACGGACGGACGGACGGACGGACGGACGGACGGACGGACGGACGGACGGACGGACGGACGGACAGACAGACAGACAGACAGACAGACAGACAGACAGACAGACAGACAGACAGACAGACAGACAGACAGACGGACAGACTATTATTACAGTAATACCGTGATCAATCACCTCGGATTCTATTGTTCCGGGCGGGCATTAAAATCTCTAAATTCTCTCTGAGCGGGCAATTTACGATTTAGACTAAATCGCCCGGTCGAGCGGGCGATTTGGTAAATTGCCGGCTTGCATATATATTTTCCATCATCAACATGCACGAGAAAATTAGATTCAACTTCTCTGTTCAACCGTGTAAATTTCCTGGCGGTAACATTCTCAAAGTTTTCCTCGGCGATCATAATATTACAAACTAGTAACATGACTTGTGAGAAATTAGCGATTAAATTTCCTCTTCGCCTCGGGAAGATTTGTAAAAGTCCTCAGGCCTGTGGCCCTCGGACCTTCACAAATCTTCCCTCGGCGGCGGGCAATTTAATCGCTAATTTCCCTCAAGTCATGTTATTACTTATAAAAATATATAGTTATATTTACACGAAGTGTATAAAATTATAGTGGTGGATTATTATAGAGAAACTCAGAACGGCAGATTTCGTTTGAAAGGCGATATGTTTTGAAACTTCGTTTCTAAAGGTAGTGAGTTCCATAATTTAGACCCCGAAAACATAAAGCTTTTCTTCATATACTCAGATTCTGATGAAGAGTTCTGCTCGAATGTCAGTTTTTCCGTTACTAAAAATCTTGGCAATTTACCCATTTTTACTTTGCTCTATCTAAAACACTGCCTCGCAGCACTCTACTTTTCTATATTGTCTCCCAGTTTAGATATGGTTAAAAACAAGTGTGTGTGTGTGTGTGTGTGTGTGTGTGTGTGTGTGTGTGTGTGTCTGTCTGTCTGTCTGTCTGTCTGTCTGTCTGTCTTCAATTTGCTCTGTCTAGAACTCTACTCTAGATGCTTACCGATACATTCTTCCGTCAGTTCCGGATCTTCGTCACACAAAAGCTACAAAAATACACAAATGATGTCGTGGGTATAGAAAGCGTTTATAAAAATAGTCACAATTAAATTTTTCGGCCTAATAAATTGCTTTGATACAGCCATACCAAGGATTGTAAAAATATTTTTTACTAGCCATGGTCAGAAAATACATCTCATGAAAATATCGTCTTGCAAAAAAAATTTCTTTTACCAAAATCTCTTTATTTTGACGAAAAAAACTAGTTTCGCAAAAAAAATTTCGTTTTGTAAATCACATTTAATCGCAAAAACATTTGATAAAATTCAAACTGGTTATCCAAAAACATACTTCCTCAAAATGACAATTCATTGTTAAGATTTTCACAGGGTAATTAGTGGGTAAATCGGTTTACTGAGTAAAGCTAGAAAGAGTTTTTATTTGATAATCTGTACGTATACATGTAGTACGTTTGGACGGACGGACGGACAAACTTGGTACGTGTGGTGCTGGGGAAAATTTACAGATTTGTCGGGGAACGATCTGGAAGAAAAATTGTATTTTTAATAATTGCCAAAGAACTTTTTAACCGATTAAGCCAGACAAGTCAGTAATTAATGCTCTAATAGTGAAATAAAACTCCTTTAGAAACACAGGATACGGTATATATTGTGTAGAAGTCAACAATACTAATAATTACAACACACAAAATTCCATTTTCTGTCTGCAATATTGAACGAAAATAGAAACGTTGATGACCACACACAAATTTTTCTTTATTGATAGCATGAAAATAGATGCTGTAGCTTGCCGGTTATTGCGATAATTTCACGCGGAGAAGATGGAAAAAGCTATTCTAGACGTTCAAATTTTGAAAATTTTCAGCCCCCGGATCTCCCTACTAGCCCCCCTGTCGGGGACCTTAGCCCCTGTGTCGGGGAGTTCCTGGCACCACCCCTGCCTAGTAACAGATGTTTGGTAGACGTTCGTCAAGCTCAATTACTCAGACTGAGTCCCAGACAGTGATCCAATTACAAGCGAGTACATATACAACATTAACATACAAGAAAAAACAACATTTTGTTTACCATGTGCTTTGGTACTTCTGGCAAACATCCATTGTTGCAATGACAAGTACCCCCATACTCCTCTGGTAGATCTTCGGCATCGAAATATTCCAGTAGCTTATTCAATTCCAAAGAACTAAGAACGATGCATTTGTCACGAGTTTTTGGATCGAGAAACGATCTAGCAACCTTCCATAAAACTGGAAATACCCTAAAAATACAAAGTCCGAAAAAAAGGGGTTTTATAGCAAAACAAACAAACAAACAAACAAACAAACAAACAAACAAACAAACAAACAAACAAACAAACAAACAAACAAACAAACAAACAAACAAACAAACAAACAAACAAACAAACAAACAAACAAAAATAAAACGCAACACAACCGAAGCACAACACAACACAACACAACACAACACAACACAACACAACACAACACAACACAACACAACACAACACAACACAACACAACACAACACAACACAGCGCAACGCAACGCAACACAACACAACACAACAGTTAAGGTGCTGTTACACCATATTTAGTGGTGGGGGATGGTTTGGAAGCTCCATTGTCTTTCAAGATTATGCAATGGTCATGTTATTGTGTTCATGTTGGAGGAAGGCAATTGGTTGAAGAAAGGAAATTCTTTCGACACGTGGCGACGACGAACAAAGGACTTACAACACGTGACGACGAAGGACTGCACTAATTAAACCTGAACGTTGCTATTGGATGACTGCTTCATTATACAGAAAATACAATACGTTCAGTGACCGTGAAATTAGACAAATTGAACAAAACCATAGAACAATGACTTTTGCAGAGTTTCCAAACCATCTCCCTCCACTAACTATGGTTACATGATGTGATTTTCTTGCAACTTGCAACAAATTTACCCAATTTGTTGAACTTTGTTGCAAGCTGCAGCAAAAAGTAGAACCCATCCAACTTTTCTTGCACATTGATTATCTTACATATGTTATCACAGTATCACTGACACTCTAATTCTAAATTACAATTCATGTTGCAATTATTTAGAAAAGTTCTTCCAACAAGTGGCACAAAGACAGAAATTTTCTCACACGAATCACAGGTCAATTCATCCGGAGGTTAGCTAAATTATCATTTAATGAATGACTATTTGAATTATATAAATTTCGTAAATTTTGTGTGTGTACAGTACATATTCACAAAAATTTTGCATTATCTATTTTTGTTACAGTACCATTCCCATTATTTACTATTATTGTCTAATTGTTATTTTTTAAACCAAACAAATAATAATATTATAAACAATACAAGTATAGAAGCATCAAGAATTCCAGTTTCCAGCCCAAATATGATGCAATGGTGAGCACCAATTAAGGCTGTGCCATTGTTAACATAGATTATTATATATTCAAACTTTATTCTCGTTCGTGATTGGCGAAAACGCCCCCTCTAATCCTCCGTATCTGGAAGCTGACGCGTTATTTCAGCTGCTGACGTGGTCAGCGTGCAATAATACCTTGTTTTGGATCGAACTTCGATCCAAAACAAGGTATTATTGCACGCTGTCGAACCCAAGCCGTCAGCGCGGTCGGCAGGTTGCTAAAAATCCCGCCAAAACTAAATATTTTTAAGAAATTTCAACGTTGCTCTCAGAGAAAGATAGTAAAAGCACAAAGAGTATCGTTTTTGAGTATATAATAAAACAATTATTGGATTCGGTTTTCGCATGATATCGAGAATTATCAAGGCCTCGGTTTGTGTTATCCACCTCAGCCTTCGGCTTCGGTGGATAACACAAACCTCGTCCTTGATAATTCTCAATATCATGCTCAACCTCATTCAATAATTGTTTAATATTTATGACTACAACAATGGCACTGACTTAATTGGTGCTCACTTGACCTTTGATTCCATCCCACATTGCATCACATTTGGGCCAGAAACTGGAATTCTTGATGCTTGTATAGTATTTGTTTTAATTTATTGATAATTAACTCACCAAGGTGTGTTTATAATGAAAACCTAAAAAAGACAAACAACTTTCATTAATCCATTTCTGCCTAGCCCAAGAAAATCAGACCCCCTTTCAAGCACAGGTTTCATCCTCCCATTAGAGGAGGATTTATAATTAAAGAAATAACAAGTACAGTACATTATAAAATAAGGTGTCCTCTACGCACACTCTGATTGGCTGTGCTCCATGCATTTACAAGAGAACAGAGATCAAGAATGACATAAAATTGTGTAGAATGCCATCAGCTGGCTGGAAAAGCCCACCAAATTCCAAAACTAGCTCACTTTTAGTTTGATTTTTCTTATTATTTTACAAAACAAATAAAACATAAAGCTCTGTGCAGATGTACTCTTCTTATAAGGAACATTTGATGTCATTTGAACATGAAAGAAGTGTAAAGGCACAAGGCGATGCGATCAGTTCGCTGGAAAACCCACCAAATTCCAAAACTACCTCACTTTTAGTTTGACTTTTCTTATTATTATTTTATAAAACAAATAAAACATAAAGCTCTGTGCATATGTACTCTTATAAAGGAACATTTGATGCCATTTATATAAACATGATGAAAGAAGTGTAAAGGCACTCGGCTATCGCCTTGATCGTGCCTCTACTCAACTTCTTTCATGTTCAAATGACGTCAAACATGCCTTTATAAGAGTACATATGCACGGAGCTTTATGTTTTATTTGTTAAGTACAAACTTTATTTGTTTTTCATTGAAGTTGTACTGTATACAGACCTTGCCCACTCTTTCAGGGTAGTATTCTTGATCAAGTTTAACAAGACGAGTAAATAAACTTAAAGCTTTTCTAAAATTTATAAAAAATAATAATCATAATTTTAATCACTTTATATGAAGTTTGCGAGGGACAAAAAAAAAAGCTTAGTGACAAACACAATTTCATTCGTACCTCATACTCAACGATGCTCCACTAAGGTCATGAAGATGATCTAAGGTTGTTATTTCTTTTTTCTATAGCAAAATAAGTTAAAATAATTTATAAGCCCAAAAGCCTGAAACATGGACATCAACACCCTTGATATATGCAATCTCAACAAAGATACATGTACATGTATTGAACACTACAGTATATGAATTCCAAAAATCAGTTATACTTACTAATTCTATAGACTTCTGTTTCATTTGTTCAACTTGTTTTTCTGTGTTCCAAACATGCCATTTTATGACCTGATCTTCTGGTAGCTAATTGAAAAATAAAACATCAGAATTCTCTACTGACTTATTCCCAAAATAATGTAAATAATTTATATATCAACCCTTTACAGTGCAAATTTTCCCTATACTAAATAAAATTGCTGGAAATTAGCTAGAATAAACCCTTTTGGCAGTGGCATAGCCAAAGGGGGTGCAATCACACCCCCCCCCCCCCAATGGTCTCTAAGACCGCACTTGTAAATTAAAAGTTTAAATACGTTTGAGAAATGTGTAGAGGGGGGGGGGACAGTTGTTTTAAGGCCAAGTGAGTAGACTAGTACTATAAGATTAGCATATGCTTTAAATTACAATACTAAGCATTTTATATAAGAAAGTTTGTAGTCTCACACCATGTTATGAAACTTTTTATTAATTTCTGGTTTTCACCATGCAAAGCTTCAAACAACATAATAGTAAGTATTGTTATTTATGTCAGTGTTATAAAATACCTCCAACTTGTTTTTAAACTAAACTAAACTAACCTTATTTATACTGGATAACTCTATCAGTTATATCTAAACTGTTACCCTCAGAGGTCCAGTAAGGGCCCACCCTTATTGGTCCAGTGTTACTACAAGAGGAAACCGGAGTACCCACAGGAAACCTGTGGTACGTGTTAGGTTAAGAGTCAAACTGGAAGCACTCTTCTCACACGCTTTTCTCACATGAGTTTGTTTATAAATACATCTAAAGATATTCTGACATTCTGGTTAGATAACAACAAAATTATGTAATACAGTATCACAGTATATGGCTTTCAGATTCCTCTTAAATATTTGCCTTAAAATGCAGGAAATAGTGTTTCAGAGACCCTAAAAATCCAAAATTTTCTGGGGCAGCAACCTTGAGCTTCTAAGTGGGTCTGGGGGTATACATTCTTGCCCCCCCCCCCCCCAAGCCTAGACTCTCAGGCTACACCACTGCCCTTGGGGTATAAAGAATTAGAGACCTTTCACTTACTTTTACAAGTGCAGAAACATCTGCCCTCCCTGTTTTTTCTATGTAACAAGGACGTCCCTCTTTGTCAAACTTGTGGAAACCGTATGATAATACCTGTTAAACAAATTAAATAATATGGTTTAGTCATTGCTAAGAACTAGACTTATTAAATTCTTGCTCCTATAGTTTAAGACACTTACATTTTTTAGTTTTTCATTTAAAGGTCTCTACATAAAAATACAATTTGTATTAATTACTTAATAATTAAAAAGTTCAATGAATCAAACAGACTCTAACTGTTTCTCTCCACTGTTTCTCTTCCACATTTCTTTCTGATGAAGGGCCTTCGCTCGAAACATTAGACTCCTACGTTCTCTGTTTCGGCAGTATATCTAACCTTACTATATTTCGCTAACTGTTGATAGACAGACAATTGGACATACACAGAGACAAATGACAGACGAATTAGACAGACAGACAGACAGACAGACAGACAGACAGACAGACAGACAGACAGACAGACAGACAGACAGACAGACAGACAGACAGACAGACAGACAGACAGACAGACAGACAGACAGACAGACAAACAAACAGACAGACAGACAGGCAGGCAGGCAGGCAGGCAGGCAGGCAGGCAGGCAGACAGACAGACAGACAGACAGACAGACAGACAGAGACACAGACACACAGACACACAGACACACAGACACACAGACACACAGACACACAGACACACAGACACACAAACACACAGACACACAGACACACAGAGACAAACAAACAAACAAACAAACAAACAAACAAACAAACAAACAAACAAACAAACAAACAAACAAACAGACAGACAGACAGACAGACAGACAGACAGACAGACAGACAGACAGACAGACAGACAGACAGACAGACAGACAGACAGACAGACAGACAGACAGACAGACAGACAGACTGACTGACTGACTGACTGACTGACTGACTGACTGACTGACTGACTGACTGACTGACTGACTGACTGACTGACTGACTGACTGACTGACTGACTGACTGACTGACTGACTGACTGACTGACTGACTGACTGACTGACTGACTGACTGACTGACTGACAGAACAGATGAATTAATAGCAAAAAACCCCAAAGTTTAACAAAACGCACTGGCATAGTTAGTATGTTGTCTATGTCATTATTTTTTCTCCATTCCCAAGTAGCCATGTATTGTCTAAAAAGAAACCAACCATGTATTAACCACAGCCAATCTCAGCTCAAACCTTGAAAAGCATTAATAACTCACAATTTATATATGGTGTCATTGGCATTTATATACCATACATATTTGTGTTATATACCAAAAAGTCTTTTTTAAGACTTCACTTAATAATTATATACATGCAGCTATAGACCTTATTCAAAAATGGCCACTGAATTAGAATTCTTTTATGTGCATATAAATTAGCCCTTGTGACTTCATTTTTGAATTTCACACATGAAAATGAGTTCATAAGGGCTAATTTATATGTACTGTATATAAAAGAATTTTAATTCGGTGGCCATTTTTGAATAAGGTCTATGGCTTATATGTTTTTTTATTATTATTTTTTTATTATTAAAAGGTTTACACATATAATAGCAAATAAGAGCTAAATTGTCATGCGCATTACAAGAACTCAGAAATCATATTACAATTACTATTTACAAGTAAATATATAAATATATAACGTATTAAAACTATGTGTCATAATTACCTAGATCTATTTAAAAACTAATGTTAAAAACTAAGCTATACGATTAAAACTACAATTCTAAAGATAATGTTTCATTGTATTTGATTATAGCGTAGCTGATTGGACTATTTTTAAAACGTTCAGTTTTTCCCATAAAATATAAATAAGTTTTGTGGAAACACCACGTAAACTATTTCTTTGCTAAAAGAAATAGTTAAAGAAATATTTTAGCAAAGAAATAGTTTACGTGGTGTTTCCACAAAACTTATTTATATTACTTTATCGCCATGAAAACGTTCAAAGAATTAATTTTCCCATAAAGTTGTAATACTTTTGATTGTTGGCCTGAAAGGATCACACTACCTTTCAGGTGCAGGCTCATGCCTGATTAGGTGTCATCTTCTCAGGCTATCTATATGCCTAAAATAGGATTACCAAGGTAATACTTGCAAGTATCACAATACCATCACATATATCTGATTATAAATACCTGTATGCATTATCAACATTGAACTCTCTTGCTTTTAAAAATCGTAATAATGTTTGCTTAAGAAAAGAATAAGCAATAAAATTTAGTATGACAACAAAAGTATAAAGCTTAACTCTTAGTAATGATGTTACTCAAATTGCAAACAATGTATCACAACTAGCCATTTTTGCCTTGGGAGGGGGGTTAGAGGGAAGACAGGGTGAATAATAAAAAAATAGAGTTTGCAAGAAGTTCAAAATTCAAGTGCACTCTGATCTGTAGTTCAGCCCAAAATTTTGTTCAAGATTCATTACAGTCATTGGCACCTAAGCATGTACACCACCCGTCAAAACATGTTCTAAATTTAAGCCAAAGTTTAACCGTTTGGAAATCAATACCGTGGGATTGGCAAGACGTGATTGGCTATACGAAAATGTGCTATAGAATATTCTATGGAATATTCAATAAGAAATTGGGACAGATTCTATAGAATATTCTATTGGATTCTATAGAATTTTAGAAATGCTGTAGAATATTCTATAGAATATTCTGTTGGATCTAGAAATCCAATAGAATATATAGAGTCCCAAATTCCAATAGAATATTCTATAGGATTCTATAGAATATTTTCGTATGGGATAAGGGCACATTCATGTGACAATAATGTATTGAATGAAAACCTAATACATTTCCAAAGTAATGGAAAGGCTTTGACATTGATATAAAACATGTTTTGACGGGCGGTGTACACGCTGAGGTGCCAACAACTGTATTATAAAATCTCAACTATTAAATTTACAATTATTTTCTATATTCACAGCTTTTGGTTGCCAAGCACAACACCTTAAAAATATTTGGTGAGTAGAGTTTCTTCTGCTTAGCTACTGATTGAAAGTGCCATTAATAGATTTAAAACAGGGAGGAGACTTAGAGTCGCTGCACTAGTACAACTAGAGGTTTCATAGCTTTCGTAGATATAAGTGGTCTGGGATGTGCTTCTAAAGAAACATTTTAGGATTGTATCACAAAGAACCAGGAACTCTTTTAGCTATATAACTGGTGGGCCTTGCCCCCCAGTCCCCTCATGAGCCCCCCCCCCCCCCCCAAAAAAAAATAAATTGATTTTGGCTCCCCCAGTAACAGTCCCTTTTTGTCCCAGGATAAAATGTGTATGGATAAGCAAGTCAGTTGAATTGTTTCAGTTGTTACAAAGGTATAGATAAATCTTTATATTAATTAAATAGTATCTACTTTGATAAGATGTATGTGGTGATGCATGAAAAATCTTTTTATAGTTCCTCACAACATTTTCCATATTATATTTGAAAGTGAACATGCTGATGAGTTCTGACACAAAGCGGAACAGTCAGAAATGTGTTGTATTTTAACTAGTTTTTATGACATTTAATGACCTTCAGTGTTCTTAAAAATCATCCCTCATAATGCAGGAAATGGTATGTCTGAGACTCTAAATTTCAAAAATTTCTGAGGGGGGCATGCCCCAGACACCCTAGAAAAGTCCCTTTTGGTGAATGCCCCCCCCCCCCCCGAAAAATCCTTAAGAGGCTCTGCATGGTAGTCAAGGACGTCTTAATTTCTTCTTTTTGTTGCATAAAATTAACACAAAAAGACATTTAAATTCAAAGACCAATTTGAGCTCATAAAAATGTCTTCTATAAATGCCATATTATTAACGTGCTTTCCTTTCATGGGGTTGAGGGGGGGGGGGGGCACAGCCTGTTTGAACTTTGAAGGGGTGAACTTATTTAATTGAGAAAAATGATAAGGCATATCATCACTCAAGCACAACAATAATGATACAAAGTAGCCAATTGAGATAATTATAAATTCAAATTGCAATATGATACTCGACTACCAAATTCCTCTTGAACAATTAAAACTATTTAAAAATCACATCATACTCCACAAGCCTGCTTGGGAAGCGAAGAAAATCAATAATAGCAGTGAAATTTACTAGAATAACGTACTGTTTCTCTGAACTATAAGGCCAGATATACTTTTCGCTTCAAGTCCTACGGTTAACAAACAACTTGACAGGTGGCAACAATTTTTTGTTCAAATGGAATAAATTACATTAAGGAATGTTAGACGAACATTCAAACCACTAACGTTAATATATTTGCTACAAGCAAAAAAACACGAGACAAAATATGTTGATTTTCGATAGAAATAAGAGCTCTATATATACCTCTTGGTCACCTCAACCGCAGGTCATGCGGTGATGTGTATTACGAAATGTGTTTTATATTTTAATGTATACCCCGTAGACACCAAACTAGTACATGTACCTATTTAATACTTTTATAATATTCGAACACTTCTACCTCATCGGTCATGGTCTCCTCGTTCAGTTTCGCTTTCAATTCCTCCATAGCTTTTGCTTCAGAACTTGAGAGCTTTGTCATGACGCCATTCATTCTGTTGAGGGTTTTTTTGGCTAGCAAATTGCTCGCCCCCTCTCAGCGTCCAAATGAATCTATGACGTTTTAAAATTCCAATGAATCTTTCTTTGGATGAAACCACGCAAAAAATAGCAAATGTTCGTGCGTGTGGAACGGAATCACATAAGAGGCTAGCTAAAGTAAAGAAACCCGCAGGTAGATATTAAATGTTCCAGGTCCTAATAAAACCACAGAGGCACAGAATTTATATATACCGTAAAGATAAACTCGATTTTGTTCTGTACTTTATATAGTACATTGTGAAGTGACCAAGGGATCAAGTCAACCTAGGGACATAAGTACCTCACGCGTCTCGAGGGCTACATGTAAATTGTAAATTGTAAAGAGGAACAGAAGATATGCTAGTATGACATAGCAAAAATCAAAAGACATATAGGCAAGCTCGAGTAGCAAGGCCAATATTATATCGGAAAACCAAGATTTCTTTGTTTTCTGTTTAGTCATTATTTTTACTTGAACTTCCTCAACCAATGGACTTCCGCCATGACTGAGGAGTGGGGGTGGATAGCGGAGGAAAGACCCCGGGTGCAAAGTGTATTTAGTGAGAAATATTGCATGTTTTGCTCAAAAATTTTGCTTCACCAAATTCTCTGTTCATCAAAAACCACTTCGTCAAAAAAACTAATTTCCTGAAATTTAGTTTTGGAAATTACATTTTATGGAAAACACATTTGATAGAATTCACAGTTACTACATAAAATACATTTTTTCGACATCATAATTCATAGTCATCTTTTTACAGTTGATAATGTGATTTTGATGAAATGTGATTCACATGCAACTAGAAAATTTTTTGGAAAACTAAAAAGATTCGAGAAAAACATGAATTTCCATGAAATGTATTTTTAATGAAAAACGTTCTCCAACTGAGAAACACGTTATGTACTTAGTATATATTCTTCATCATGCAATAACTTGCTAAATTATTCATAGATTAGTCTAACGTCTCGCGAGCAAAGCTTCTCCGAGCATATTTCGAAATATGAAAGCTGATAAATGTTTCAAGTTTAGTAGAGCGGTGTGCAGACAGTGTTTCGGACTTGCAAAGGTCACAGAAGGTGAACTACCAAGAATTTCAGTAACGAAATACGTTTCAAACATCATTGTGACCATATTTCGTTCCAAAAATCTAGGCAATTTCCAAACTTTTCGCTCGACTAGCGCCGTGATATTTAGCCGGAACGAAATTAGACGTTCGATGTTTGAAAACGTCACGATCAGTTTTTTAAAAAGATTCGATGAATCTAAAAAACGTACGCAAACTCACGGCAAGCCAATTACATTACAGTATCGACCGGTCAACATATCCCGGATGTTGTACGCCGCTTGCTGTACGAACTGTATGAGTGAATCTGTTTCCTCAAAATTCTGTGTCAATTTCATGCCATTCCAACCTGCGTACTCCATACACCGTTAACATAGCCTGCGAACATCGCGTTTTTTAAAAGCATCACTCTCCTTCCAAGAAGCATCGTGGACCGTCTTCGTCGAGACCTGACTGAGTGGAGATCGACCGATTTTGGGGAGAATTCCTCGGCTGGCATGTGCTCGTCGTAAAGTTGTCGTGCTTTAATTCGAAAACCGCTCGGGGGAGGCACGCTGGAGTATTCTCGCTCATACATTACCTCCAGTCGCGCTTGGACAGACCTACGGTTCGTAAAGTGCTTTTTTAGGTCCCTAGTGTATAAATGTCCACCGAAATGGAGGTGAATGGAAGTCCTGAAACAAAGGAAAGCGAGTCTCAGGGTACCAAGAACGACCACGAGAAAAGGTATTACTTTTAACAATGTAATGAATTCCGAATAGGGAAGCCATACATGTGCATCCTCCAGGGACAAAGGCACAGACTTTCTATAGCCGATTAGAATACGCAAGAGGCAAGGCTTTTATAGGGAATCGATTACAATTTTTCTCCCCTCAATGATGTACTAAACAAAATAAAGAAAGCGATGCGGCATGAATTAATCACACTGTTTACACCGTCGATCTTGCCATTTCGGGGTTTCCAAGACCGTTCCCACGCTTCTCGCTTTGAGTGTACACACCGTGGTTTAAAATATTCTCGAATATGACAACTTTTGAGACATGTAGTAATAACATATGGCTTCGCCAACATGTTGTAGCTTGCTTCGGAAGCTATTCCAGCCAAATGTTTATAAAACCTGTGGTCTTTTTATAGGTTCGGATTATATAGGGGTTGGTTAAATCAAGCATGTATATGTATATCTTCTTAAAATATAAAAGACGAATTATTAATTTAAACGTAATGGAATATTACAATATCTTTCTGGTAAATAGAAGAAGGTATTTGGTATACCTTTGTAGGCTTAAATATTCTTGTGGTTTCGTGTGTGTACTAGCTATTGGGGAGTGTTGGCCTTGCATTTCTTTGGCTGCACTCATCTGCGATTAAAAAGCAGGTGTACACACAGATCGATAAAGATGTCTTTGCTCTGACACGGGTCAAATTAAATTGGTCAAGGAGCTGGCTTTTTTTCCAGCTGAAGGGTATAATTTATAAGCTCAGGTAGTCAGCTTGCTCTTATAAACAAAACTAAGTTCTACATGCTGCTGGCTTGTTTGCTCAGAAATAAAACTCAAAAGACCAGACTGCAAAGCCATTGAAGCAAGGAAGACAGTATTACTGTATAGCCAGTAGCTTTGTATAATTGTTGAATAATATTAAAAATGTAATTCGGGAATACATACTGTACGTTTTAAAATTTAAGCTAATTTGTCATTTAGTGCAGTGTCATTTTTGCATGTTAGTAATTTTGGAATTTCACCAGACAAAACAATTTCTGAAATAAATCAGGGTCAAATTTGAAATTTTTGATTTGCTAAGAAAAATGTGTGGGTAATTGTGTTATAATTTGGGTGTCATGCAATATTCTTTTTTCTTCTTTGTTTTTTGAAACTTGATCACATTAATTTCTTTCAAACACAATTGTGTCTTATGTAATGTGATGACATTTCACCCAAACATGTAATTTTACGATTCATTCAAATGCAATCATGTTTCAGATAAACATGATTATATTTCACCCAAATGCAATCTCAGTTTATGCAAATGTGATTGCATTTCATCCTAAAGGCACTCTGCAATGTTTCTTGCAATTTATCTTGCAAAAATAACCAAAGGGGAATTTGGTTGTTCATGCAAATTAATTGTTGAGAGACAAGCTGCAAGAGGGGTGTTCCATTTTGCATTGCTTCAATAATCCAACTGGAAAGTTGTGTTTTCATACGCTGAACAGTAATGAACAAGCTTGTGGTTGTATGCCAATGCAGTTGCAGTGATTGTATGCCATTCACAACATGGTGTTTATCTAAGCAAATATATCAAACAACAGGCCAAAATGTACACCAATATCTTTTAACAAGAATTGTACATCAACATTACACCGAAATTTATGGTGAACAACTGGTCAATAATGCATTGCAGTGGTGTGCAACCATTGTGAAAAGTGGAATTACTTGGTCCCACAGACAATGCTTGCTGCAACTAAAATGTGATTGCAGGATGTGTTATACTAGGCAATTTTTCTCACAATTAGTTGTGTTGCAACAAAATTGTGAGACAGGCAGCACAAAAAATGCATGTATAGTAGTGTATTGTAACCAGTGCTGTGAGTAACTTCATTACAAGTAACTAGTTGCATGTAATCGTTACTTTTTTGAGTAACTTTACCGGTAACTAGTTACTTTTTTCAGAAGGTAACTGTAACTGTAACTAGTTACAAAAAGTAGGAATAAAAAGTAACGATAACTAGTTACATCTGCCGTTGAGAGTGCCGTTACTTTTTGCGATATCCATAATACTCCCAACCTCACCGAGTCGTTGTTGAACGTCGTATACAGCTTTTCATTGAACTGAACACACCGGTGCCTGCAAGTGCAGCATGTGAAAGGCTGTTCAGCTGCGCAGGATTAATTTTCAGACCACATTGCTGCTGAATGACTGATCGTAATTTTGAAAATTCTCTTCTAGTCAAATTAAATAATAGTTTTGTCTAAATCACATGCTTCTCGATTTTAAAAGCAGAACGAAATAATAGGTGTAACTTTGTAATTGTAATTGTAATTGTAACTAGTTACAAAATTTTCAAAGTAACTTTGTAACTGTAACTAGTTACTTTTTTTCATTGTAACTTGTATCGGTAAATAGTTACTTTTCTGATGATGTAACTGTAAGTGCAACTAGTTACAAAAATTATGTAACTGTTACAGCACTGATTGTAACAATACCTTGGCTTGACAGGATTGTGCTTTAACTCCAGTCTCAGATATTTTTTATGTGGTGTTTGTAATTTTTGAAGTTTTTAATAGATGGCAATTTGCAAGGTGATTCATTATCACATTCAGGTTATGCATGCATGTACATGTACATGTACAGTTATTCATTGCTTTAGTTGAATTAGTTCAGTCTGTCTTCATCAATATGAAGTTTTCATTGAGCCACCAAGTCAAAAATTGCCAGGACCAACTAAGAAATCCCTTGGTGGCATTTTGGTGGACTGCTTTTGTGCATGTGTATAATTCATTGCACATTTCTTATAATTCCAACTTTTGCCCTTTCATTTACCGTAGTACAGTATTGAGCTTTTTAGATTTTTATTTATTGTAAATACATGTAGCAAAGGTCAACTTTAAAATTTCTGAGGACAAGAATGTCCTAGGACATTGAATTGTAATTTGCATAGGCCATTATTATTTTGTCTAGGCCAAATTTTCAAATGACAAAAACTGTATCCTTGCTGACTGCCATGTTATTACAATGATTTTATGTTACAAAGTACATTTAAGTGAGACTTTACTTTATCTGTGAAACATTTTTAATTTTCTCTAATATCCTGTTCGTACCATCTCAAAAATATAATATCCAGGACTTATACTGGTCAAATGACCAGTCATCACAATTTTTGTTAACGACTTGCCAAGATTTTGGCCAGTCATCTAATGATTTTGGATGGTGATTATCTGGTGGCCCACCATTATTTTGATCCCTGATCTCCACAAAATAAATTTTTCATGTTCTGGCAATTTAAGGCAATATATGTCAATCAAGGGCATTGTTGCCTGAACAATGCTGTAACAACTTGTTGACATATGTGAACAACATTGATAAATGAACAACATTGTTCATCATTGTTTCAACAAGTTGTTACAGCTTGATGAAACAACCGTTGTTCATGCATGTTGTAACAACCAAAGAACATGTTGATACATCAACCATGTTCACCATTGTTGTAACATTGTTGTTCATCGTTGTTATTTCATCATGCTGTTACAACATGTTGTATCATGTGCAAACAACGTTGTTGGCTATAAAAATGTGCTGTTGGAGCAACTTGTTCATGACTGTTGATTTATCCGTGAACAAGTTCGAACCATAAGTGAACAACTTGTTGACAACTTGTTCACGGTGAGCAGCACAACATTGTTCACTCCTGTTGACAACTGTGAACAAGTTGTGCATTTTTACGCGTGTACTTGTCAGATGCTTAAAAAAGCCTCTAGGTATAAACAATTATTGTGTCAGTTTCTGGTTACCTGTACTCCTTGACCTTCTGACAACTCAGCTGAACTAATTAAATCACTTGAGTGTTAGTCAAAACAAAACGTTATGTAATGGGATAATTAATTTTCTCTATTAAATATCCTGTTTATACCATCTCTAGATAGTATTTGACTATTCATTACGAAAAAATGTATCAAGGCTCAAAATAATGTGCTCAAATGACTGGTCATCACAGTTTTTGTTAATGTCTTGCCAAGATTTTGGCCAGTTATCTGATGATTTTGGATGGTCTGGTGACCAGTCATTATTTTGATCCCTGATCTCCACAAAATAAATTTTTCATGTTCTGGCAATTTAAGGCAATATGTCAATCAATTCACAGGATGTTATACACACTGATTCAAAAGTGACAGTTTAAGAAGAAACTTACTTATTCATTGATACTTTTCATTTATCAACAGTTATATCTGCAATTAAATTTCACCCTTGATAAATAGCATTATAATAATTACTTGTCAAATGCTTAAGAAAGCCTCTAGGTATAAACAATTATTGTGTCAGAGATTCTGGTTACTCATTACCTTCTGATAACTCAACTGAAATAAATCAATGTCACATTATGTATTGGTTGTAAGATGCACAAATTATTTTTAGCTTTATTTAGGTTATTCGTTTTTCTTTTAATTTATATATCTCTTTCTTTTTTTTATGTACTTGTCAAAGTGAAACAGATACAGATAGTGAATCAGAAGATCAGGTACCGAAGACATTTTTTTCCAAAAAACCCCTTTTAACCCCTTCCCTACTAGGCCACCCAAAACCGACCACTTTGTTATTTTACTCTGTCTAACACCAGGTTATTTTACTCTGTCTAACGCCACATGATTTTACTTGTCAAGTTTGAACCCCTAGGAGGGAAAGGGTTAATCCAGAGTAGCGTTAAACTACATGTATGTCTAATGCATAACATATTAATCTTTCCATGTTTTCCATAGAGTTATAAAAACACAGCTTTTAATTTTATATTTAATCATTTATTGTTACTTTGTGATTATTATAGATTGAATATAGCAATGTTGCATCTTCAACTACCAATGAAAGCTACCCAACATTTGATATCCTTGAGGACAATATTTATCTTGGCAATAAGTAAGTACCACACTATATTACATATTTACAGTGTATGATAAATATGTTGCTTACTTTGAAATTTATCTTAGTTTATACTTTACTTTACTTTACTTTACTTTACTTTACTTTACTTTACTTTACTTTACTTTACTTTACTTTACTTTACTTTACTTTACTTCACTTTACTTTACGTGTACTTCACTTTACTTTACTTTACTTTACTTTACTTCACTTCACTTCACGTCACGTCACTTCACTCCACTCTACTCTACTCTACTCCACTCCACTCCACTCCACTCCACTTCACTCCACTCCACTTCACTTCACTTCACTTCACTTTACTTTTCTTTACTTTAAATGTACTTCACTTTACTTTACTTTTCTTTACTTTAAATGTACTTCACTTTACTTCACTTTACTTTACTTTACTTTACTTCACTTTACTTTACTTTTCTTTACTTTAAATGTACTTCACTTTACTTCACTTCACTTCACTTTTCTTTACTTTAAATGTACTTCACTTTACTTCACTTCACTTTACTTTACTTTTCTTTACTTTAAATGTACTTCACTTTACTTCACTTTACTTCACTTCACTTTACTTTTCTTTACTTTAAATGTACTTCACTTTACTTCACTTCACTTTACTTTACTTTTCTTTACTTTAAATGTACTTCACTTTACTTTACTTTACTTACTTCAGGAAGAAAAGAGTAAATAAAGAAATCCGACGCATGTCATGTGACTGCCCTTATAGCCCAGGTATAACCCACAATTTATTCACCTGATAAAGTGCTCAGCTTGAGACATACAGAGTAGATATTTTTGTTTTCAAATATCAGTATACCGATATTATATTATATTATATTATATTATATTATATTATATTATATTATATTATATTATATTATATTATATTATATTATATTATATTATATTATATTATATTATATTATATTATATTATATTATATTATATTATATTATATTAAGGTCCACTGTATTGAATTCTGACAAATTGAAACTATATAATGGGGCATATTATAAATTAAAGAATGCTTTTTATCTCAATTTCTTTAGAAGAACATGATTTTGTTGGTTGCGGAGATGATTGCTTGAATCGACTTCTGATGATTGAATGGTATGTGAGACCTTTGTTAAAATAACAGTTTTACGATAATCATACACTTTACACGTACAGTATTCAGTAACATTTAAAAGTACACAAAATGAGTAACTTGTTATTGTTCATATATTGTAAAATGCATTTACTACCAGATGTCAAATGATACCCAGAAAGAGTTAAAAGCATGTATTTTTTAAAAAGTGCTTACAAATCATTATTTTATTTTGTTGATTTTCAGCAACAACCGATGTCCATGTGGAGAATCTTGTTCAAATCGAAAATTTCAAGAGGTTTGTGGAAGACTTGTACAATACTTTTGTGAAGACTAGCTTTTCTTGTTTTTTTTTGTTTTGTTTGTTTGTTTGTTTGTTTGTTTGTTTGTTTGTTTGTTTGTTTGTTTGTTTGTTTGTTTGTTTGTTTGTTTGTTTGTTTAAATGAAGTTATGCATTGTTTTCTTAGGGGCAGAAAATTCAAGTTGAAGCGTTTAAAACTGATAAAAAGGGATGGGGTTTGAGAACTTTGGAAGATGTTGCAGCGTAAGTACATGTAGATTGTCCACTGACCTACATGTACAGTGTATACAGGGTACATGTAGATATCCTAGAGTGTACATCGTGTATATATCTCTGTTTTTATTCTGTTGCTATAGAAATCAGTTTGTCATAGAGTATTGTGGTGAGGTCATGGGTTATGAAGAATTTGAGAACCGAGTTGAAATGTACGATGACGAACACCGAAGGCATTACTATTTCATGACACTAAGAGCAGATGAGGTAAAACTATAAATTGGGCCTTTTTTATATGCTAGTCTATTGACTTGTTAACCCATATTTGTTGCTAGGCTGACTGGTAATACTGTATGGCTTCAAATGTAGGCCTTAAAAGGTCTTCAATTTTCTGGTTCAGCTGCAGATAGAAAACAATGACTGTATATAAGCTCTCCAATACTGTATATTTTGATGATTTTGTTGCAGATTATTGATGCGACTCATAAGGGAAACTTGTCACGATTTATTAATCACAGTTGCAGCCCAAACTGTGAGACACAAAAGGTATGTACATGTAGGCATTAGGTAACCAGATGTACATGTATTGACACTAAAGTTCTGTTTTAAGCCCTCTCTAATACACCCCTCTCTAATACACACTTTGTCTAATAAGCTCTCTCTCTCTAATACACACTCTCTCTAATAAGCTCTCTCTCTCATACACACTCTCTCTAGTAAGCTCTCTCTAATAAGCTCTCTCTAATACACCCTCTCTCTAATAAGCTCTCTCTAATACACACTCTCTCTAATAAGCTCTCTTTAATACACACTTTGTCTAATAAACTCTCTCTAATACACCCTCTCTCTAATAAGCTCTCTCTAATACACCCTCTCTCTAATAAGCTCTCTCTAATACACCCTCTCTCTAATAAGCTCTCTCTAATACACACTCTCTCTAATAAGCTCTCTCTAATACACCCTCTCTCTAATAAGCTCTCTAATACACCCTCTCTAATAAGCTCTCTCTAATACACCCTCTCTCTAATAAGCTCTCTCTAATACACCCTCTCTCTAATAAGCTCTCTCTAATACACCCTCTCTCTAATAAGCTCTCTCTAATACACCCTCTCTCTAATAAGCTCTCTAATACACCCTCTCTCTAATAAGCTCTCTCTAATACACCCTCTCTCTAATAAGCTCTCTCTAATACACCCTCTCTCTAATAAGCTCTCTCTAATACACACTCTCTCTAATAAGCTCTCTAATACACACTCTCTCTAATAAGCTCTCTCTAATACACACTCTCTCTAATAAGCTCTCTCTAATACACCCTCTCTCTAATAAGCTCTCTCTAATACACCCTCTCTCTAATAAGCTCTCTAATACACACTCTCTCTAATAAGCTCTCTCTAATACACACTCTCTCTAATAAGCCCTCTCTAATACACACTTTGTCTAATAAGCTCTCTCTAATACACCCTCTCTCTAATAAGCTCTCTAATACACACTCTCTCTAATAAGCTCTCTCTAATACACCCTCTCTTTAATAAGCTCTCTCTAATACACCCTCTCTTTAATAAGCTCTCTCTAATACACACTCTCTCTAATAAGCTCTCTCTAATACACCCTCTCTTTAATAAGCTCTCTCTAATACACACTCTCTCTAATAAGCTCTCTCTAATACACACTCTCTCTAATAAGCTCTCTCTAATACACACTCTCTCTAATAAGCTCTCTAATACACACTCTCTCTAATAAGCTCTCTCTAATTAGCTTTCTCTAATACACTCTCTCTCTAATAAGCTCTTTCTAATACACCCTCTCTCTCTAAAACGCTCTCTTTCACTCTCTCATAATTCATTTTTTGTTAGTGGACTGTCAATGGGTATCTGCGAATTGGATTCTTTTCCATAAAGGATATCAAAGCAGGAACTGAGCTGACATTTGATTATAAATTTCAGCGTTATGGGTAAGGCTCTTTGACCAGTAAAATCATCTTGTGTAGCAGAGTAGTCCTTGTCTCAACACCGTCCTTGTTCTTTATACAACGCCACTTAGAGCATTTTCACGTCTTCAGGACGATGTCAACGGCCAAAAGATGAGAACTGTTGCTTTGAGATTGATTTCAATACAGACACATTTTAGCAGTACTGAGGCGTTTTGGAAGTCATTAAACTACCTTCAAATATCAAATATAATAGTCGGTTAACTGTGACTTCTTTAAATTGTAAAACTTATCTTTTAACCGCCGTCGTCATCCTCGCATCTTATTAAAGTCTCTACTAACCTAGGCTGGCTAGGGGGGTCTTCTCTCTTTGAGGAGCAAATCGTCTGGTGTTAGACATAGTAAAATGAATTAATCTGCAAACAGTCGTTTCGGGGTGGCTTAAAGGGCTTATGCAGTGAAGAATAAGTTCGGGAGAGACTCTCTTATTTAAAAGAACTTTTGAAGTTATAAAGATTGACGTTGCAGCTCTTCCATATCTCACTTCGTTCTTTAGGTATTGAGATTTGCGTGATATGCAAATAACATCACTTAGACATCACACTGTATAATGGCTTGTTGGAAAATCATGTCTATAGAGCGTTTTCACTCACGTGATCGGTGGCCCATTGGGGTGGTGAAACAATACGAAATATTTGAATAAGAAAGAGCTAATTCCCATACCGTACACCAATATGGCCGCCATTTCATTGTTTTGGTACACCACTATGGCCGCCGTGACGTAAGATGAAAACGCTCTATTCTTGCAATAATTCAAGTAAATCACTTGAAACTTTTCATGTATAGTGTCCTGCGATACACAGAAGCACATGTACAGTTAAAAGTGATTTCGTTAAATTATCTCAAATTGATATTCAAGATTTTCCAACAAGTCATTATGCAGTGTGACGTCTAAGTGATGTTATTTGCATATAAAACAAATCTCAATATCTAAAGAACGAAATGAGATATGGAAGAGCTGCAAACGTCAATCTTCATAACTTCAAAAGTTCTTTTAAATAAAAGAGTCTCTTCCGAACTTATTTTTCGATGTATAAGCTCTTTAAGATGAAATAGGTTAAGTGGACGCAGAGAAAGACACTTGCTTTGCAGGTTTGGTGCAACATTAGAAGTAGAGCTGCTCCCAATTAATCGATTAATCGATTATTTTTTCGTTTTTTTCCACAATCGATTATACTTAACAATAATCGGATCATCTATAACAACTCTGCACAGCATGATGCCGGAATGATTTAATCTTGTTTTGTTAAACAGATAAGTAATGACATCCTCTCTGTCTTGTCATGTCTCTTGTGTGAACTGTGAGAGCGCGAGAAAGTGCGCAATCTATAACCGTGATTAAACAGTGGTTTAAAACGTGAATAGTGACTGCATTGTTGGGCAACAACAAGGGGAGGCAATCCCCAACAAATTTAGTAAAAACTTTATAAAAGCACCCCCTTCCTTTGAATGGCCAAACCACCATGGATATGTCGTATTTAATTCATGACATATTTATCAATACGATTAATCGATATTAATCGATTGTTGACAACGATTAATCGATTACGAAAATGAACCGATGGGAACAGCTCTAATTAGAAGTGTGTCAATTTATTCATTACTGATTATGTAAATTTTGTTTGTCAACTTACTGTATGCAGAAAGAAAGCCCAAGTTTGCTACTGTGAATCATCAAATTGCCGTGGTATTATCGGAGGAGAGAAACACACACCGCTCAAGTCGATTATCTCAGGTCGACCTGGTGAGTTCATAGGCTCAAGTCCAGCTTCTTTATGAGTATTACTAGAAGTTTTTGTCAAAAGTGAAGTGCTGCAAGTTGCTACCATTTCCTATTTAGTAGTAAAATATTTGTTATCGTCCGAAGCATTTTCAACTAAAGAGCTTAGCATGCGACGTTTTCCTCAACATGGACGTCACGCGTATAAAATCGAGCCTTTAAAGAGTGATGGCGTCAGCACTCTTGCTTGAAGTGAAGAACGGCAATCTATGCCGGCAATCTATGCCGTTTTAGGTTGTTGATTTGCAGCAATAACGGCTTTTGCCATATCTAATGTTGCCATCTTTAATAATGCCTGCCGCTGATCGGTAGACATTGCGTATACCGAAGATCATCGCCCACGAAATCCTAAGAATCGAGTTTGTGAACGCATATAAACTCGGACCAGATCTCGTCAAGATTAGTGAGCTGCTCGTCTTTACGGCTCGCAGCAAAAATGCTTTATGTACTTACGTGATATCTGAGTGTTCCCAGTGCCTGGTTCCCGATCAACAATCATTAGAATATACACATATGAAAACCAAACTTGGACGGCACATAAACAACGAAAAAATTATACGTGTTTCTTTACTCAATTTATATAATTTTAGCCTCTCCAGCGCCTACAAGCTCCCCGAGACGAAATCGAAGACGACGTCTGGCGGAACAGTTCGATGATAAACCAGTAAGACTCTAGTCTAAGCTCTAGAACACTATTCTGTTAATTTTAGAATGTTTGTGTGCTGATAAATTGAAGTATTCTAGACGTAGTTTTAAAGCGATATAGTAGGTCATTTAATATGCAAGGTAACTAACCTATAGAGCGTTTTCACTCACGTGATCGGTGGCCCATTGGGGTGGTGAAACAATACGAAATATTTGAATAAGAAAGAGCTAATTCCCATACCGTACACCAATATGGCCGCCATTTCATTGTTTTGGTACACCAATATGGCCGTCGTGACGTAAGATGAAAACACTCTATATAATCTTAACCGCGGCACATCAAAGATAAATTGTGCATGAATAAACTAAAGCATATTATCATTCATTTCGTTTCTATCCCGCATTCTGATTGGTTAATTTACCTGCAAATAACTGAGTGCAAATAATTTTCTGCTGCAAATAATTTTATGAGCATGCGCACTAGCGATAACGCTGCTGACGGCAAATAATTTTCGTAAACATGGCGGCTAGTTCTTCAGCTATCCCAGGAAATAATCGAGAGTATTTGGAAGCATCCTTAACGACAATGTACTTCAGAAAAGAAATAGTGAAAAGGAAGTTTTAGTGAGATAAAAAGCAAGACTCGTGCCAACAAAAAGTAAGTTTTACGAAGATTTTAGTATGCCGAAGACAGAGAGAAGAGTGGCGATTTCTTATTTCAGGCATTTCAAATTTTTAAGTATTTTATGAATGATAAATCAATTATTGAACTCGTCTATCGCAAAATATC
>OZ036003.1:14738332-14750832 GCA_964035015.1 Corallium rubrum
GCCGAAGGCGAGAGCTTGTCATATCCAATACAACACGGACACGAATATTGTAAATAGCTTAAAATACTCCGAGTATTTGATGTTAATATGAGTAATATTTGTTCAGATTAATTCAGAAAAGCTCAATTTCAATGTTTTAGAGTTGAGATAGACCTGATATACAACCACTAGTGGTTGTATCAAATGATACAACCACGCGTGGTTTGTATCAGATATACGACCTCCTTCACGGCCATGATTTCTTTTGTGTTTTCTTCATGAATTATTAATGAATATGTTAAGTAATGTTTACAACACGAGCGGCCGTGTTGTATTGAATATACAATCACTCGCCTTCGGCTCGTGATTGTATATTCAATACAACAAGGACGCGAATGTTGTAAACAACTTGTGAAATGAATAAATAGTAAAAATCCCTTTGGGATATTGAGATGCTAATTGCTAATTAGTTACAAGCACTAGTGGTTGTATCCGAAGAGTATACATCCACTAGTGGTTGTAACTAATTAGCATCATTGGTTTTAGTTTGTATGGGGTTTACAGGGGTATACATGTGATGTAATTTCTGAAATTGGATTGGCTGCAAAACTCATGAATTAATAATGAATTTCACAAATATATATACATACATACATATAATATGAGCGGCCGAACTGTTTGGGTATTTGTATCCAATACAATTCGGACGCGAATATTGTATATACGACTTATCTAGTTTACACATCTACAGTATAAGTTGGTTAAGCAGAGAAAATCGATCGGAAAATTTATGTAAATCAGGACGAATTTGTATCTGATTTAACATTCATTTCTTTTGAATTTTCTTCATGAATTTTTAATGATTTGAAAAATGTAATTAGGAATCAATGCATTTTTTCTGTTTTCTAGGAAGTTTACAGAATTCCAAAAAAGTCTACCATTGTAGTAAGTTTGCTTTGCTTGCAGCTATCGGACTGGTTAAGAAGCCTGTATTACATGTCGCAACTGTAGTGGTACTAGGACTATAATTTGGCGTCCAAGTTTATTGCCTATTTTATACCCCCAGCGATCCCAAACGAATTTGCCTTCCATGGTCGTACGCTTAAGCCTGGTTTCCATATAGTTGTAATTGTTGTAATTCAGTCGGCGACTGTCGCCGATCAAGTCTTACAACAATTACAACTTAATGGAAACGCTTGTTGTAATCCAATCGGCGACTGTTGTAGAAGTTGAATCAGGTTCAACTTCTACGACAGTTACAACAGTCGCCGATAACAGTTAATGGAAACATCAATCGCCAACTTTTTGCTAGATGTTTGCAACGTAAAACGCAAAACTATTTACAAAAACTGGCCAAATCCTTTAAAAAAAACCTCGATTTTGTTAAAGAAGTCTACTAAATGACCAACTAAATGACTAGTTCGAAGACTTGAATGCCGTACGCCAGCTCATATGTTTGCAACTGTCGTCAAACGTTCACGAAACATGAGATTTAAGCGGCGAAGTTACTTACCGTACACGACTCACTGGAAGAGCATGCATTAATGAAGTGATACCGTGTTTAAATAAAGATTAATGATTGATTGATTGATTGATTGATTGATTGATTGATTGATTGATTGATTGATTGATTGATTGATTGATTGATTGATTGATTGATTGATTGATTGATTGATTGATTGAACTTGTAAAAAATGCTTGTTATATTGTTATATAAACTGTGAAAATGATCACAAACAAAGTTTTAGTCATTCAATTTGTTTTTGAATATCAAACTTAGCTCATCTGAACTTTGTTAAAACCGAGAAGTCCTCAGTCCGAGCGAATCGGCGATTTGAATTACAACAATTACATTACTATATGGAAACACGACTGTTGTAAAAGATCGCAAACAATCGCCGATCAATCGCCGACTGAATTACAACTAGGTGGCTTTTAACTGCATACTGTGTTATTTCACTGGACGTAGTTTTATTTCATAAAAGAAAAGGAAAGTGGACGGCCTGTGTTTATATAACCTTATGCAAACCCTCTTGAATTCGAAAGTGCTTATGTAAACCATAAAATTGCATATATGCCTGTGAGTCGGATGTTAAGAAGCTGTTCTTTTTCTTTTTTTCCAGGTAAAACGCGAGCCTGAATCAACGTCCGGAGCTGTCGATGGTAATCTTTGGTTATTGCTTTATTTATCACAGTTTTCTTGTCTATTCTACTGAATTTAAGAGTATATGGACGAGCAAGGCTAGCTCAAACAAAACGTAATATTATAAGTTGAATTGACTTTCTTTTTTTTTGTGTGTGTTTAGCTGTTGTAACTGAGTCAGGTATTATCAGGTACGTATATTAGTATACACTTAATGTCTGCTCCTGAGGGAAACAGTTTTGTTTTCTCGAGTCTTGATATTCGTCGAGGGAAACATCGAGACTCGAGGGAAAACAAAACTAACTGTTTCCCGAGGGTCAGACATTAAGTGTTTTGTTATATAGCTTGAGTTTCGCTGAATAATTTCGACGTTTATCAAGGTAAAGTACACAAAAGACAAACGCTAAGACTTACCAAAACATTTCACCTGGCTCCGTAATTTCACTTCAACCAAACAAATATGAGTCTCAGAACAAAAGAACAGCAATACATTTTTCTAGTTAATCTTCACACACATGCTTTGAAGACCTATAAATATTCTTTTTTTCGTACCAAACAAACTTTTGTTTATAGGTTGCCATGAGGTGTTCAAAGTTCTAGCGGGCAACAATTGAAAACTTATTGACCGAGCAGGCAATAAGTTCTCAATTGTTGCCCGCTCGGTAGACATTGAAATTTAGCTAAGGTCATGTGACCACAAACCAACCAATGACAGTCATCGTTGCATCCAGTGAAACTCTAGCTATATAACAATTAATATTATTATTTGCATCAAAACTGAGTTACTCTGCATGGATGACAGAGGTTTTTCGACGCTCGTGAGGGATAACCCGCCTCCCAAGTTGGCCCGTTCCACTTTACCGCCTGACTTCCTCGCGTGTCCCGGGTTATCCCAGTAGCCTGTGTACAGCCGCTGCTCCCCCCTCCCCCCGCAGGTAAATTGGGGAGAGAGAGCGTTTGTGAGTTCGGGGCGATAATCATGTTCCAGGTCACGTAGATTTTCAGTAAATTATAATAATTATTGAATAACTTCAATAAGTGTGTAATACTTTCAAAGTTTGTTTATTATATGCCGAAGAAACTAACAAATTAAAAACTGTATTTGATCAAAACGACGTGTGCGCGAGAACGAGTCTTTGAACAGCGTATTTACTATAAATATTCAAGGTAAGTTTTTTCAAAGGTCAGACTTCACGACCACGGTCAAGTACAGTTTCATGTGTGTGGCTTCAAAAACATAGCGTTTTGTCCACACTGTCTGATTGATTGACTGTATCATATTCATAAATGTCGTTGTATGTTTTAATTCCAGTATCACAATTGTCAATTCAGATGTGCCGTGATTAATAACAACCAACTCCTAATGTCGAAAATTAGGTATTTTTAAATCGTAGTCTTACCGACGATAGATTGTCCGTTGGAAATGCTATTTCAGTTATACAATCAATCTGAATCTGTAATTAATATTTGAAGTTGCTTGGTTTCAGTATCAGCGGCTGCCATAAGTGACGTGTAATCAGAAGATAATTTTGAAGAATCGAACGAGATGCAGTTAGTTGTTTACTTCGCTCGTGAGTTCGTTGATCTTCGTTCAACCAAATTATAATTTATGCTATTCAGCAGCCAATTAAAACTTGTGTAATACAATAAGACTTTGTAAGGGCCAATCAGATCTGTTTCCACGAATCCGTGGAAAATCCACGTGCCCTGCAACACGATTACCGCCTCGAACTCACCGACGCTCTCTCTCCCCAATTTACCAGCGGGGGGAGAGCAAGCGGCTGTACACAGGCTAGTAGACTATCTCGGTTAACCCTTTATCGCCCAAACCCAGGGTAAAATTGAATCGTTATTCAAACTCAAAAGTGTTGGCATAAAATACGAGGATGATAACGTACTTTCTCAAATACGAGAGCTGATACTGTAAAACTTTTAACATTGTCAAACATTGTCAAACGTAATCATCTGATAGCCTCTTCTGCACGGTTGTTGCATGCCATATGGTCAGGTTTTTCTGACTGCGAAAAAATTCAAATAGTCCTACATGGATCAGAACTGCTTAGTTTCAAAGATAATCAAGTTCTGTTCTAGAATGTCCAGGAATTTATACGTGACACTAAGCGATTTTGAGAACTAAACGATCAATAAGTTAGGACTATATCAGTAATTTTTTGACTGAAGTACCCCTTTAATAGTTTCCAAGGGGTTAACTGTTTGTTTTTGTATGTTTAGGCATGCGCTGCAGATTCCCCACATTCCAACTATAGAAGGTGATCTTTTCCAGAAAGACGAGTTCCTCTCGAAACTTGGGGAACTCGATCGCAAGCCATTCCAACAGGAGTCATCTGAGCTGCCGTCTCTGATGAGTAGTACATTACCTGCACCCGATCTGGAAGACACCGCCCACGATACAAGCAAGCTTCCTATTCATCAGCGGTTACAGATGGTAGCTAGTGGCGCGAAAACCCCGAAGCAGCATCCGGTTTGGCACGAGAAGGGTGCTAAGAGGGCCCGCAAACACCCTTACCACGCAGGCGGAGCTGGTGCGTTTCCGTCGGGCCCTGAGAAGTGGGCGCATCGGCATCAGGTCGCTGGGAAATCTCGCTTTATTCAACCCGGCGGTGTTCCTCAAAATCATCCGACGCATGCTGGCGGACAACTCGGGCCAAGTATGGGCAACGCTCAGTGGCAGGCTCAGGATTCGTCAGCTTATCCTGGGGGTTTTCAATACCCGCCAGGCGGTGGACCTGCGGGCTACCCAACGCCTAATCCGAATCAGGCTGCTGCGCAGGTTGGGGCTATGCAGTCATCGTACTTCACGCCATCTGGACCACAGCATGGTCAAGCTGCTGACCACGCTCTTTATCAACAAGGGTATCCAAATACAACGGAGCAATCATCTTTTGGACCTGGACCAAGTCAGTTGCCTGCTCAAGGTGGAATCCAGACCAACCCCCTCGGATACCAACAAAGGCAGCAACCAGTCAACCAACCAGTCTACCAGATGCCGTTATTCGACCCGAGTAAGCCTCCTCCGAACTTCGGTCCTGCCCAGACTAACATCCCTTCTCAACAATTTCCCAATATCGCTCAGTTTCCAAACCCCTCGTCTCAGTTCTCGAACTCTCCTCCAGGCTATTCAACTACACCTCAGGTTCCTGGTTATCCCATGCAGCCACCTCAGGCGCAGCATGTTCCAGAACAAGTCATGTCGCAAACGGCGCTGCCTTCAGTTGTGGAGCATTCCCAGGCGATGGGGCATCAGTATCCGTCAAACGCGGTGTCGACCACGTCTATGGTGAGCTCAACTGTGAATGAAACTGAGACATCAAAGACCGACGTAGGTAGTAGGTCTGAAGGTTGGCCGGTCGAATCTTTTAACAGACCACAAGAGGTACCACTGCCATCCGATTGGAAGAAAGCTTATGATGGGGAAGGCCGTGCTTACTACTATCACGTGGTTACAAGGTTAGTGTTTACTACTATCACGTGGTTACAAGGTTAGTGCGTACTACTATCACGTGATTACAATGTTAGTGTTTACTTCTATCACGTGGTTACATGCAAGGTTAGTGTTTACTACTATCACGTGGCTACAAGGTTAGTGCGTACTACTATCACGTGGTTACAAGGTTAGTGTTCACTACAATCACGTCATTACAATGTTAGTGTTTACTTCTATCACGTGGTTACAAGGTTAGTGCTTACTACTATCACGTGCTGACATGGTTAGCGTTTACTGCTATCACGTGGTTACATGGTTAGCGTTTACTACTATCACGTGGTTACATGGTTAGCGTTTACTACTATCACGTGGTTACATGGTTAGCGTTTACTACTATCACTTAGTTACAGGGTTAGTGTTTACTAGTATCACGTGTTTGAAGGTTAGCGTTAGTGTTTACTACTATCACGTGATCACAAGGTTAGTGGAACAGCACTCCCTCATGATGATCTCGCGTGAAACACGTGATGTTTAAGCTTGAAGGCTACTACAAGACTCCCCTTTGACACTATAACTCTTGTTTCCTTTTGTGTGTTAGACAAACGCAGTGGGAACCACCAGCCACCGACCGAAGCCCACCAACGCCAGAGCTTGGTTACCTTGGCGACGAACTAGATTCTAGTATGGAAATGACCACCACGTTTCCCTCGCATATTACAACAGACGTTGTAATGGTATGTCAGATGTACAATACATTGTACGGGGAGCATGGGTGGCGTGTGCTGTTAGGGCGCTGCCTCTCACCAGTAGTTAAGCCCAGTTAGACAGGGTTTGTATTTGGATGGGTGACCGTCTGGGAATAACCCCATTGTCGAGCTTGGGACTTGTGTGAGTAGAGTTTAATTGATCTCTCCTGTGCTCCGAGGGTTTTTCGCCGAGTTCTTCGGTTTTCCTCCCAACGTAAAATGAACACCTAGGTCTTAGCTGTGATGGCGGCTGCTTAAAGCGCCTTGCTATGCCGTGACACGGCCACGGTGAAAATCCTTACCTTGTAAACGCATTTGAGGCTTTGCAAAATGCGTGGCAATGCCAACTGTAATTATTATTATTACTATTATTATTATTATTATTGGAACACTAACGTCAGTCCAAAATGGCCGACATTTGTGCGTCAATACTACTGACCTCTATATAACTGGACTGCGGGTGCCCAAAAATGGCCCACATACACGCCATCAGGCGCCATCTTGTTAGGTCTTAGCCGCGAAATTGACCACTCACAGGTGACCGACAGGACGCCATCTTGTTAGGTCTAAAATTAACCAATCAGCAAACCAGAAAATCAAAGATGGCACCGTTCAATTGGGGACACTTCATGTAATATACAAAAGTATCGTGGACCCGCAGTCCAGTTATATAGAGGTCAATAGCCCCTCATGGTCTTCACGTCCCATCATAACGCCGTGTTAGGACTGTAGCTAACGTAGAAGTTGTCTTTTTGGGATTAGTCACCGACTTACTTACTATTCACTGACTTATCTGAGACCTTGAATTGTTTTCACCTTTTTCGCTTACTAGGAAGTGGTTGATCCTAATAAAAGGAAGAAACCCAAGACGCCGTCAACTCCGCCTGGTTCACCGCCAAAGAGTCCCATGGGCAAGTACACGACTGCGGCGGCTGATACAACTGACGTCAGAAAGGGATTGTACTCTCCTTCCTTGTTGCTGCAAGGACGTCATCTTACGCCAGAACAACGAAAACTGAGAGAGACATTTAGAATGAAGGTAAACCACGAACAAGTTTACCTGAAATGTCGTTCTACTAACTCTACTAAGATAGGGCCCCGGGATTAGTAGCTAGTTCATTGCCTTATCCGATGCTGGTAGTTTGAAAGGGATACTCCAGGCCCAAAACAAGTCTTGTTCAAATGAAAGACTTATATGACCATACTTCCGAATGGCTATTAGTTTCCTTCAAATATTATTAGTTTGGGAGAAATTTGACTTTGTTTGCCGTATTTTCCACATACTGTGAGCCGCCATTGTTGCTTGATTGCGGGCGAAAGCGGTCGCTCCCAATAGTATTTTGACGTCATTGAGTGATAGAAACAAATCATAACAAAAGAGGAAACTGTTTCAATCACTCAGTGACGTCGAAATTGAAGGAAACTAATAGCCATTCGGAGGTAAGGTCACATAGGTCTTTTATTTGAACAAGACTTGTTTTGGGCCTGGAGTATCCCTTTAAGGAAGTTTTGTATTAGGGAGCCACAGATGGCACGCTCTGCTTCTCACCGCTTATGTCACAGTGACTCTCACATTCCTGTTCGCTGTTGGTAGAATTGTTGGTTTTCCCCTATGCCTCATGTAGTTTTCTCCGCCTCTCAAGTTTCCTCTTTGCGCAAAATCGACGTAGTCTCCCCAATACATTTCATACGTTTCTTATAATGATTTACTTTTTATTCGTTTAGCTCTCGGCCGTAGTTGTCAACTACCTCAACCCGTACCATAAACTCGACTGTAAAGTAGGCAGGATAGCAACAGTAGATGATTTTAAATTTTTAGCCCGTAAGGTAAGATGAGTGAGTGAGTGAGTGAGTGAGTGAGTGAGTGAGTGAGTGAGTGAGTGAGTGAGTGAGTGAGTGAGTGAGTGAGTGAGTGAGTGAGTGAGTGAGTGAGTGAGTGAGTGAGTGAGTGAGTGAGTGAGTGAGTGAGTGAGTGAGTGAGTGAGTGAGTGAGTGAGTGAGTGAGTGAGTGCGGGGAGGGGAGGGGAGGGGAGGGGAGGGGAGGGGAGGGGAGGGGAGGGGAGGGGAGGGGAGGGGAGGGGAGGGGAGGGGAGGGGAGGGGAGGGGAGGGGAGGGGAGGGGAGGGGAGGGGAGGGGAGGGGAGGGGAGGGGAGGGGAGGGGAGGGGAGGGGAGGGGAGGGGAGGGGAGGGGAGGGGAGGGGAGGGGAGGGGAGGGGAGGGGAGGGGAGGGGAGGGGAGGGGAGGGGAGGGGAGGGGAGGGGAGGGGAGGGGAGGGGAGGGGAGGGGAGGGGAGGGGAGGGGAGGGGAGGGGAGGGGAGGGGAGGGGAGGGGAGGGGAGGGGAGGGGGGAGGAGGGGAGGGGAGGGGAGGGAAGGGAAGGGAAGGGAACGAAAGGGAACGAAACGAACGAACGAGGGAGTGAGTTGGAGACAGACGGACGGACATGAGGGAGGACGGAAAGGATGGAAAAATAGATGTATGAATGGAGAAATGAATAAATAGATAAAGCTTTCACAACCGCTTTCTTGTGTCATGTCCCTTCTCTAGTTAACTCACGGAGTAATGGTAAAAGAGCTTGCTCGACTGAAGGACGAAAGTCAATTGGCATGCAACGACTCCGTGAAAATCAAAACCAAAGAGTACATTCGATATTACATGCAGAAATTCGGACCCGTGTACAAAGCGTCGTGAAAACACGATACTCTAATATTGTAAAATAATATTTATTTATATCACAGTGATTTTTAACTTGTACAGGCCGCTTAGCGTCTTTATTGTGTCTTTCTTTCTTGGAAATGTAAATATAATTGATGGTGTAAAATCTTCAAATTAGTTTGTAGAAAATGTACAGTTCTTCTCTATGAAGCTTGGGTGATTATTTCTATTTCATTAAAGGTGTATAGTTATTTAATATTCAATTGATGTATTTTGTGAGTTCTTATTGGATAATTTACACCACGTGAGACCCTTGTTATGTCATGGCAGCGCTCAGTCATGCGTTATTACCCGTGCAGTAAGTTTAATAACACATAGGTAATAAAGTATGGTTGCCGAATTTTAGAAAATGTGAGGCTATACCGAATAATACAAAAGGTTGACAACTTGGAAGATTACAATTTCTTAAGGTAAACTGGTAGTTTAGATATTTCTATAGGAGACTCGTTCTTAAGCGAGGAAATCTAAGCAAAGGTGCTTTGTGATTATTTCTTTCGCAAACCTAAATTTCATATCCGGTGTGTTCAAATTGAATATTTAAATGTTTAACCCTTTCGCTGCTAGAGTTCTCCCCTTGAGAGTAAAATAGTCTGGCGTTAGAGTAAAATCGTCTGGCGTTAGACAGAGTAAAATCGTCTGATGTTAGACAGAGTAAAATCGTCTGGCGCTAGAGTAAAACAGTCTGGTGTTAGACAGTAAAATCGTCTGGCGTTAGACAGAATAAAATAGTCTAGCGTTAGACAGTAAAATAATAAAAGTCGACTTTGGCGGTGAAAGAGTGTAAAGCACTTTTTGTTCGTGTGTTACAGCTAGGGATTTTATTACATTCACTCGTTCACAAAACAAGGTTTTCGAAATTTAGTAAACCCGTAACACACTCACGCGAGTGCTCAATTAATATTCTCAAACTCAATAATTCATGAACCAAATACAAAATAAATTAATGTTTAATCAGTGGAAAAGTACTGGTAGCCTACTTTGAAATAATGCAAAATAGTTTTCAAAGTCTTGGGACTTTGAAATAAAAATAATTATATATCCAATGCATTATTAATTCATGAAGAAAATTCAAAAGAAATGAATGTTTGATCTGTTGTTGTAAATCAGATACAAATTCTTCCTGATTTACATAAACTTTCTGATCGATTGATTCACCTGAACCTAGGGATTTTTGGTGGAAGAAAATTTCAAGTGGTAAAATAAATATATTTTAAGACCAAACCGGACCATTTGCGAAAACGCAACATCAAGACTTGGTCACAAAGCATTTCTTGTTTTAAATGTAATCACAAAACAGACTTTAAATTAATGAGTTTGTAAGGTGCTTCTTAATAAAGCAATATAGCTTGAACTTGAAGGATAAAGCTCATGCTAAAGATGAAGTAATTCGTCCTCTATAGTCTCGCCAGTTCTCAGATGTAAACAATGGCCACTCGGCTCAACCTTCGCTACACTTTACGGCAAACGTGCCATGAATATAGCCAGTCTACTTTGGTATAATACTCCTGAATGAAAAAGCTTTAGAACGCCGCTTTGCGACGAGTAACGAGCAAACCAAAACAGCAACGCATTTTCCACACAAACTTGCCCAATATTAAGCTATCACGTTTTACAATATATCTTCCTTGCTAACCTTACCGTTTCTAATGGTTACATACCATGTCTTTTAGTTCTGTCTTCGACGCTAAACCAAGCCACCAGTGCCCAAGTTCTTCGTATAGTACTGTAGTTCCTGTGAGTGACATTCTTCCAGTGTTATCCCTTTGTTGAGAAACTTTAAACTAGTGAAAACCAACGAGAAAACCTCGGTTTGAAACCTTGTCGTCTTGCGATGCTCTGCGCCTCTGCCGAGTGCCGAAGGTCGTTTGGCTTTTGGCGCGAAAAGCGTTAGCCAATAAGAACAGTCAGTGGCACGTGAGGGAAGAATGATCCGTACGGATGAGTGATTCCTAAAAGGAGGAGGGCCAGCCCCTTGTCATGTAAACGCAAACAAATTTTTACAAGGAATTACGCTGAGAGGCGGGATCTTGGCAAAGATCGCCAGCCCTCCTCCGTATAAACACCCCCTAAGATCTAAGATCAGAGCACTGCACTGGAATCGCAGGTCCTATAGGCGAGTTTCAGGGTGTTGCGCGTGCTCGTTTTGGAAAGGAATTGGCGGGCTCTCTACAAAGTAAGCAATGGCAAACAGACTTGCTAGCGAGCCAACAGCAGCAGCAGAATAACAGTGTTAAATATCCAGAAACTGTATCTACACTTTATTTTAAATAGTATGTTTACTTTGAGGGGAGCTTGCCAGTTCTTTTGAAAAATGATGCACGCGCAACACCCTGAAACTCGCCTATTCCTAGCTTCCTAACCGGATGCTACTCGTACCCAGACCTATACGCAGAAGACAAACAAAATTAACGACAAAACGGAATTACGACCAAGCCTCGTGTTGGTGTTATTTTTTAATCATCAAAGCGAGGCTTGGTGATCAAGTGGAAATAACAGTATGACGTCACCCCACGTAAGGGCTGAATAATATTGACACACGCAGTAAAGGCGGTTTGCCACTAGGCGACATTTGTCGACCGACTCGACATTTTTCTTTTGTCACTCGAGAGCTTGCGAGGCAAAAGAAAATGTCGCTTCGCGCGAGTATATTTTAATTTATTTCACTTCATATATTTTTATATATTTTATTTTTTATAGAAGTATATTTCATATACTTCTATACACGATAAACCTTCACAAGTCATGCATGCCACTAGTCCTCACAGTCCTCACATTTGACATATTATAAATATATTTATACATGGTACAGCAATATCCAATATTATACATTTTTCTCAGCACTTCAAAAATTTCGAGTCCTCATAATTTGATTACAGGTAATTCAAAATAAACATCTTGAAAACTTCTATAATAGATGTTTAGTTTTGGATTTTTTCATTTTAAATAGATTTTTGCATTTCCTCAGATAACACACAAGTTATAACTCTGCTTGGGCATTGGTAACTTATATTTCGCCTGGTTAATAAAATATTTACTGTTTGTTATATTGCTAGAGTTTCACTGGATGCAACGATGACTGTCATTGGTTGGTTTGTGGTCACATGACCTTAGTTAAATTTCAATGTCTACCGAGCGGGCAACAATTCAGAACTTATTGGGCAACAATTGAGAACTTATTGCCTGCTCGGCCAATAAGTTTTCTATTGTTGCCCGTTAGAACTTTGAACTCTTCACGGCATCCTATAAAAAAAAGCTTGTTTGGTACGAAAAAAAGAATATTAATAGGCATTCAAAGCATGTGTGAAGATTAACTATGTATTGCTGTTCTTTTGTTCTGAGATTCATATTTGTTTGGTTGAAGTGAAATTACGGAGCCAGGCGAAATGTTTTGGTAAGTCTTAGCGTTCGTCTTTTGTGTACTTTCCCTTGATAAACGTCGAAATTATTCAGCGAAATTCAAGCTATATAACAAA
>OZ036003.1:14760832-14763332 GCA_964035015.1 Corallium rubrum
GCTAGGTGGTCTAGGTGGTCTAGGGTGGTCTAGGTATTCAGGTCTAGGTGGTCTAGGTGGTTCTAGGGTGGTCTAGGTGGTCTAGGGTCTAGGTGGTCTAGGTATCTAGGTGGTCTAGGTGGTCTAGGGTGTGGTTCAGGGTGGTCTAGGTGGTCTAGGTGGTCTCAGGTGGTCTAGGTAGGTGGTCTAGGTGGTCTAGGTGGTCTAGGGTCCAGGGCTCAGGTGGCTCCAGGTGGTCTAGGTGGCTCCAGGTGGTCTAGGTCTAGGTGGTTCTAGGGTGGTCTAGGTGGTCCAGGGTGGTCAGTCTAGTGGTCTAGGGTGTCTAGGTGGTCTAGGTGGTCTAGGTGGTCTAGGTGGTCTAGGTGGTCTAGGTTCTAGGTGGTCTAGTGTCTAGGTGTCTAGGTCTCTAGGGTGGTCTAGGTGGTTCAGGGTGGTCTAGGTGGTCCAGGTGGTCTAGGTGGTCTAGGTGGTCTAGGTGGTCTAGGTGGTCTCAGGTGGTCTCAGGTGGTCTCAGGTGTCTAGGCAGTGTCTAGGTATTCAGGTCTAGGCATCCAGGTGGTCCAGGCAACCAGGTTCAGGTGGTCTCAGGTGGTCTCAGGTGGTTCAGGGTGGTGGTCTAGGTGGTCTAGGCAGTCTCAGGTGGTCCAGGTCTAGGTCTCAGGTGGTCTAGGCAGTCTAGGCAGTCTAGGTGTCTAGGTGTCTAGGTGGTCTAGGTGGTCTCAGTGTCCCAGGTCTAGGTGGTCTAGGTGTCTCCAGGTGGTCTAGGGTGGTCTAGGGTCTAGGCAGGTCTAGGTGGTCTAGGTGGTATCAGGTGGTCTAGGTGGTCTAGGTGGTCTAGGTGGTCTAGGGCAGTGGTCAGGGTGGTCTAGGGTGGTCTAGGTGGTCTAGGTGGTCCAGGGTGGTCTAGGTGGTCTAGGTGGTCTAGGTGGTCTAGGCAGGCTCAGGTGGTCTAGGTGGTCTAGGTGGTCTAGGTGGTCTAGGTGGTCTCAGGTGGTTCCTAGGTGGTCTCAGGGTGGTTCAGGTGGTGGTCTAGGCAGTTCAGGTGGTCTAGGGTGGTCTAGGTAGTCTAGGTGGTCTTAGGTGGTCTAGGTGGTCTAGGGTGGTCTAGGTGGTCTAGGTGGTCTAGGTGGTCTAGGTGGTCTAGGTGGTCTAGGTGGTCTCAGGGTGGTCTAGGTGGTCTAGGTATGGCTCAGGGTGGTCTAGGTGGTCTAGGGTGGTCTAGGTGGTCTAGGTGGTCTAGGTGGTCTAGGGTGGCTCAGGGTCTAGGTCTAGGTTCAGGTCTAGGTGGTCTAGGTGGTCTAGGTGGGTGGTCTAGGGTGGTCTAGGTGGTCTAGGGCAGGTCTAGGTGTGTCTAGGGTGGTCTAGGTGGTCTAGGTGGTCTAGGTGGTCTCAGGTGGTCTAGGTGGTCTAGGGCAGGTCTAGGTGGTCTAGGTGGTCTAGGTGGTCTAGGTAGGTCTAGTTCAGGTGTCTGCAGGTCTAGGCAGTCTAGGTGGTCTAGGTGGTCTAGGGTGGTCTAGGTGGTCTAGGTAGTTCAGTGGTCTAGGTGGTCTTAGGTGGTCTAGGTGGTCTAGGTGGTCTAGGTGGTCTAGGTGGTCTAGGTGGTTCAGGGTGGTCTAGGTGGTCTAGGCAGTCTAGGTGGTCTAGGCATGGTCTAGGTGGTCTAGGGCAGTCTGGCAGTTCAGGTGGTCTAGGTCTAGGTGGTCAGGTGGTCTAGGCAGTTCAGGTGGTCTAGGTGGTCTAGGCAGTCTAGGTGGTTCTGGTCTGAAAGTCTAGGCAGGTTCAGGTGGTCTAGGGTGGTCTAGTGAGGTCTAGGGTGTCCAGGTGGTCTAGGCACCAGTGGTCTAGGCAGGTGGTTCAGGTGGTCTAGGGTGGTCTCGAGGTGGTTCAGTGTCCAGGCAGTTCAGGTGGTCTCAGGTGGTCTAGGTAGTCTAGGTGGTCTAGGTGGTCTAGGTGGTCTAGGTGGTCTAGGTGGTCTAGGTGGTCTAGGGTGGTCCAGGGTAGGTCTAGGGTGGTCTAGGTGGTCTAGGTGGTCTAGGTGGTCTCAGGGTGGTCAGGTGGTCTAGGTGGTCTAGGTGGTCTAGGTGGTCCAGGTGGTCAGGTGGTCTAGGTGGTCTAGGTGGTCTAGGTGGCTCAGGGTGGTCTAGGTGGTCTAGGCAGGTGGTCTAGGTGGTCTAGGTGGTCTAGGTGGTCTAGGGTGGTCTAGGTGGTCTAGGGTGGTCTAGGCGGTCTAGGTGGTCTAGGTGGTCTAGGTGGTCTAGGTGGTTCTAGGGTGGTCTAGGGGTGGTCTAGGGTAGGTCTAGGTGGTCTAGGTGGTCTAGGTGGTCTAGGTGGTCTAGGTGGGTCCAGGTGGTCTAGGTGGTCTAGGGCATCTAGGTGGTCTAGGTGGTCTAGGCAGTGCAGGTCTAGGCAGTCTAGGTGTCTAGGTGGTCTAGGTGGTCTAGGTGGCTCTAGGTGGTCTAGGTGGTCTAGGCAGGGTCAGGGTGGTCTGGTGGTCTAGGTG
>OZ036003.1:14768332-14785832 GCA_964035015.1 Corallium rubrum
CATACCCTAACTTCTCTCTCATCATTTTCATTTCACGCTGAAAGCAAATAAGAATTTTTTCACAAAAAAACAAACAAACAAAAAATAACATGAACGATTTCTATATACTGATAAACAACGTATGTGTATGGTTGCAAAAAAATATAATTTTACACTTCAGATATGCCTCAAAAACAACAATACAAAAGCTTACTTGATTTTCCATTAGCATCTCAAAACACTCTTGATATTTATCGTGTAAAGTAGATACCTTTTGAATAATACAAAAATGGGCGAGTCTTCAATATTTGAATGCTCCATATCCGTTAGTAAGTGAAATTGCCAACACATAGTATATTACATAGGTTATACATACGTTACACTTATAGGTTATACATAGGTTATAGGTTATACATAGGTTATTGGTTATACATAGGTTATTGGTTATACATACGTTATACACAGGTTATAGGTTATACATAGGTTATTGGTTATACATAGGTTATAGGTTATAACAATCGAAATATAGTAAGGTTAGATATACTGCCGAAACAGAGAACGTAGGAGTCTAACGTTTCGAGCGAAGGCCTTTCGTCAGAGAGAAACGTAGAGTGTAAACAAACAATGAGCTTATATACGAAAGGTAATCACGTGACCAAAAATAGGCCAATCAGATAAAAATGACAATAACAAATTGATAATGAGATGCGAAAAATTAGCCAATCAAATCAAAATAACAATAACAAATCGATAATGAGATGCGAAAGACATTTGCTATTCATACCGTCGATGAGCAGGAAGGAGGGGGTGTAAAAGGGATGAGCGAGAGTAAAAATAGATAAATTAATAAAGTGAAAACGCCGTTTATGTCCGCCCTTGCTAAACAGAAACAATGTCTTCAGAGGTGTTAAATAAAAGAAAAACGTTCGTTGAGTCCGTGAGGATGAATGGTACAAATTTTGAAAATGAGACGCTTTTCTAGTCTTTTGCGGCTGACATTACCGCCAGAAATGGGTGAGATGGCACAAACTTGCATGTCCGAAATACAATGGTTGGCACTATTAAAATGTCGGGCAACAGGCTTGTCAACATCATTGTTCCTCACAGAACGAAGATGTTCAGCAAACCTGTCAGGTAAACGTCTCCCAGTTTCATCGATGTAAAGCATGCAACATTTATTGCAAGAGATACAGTAAATGATGTTGGAAGAGATGCTACCAAGATATCCAGGAACGACACACAGGTTTCACTGATTTCCCATGTGAATTTGAGTGCTGGGTGGAAATCGTTAGCATAATTAATAAATCTCTCTAAATTCACACGTGAGCACGATGCTGTTCCGAAACAATCAACTATGTATCTTTTAAAGAGGTTGTACATAGGTTATAGGTTATACAAGAGGTTATACATAGGTTATAGGTTATACATAGGTTATTGGTTATACATAGGTTATTGGTTATACATAGGTTATAGGTTATACATAGGTTATAGGTTATACATAGGTTATAGGTTATACATAGGTTATAGGTTATACATAGGTTATTGGTTATACATAGGTTATACATAGGTTATAGGTTATACATAGGTTATTGGTTATACATAGGTTATAGGTTATACATAGGTTATAGGTTATACATAGGTTATTGGTTATACATAGGTTATTGGTTATACATAGGTTATAGGTTATACATAGGTTATAGGTTATACATAGGTTATTGGTTATACATAGGTTATTGGTTATACATAGGTTATAGGTTATACATAGGTTATAGGTTATACATAGGTTATAGGTTATACATAGGTTATAGGTTATACATAGGTTATTGGTTATACATAGGTTATACATAGGTTATTGGTTATACATAGGTTATTGGTTATACATAGGTTATAGGTTATACATAGGTTATAGGTTATACATAGGTTATTGGTTATACATAGGTTATTGGTTATAGATAGGTTATAGGTTATACATAGGTTATAGGTTATACATAGGTTATTGGTTATACATAGGTTATTGGTTATACGTAGGTTATACATAATTATAGGTTATACATAGGTTATTGGTTATACATAGGTTATAGGTTATACATAGGTTATAGGTTACACATAGGTTATTGGTTATACATAGGTTATACATAGGTTAAAGGTTATCGGTTATACATAGGTTATTGGTTATACATAGGTTATAGGTTATACATAGGTTATACATAGGTTATTGGTTATACATAGGTTATACATAATTATAGGTTACATAAGTTATAAGTTATACATAGGTTATATTGTAGTCATTGTACATAGTGACAATGCATCTTCTAACTCTACAAACATCATTGGTTATACATAATTATAGGTTATACATAAGTTACACATAATTATAGGTTATACATAAGTTATAGGTTATACATAGGTTATATTGTACATAGTGACAATGCATCTTCTAACTGTACAAACATAATACCTCGACTTTAAGATCTTGTTGGTTTTCTTGCGAATTTTTTAACGTCTCGTGTAGTCCCTCGTTCTCCTCCGTGAGCTGAAAGTTTACATAGATTGTTTCTCAATGCCAAAACGGGTATTCAGTCAACCTCGTACCCAGGGCCATTTGTAGGGAACTGGGCCAAGATGGCGAATAAAAACAAAAAGGCGGGAACAAATGGCCCTGGTGGAGGCTAGGAGTAGCAGCGTTGAATCAGTGAGATCTCTCTATATATAATTGGAGTGATATCTTTGTGGTGGACAACGTGCCGGGCATGTAGGCCTGAAGGACGTATAGGTCCAGTCTTTTACGCGGTCTGGTTAAGTCTGATCCGGCCAAACGACCGCGTAGGAGACTGGAACTATACGTACTTCAAGCCTACATGTCAATGACTAGCAGATATCACTCCAGTTATATATACAGTTATTTTTCGGTTGGCAAACACTGTTGACAAACCGCTGACCGCCATGTTTAGGTTGACACGCGGGTTTTGGAAATTAACTGCAAATCAACCAAGATGGTGTCTGATGTCACGTGATCGCAAACGATCTACAGCCAGGGTCAGTAGTGATGTTAAACCTAGCTGAGCATTTATTCAAAGTCCAACCTCACATATATTTCAGTAAAATGCAGTAAAGTTTGTAATTTCAAATAACTTACGTGATTGTGTCTTTCTTGTAATTCCAACACTGTTGATATCAGTTTAGAAATCTCTTCCTAGACAAAACAGAAAACCACAACTCATTTCACAATAAACAATTAAAACGACCAATTGGGATTTGGGACTCTTGCGTGGAAAAAGACCTCTTTCGCAAAAACCTACTTGTTGTTGAACGTTGTCTTCAGCCTTCAATGAAATTTCATCTGTCAAATGGTTGATTTGGTCTTTGGCATCACCTATTAAGAAAAACAAAGATTCGACAGCTACACGCGTAAAAATCTCGCAAGTTGTTACAGCATTGTTGTCTGAACAATGCTGTAACAACTTGTTGACATATGCATGTGAACAACATTGATAAATGAACAACATTGTTCATCATTGTTTCAACAAGTTGTTACTGCTTGATGAAACAACCGTTGTTCACGCATGTTGTAACAACCGAAGAACGCGTTGATACATCAACCATGTTCACCATTGTTGTAACATTGCTGTTCATCGTTGTTATTTCGTCATGCTGTTACAACATGTTGTATCATGTGCGAACAACGTTGTTGGCTATAAAAATGTGCTGTTGGAACAACTTGTTCATGACTGTTGATTTATCCGTGAACAAGTTGTTCGAACCATAAGTGAACAACATTGTTCACGACGAGCAGCACAACATTGTTCACGCCTGTTGACAACCGTGAACAAGTTGTGCGTTTTTACGCGTGTAGAACAAAGACATAAAAAATAAAGTAAAGTGCTGTGTAGGCAGTGTTTTAGATTGAGCGAGTGAAAAAGTGGTAAGCGGCCGAGATTAGTTTTGATAACGAAATACTAGACGCTTCGAGCGGTCCAAGTCAAAAACAGCATACTGACGCCATCAGCTATTTGCTGCAGTGTATAACTATCGTGTTAAATAAATGATATTATTATTAGTATGACTGAATAATTTTCTTAAATAACGAAGTTACAGGTCTTCGCATAACTGTTGTCATCGCATGTACGATGTATAAAGTTTATAACGGTCAAAAACAGCATATTGAATGATTTGTTTTTAAATAATCTTCTAAAACTCATTAATAATTCATGAGGACAATTCAAAAGAAATTAATGTTTAATCAGTGTCTGTGCCTGTATACCATGATATAGATTCCTCTTGATTTACATAAACTTTAGCTTTGATCTTCTCGACTTAGACAATGTGTTGTTTTTTTATAGAAACATTACTACGCCAATGAACTTACCAAATAGATCGTTTTAGAAGTAATTTACAGAATTCGTGTCCATTCTGCATCGGGATACAGCCATACAGGCACTCGGCTTCGCCTCGTGTCGGTATAACCCATACACAACTGCCACTCTTTCTGTAAATAGTACATATAGAAATAAAAAGTTACATAAAAAACTGCTACAACCTACCGAGTTCCTTTATACATTCATAGACGAGTTGCTTCTCTTTTTCTTCCTCTTTGTCGGTTTCTTCCCGGAGTTTTAGAGCCTAAGGATCGCAAAAGAAACAATTAACAAAAGTCTTTGAGAAATTTCTGTCAAAACATAATGACATACTCTATTACTGCACCGTTCATATAAACGCAAGGAGATCAATACTAAATAGAATTTTATATAGTCAGTTTCAACTTGTTTTTGAAATTCGTTTGTCAAGATTTGTTGGAAGGTTGGGAACTAAGGTATACGGAAGTTCGCGAAGTTCATTGTGAAGTTCCAATTTAATAAGCTTTGAATTGAATTCTTTTGTCGAAATCACGGAGTAGAAGATCATTTGTTGTATAGTGTTTGATGGAAATTAAGAATAATAGATATTTGGTTAAACAGAAACAAATTGCCGACTTAAATTTGTATCTATATATATAGACCACTTTCATAATAGCGACTAATCTGAATAATCTTTTGTGTGCATCTTAATAAGCCTTTCTGGCCTCGTTTGTGTGTCTGTAATTCAAAAGAATCTTTGCTTCATAACGAGGCTAGAAAGGCTCATTTAGATGCACATAAAAGAATATTTAAAGTGGTGGCCATTATGAAAGTGGTCTATATATACCTCGCAATGTAGTTCTGAACATTGCAACGTAAGTTCGGAATGTTCATTTCAATTATACGTTTCGGATTTCAAAAGCAAACTGAAACTGACTGTAAGAGGGGAATTTGAAACACATATATACTAAATAGGTCAAAATAGCACAACATTACTTACTTCTAAAACGAGACTGGTGTTTTGGGCTTCGAGGTGGTTGCATTTTTCATGAAGACTCATCATTGACTCATCTCTGCAAGATTCGTAAGCGCTAAGAAATAGAAAACCCAATACCAAGTTAATAAGATCTGGGCCGAAAAGGATGTATCAAAAACTGAACAGGATTCACCAACCAAGCCTTGTTCCATGTTCTAAGCTTTAATATACCCAATTCTATAATATACCCAATTATAATATACCCAATTCTCTCCTGGCATTACCACCTTATTATATATACAGAACTCGCGATCAAGCTCTCGGCAACGCCCTCCGTGGCTCAGTGGTCAGAGCATTGCACTAGAATCGAAAGGTCGTGGGTTCAATTCCTGCCGGAAGGCCTGTGTAGTTGCATTTTTCCCAACTGGTCCCGGTTTGGTCTTAAAATGTATATATTCTACACTCGAATTTTCCTTCACCCAAAAAGCTTAGAACATTCTATGTAATCGAGTGAAATGCCCAATATTACTTATAATATACTTGTTCCATGTAGCTGGTTACCACCATCGTAACCGGTGAAAAATGTTAAAAAAAAGTAGATTACAATATTTTCAGCGTACTATAAGGACGGGCGAGCCTACTTTACCTAGACTCTGACGGAGAGTAGCCATCATCATCTTCAGTGTCTTCATCATCGACGAAAGTTTTTAGTAATTTATCCTTCATTGTGACAACGTGTTTTAGCTGTGTTTCCTATAAAAGTAAAGAACTAAGTAATCAGAACGTGAGCCAACACTACCATTTGCGTTCAAGCTTGAAGCATGAACTATTTCGCACGTTTGTTTACGTTTGAAAAGCTACGTTTGGCTAATTAACTTACCTCGTTTTGACCAATGAAATGCATGTGTTTTTTTCACACGTGAATTTCACGTGAACAAATGCATTTCATTGGTCAAAACGAGTAAGTAATTAGTCAAACGTAACCTTTTCAAACGTAAACAAACATGCGAAATAGTTCATGCTTCAAGCTTGAACGCAAATGGTAGTAACAGCGATGTCAATGTTTTGACAACTTTCAAAATGTGATTTACGAAACCCGTGAAGCGTGGAAGAATTCCAAGAATGACCAATCAGAATTCTCTGTCGTCACCCAGCGGACGGACAATTCAAAAACACATGGTTTCTGGGCAGGCGCTATTTCCCGTTGCCCGCCTACCGCCCGCGCCTAATACCACCAGCTACGCAGGCTATAAATGGTTTAAACCTAGGGCTAAGAGTATCGGTACTATGCCTGTAAGAATCGAACCTGTAATCCCTGTAATCTAGACCAGCGGAAAATAGCAAGTGACTATGTCCTTACCTAAATTCTATTTCTTAAAATATAAATCCATCGGACTCACCATTTTCAAAACAGCAGTAACAGTGGCTTCAGTAGCTAGTGACTCGAAGGTCTGTCTTATTGCAATTGGTCGGTTAGCGTTTGAGGGCAAAACATTTTGCCCCCAAATGCTATAACTGACCAATCACAACATGGCCAGAAATACGCGACATTTGAGTCTGCAAGACATACGTGTCTTTATCAGCGTTTTACGTGATAGCGCACGAGTATTTCGGCCTCCTTCGCATTGTCCAAAAGTAGTTCAAAACCTATAACTCGCGGAAAATATGTCTAAAATAATGCGTGCGTCGATTTTCAAACCATGGTAAATAAAACAAGCAGACAACATCACAACAAGCATCAATTCAATACCAAAAGAGTGATACTGCAGAATATCGTGGAGTTATGGCAATTTTAAAATGCGGATGTTTCACGAGCGGTTTCAAATATGTAACTAGGAGTTTAATTCGTACTAACACAGACTAAACTATAGAGAACCAACAGAATATTATATATTTTCTGAGGGACAACCGAAAATCTGCCAATAGCGCTCAATTTTTAGTCCATGATATTCTTCAACATTAACCTGAATAAGATCTGATTTCGCATTTCGAGAAACAGTACATCTTCTTTGTCTATTCAGTTCAAACAAATACGCGCGCCCCTATATAATTTCATATACAAACTGTGCGAGTTCAATGAGCCACATTGGCCCGCATCGGGGTGTTGCGCAATCGGATGTCGCGTATTTCTGGCAATGATAAGGCCGCCAGCGAGAGGTTAGGGTCGTGGGGGGTGAAACAAACCCATTGCTGGGAAGTAATTGCACAGCTCTTCCAACCAATGAAAACTAGGCTACCTATCACAATTGGCCAATCACATGCAGTTCAGCATCCAAATTAGTGGTTTTGGCGGGAAATTCTATACGCCAAAAAGATCAGGACGATATACTCACCCTTTCTTCCACTTCGTTCACGTAACCCTCTAAAACCTCGGTTTTCTTGTAAAGATTTCGGTTTCTTTCCAACAAAGACTAGACACCAAAAACAAAAATGTAAAATGGATAAATGGTAAGCAATTTGTATGCATATGAAAAAATTATCGTTTTCATTATGAAGCGTTATTCATAAAGACCGCATTGTGAATAACGCTTGGTATGAAATTATACAGGGCTGATAAAGGTTACTCAAATAATGGGTAGACAATGAACAATAAGGATGATATGGGATCACAAGAGATCATATAATTTATATATAGTTAGTATACCAGCAAATGACACACACACACACACACACACACACACACACACACACACACACACACACACACACATATATATATATATATATATAAAATACTCATTAATAATTCATGAAGAAAACACAAAAGAAATCATGACCGTGAAGGAGGTTGTATATCTGATACAAACCACGCGTGGTTGTATCATTTGATACAACCACTAGTGGTTGTATATCATGTCTATCTCAGCTCTAAAACATTGAAATTGAGCTTTTTCTGAATTAATCTCAACAAATATTACTCATATTTACATCAAAGACTGGGAGTATTTTTTCTCGCCTTCAGCTCGAGCTTGTATATCCAATACAACACGGCTACTCATATTGTAAATAGTACATATTAGATTCATTAAAAATTCATGAAGAAAATTAAAAAGAAATTAATATTTAATCGATATCTGTAAACGCATACAGATTCGTCCTGATTTACATAAATTTCCCCCTCAATTTTTATACTTTATAGCTAAAATCACTCCAACTTGAAAAATAGTTTGAAAACATGGCTATTTAGATGCGTTCATTTGATAAGTACGATAAAGCATTCGCAGTCGATCTGTATCTGATTTACTACGGCTCGCTTGCAGCTCGCCTTGTAAATCAGATACAGACGTCTGCTCAAGCACGGGTGGCGTGTGCTGTTAGGGCGCTGCCTTTCACCGCTGTAGTTAAGCCCAGTTGGACGGGGTTAGTACTTGGATGGGTGACCGTCTGGGAATAGCTCCGTTCTCGAACTTGAATTTCATGTGAGTAGAGTTTAGTTGGTCTCTCCTGTGCTCCGAGGGTTTTTCGCCGGGTTCTCCGGTTTTCCTCCCTTCGTAAAATCAACACCTAGGTCTTAGTTGTCTACACATAGGAGTTTGGTGTCAATTGGGACAAAAGTTCTGTTCCTCTCTCCTGCCACACGTTAAGTGGCAAATTTAATAAATTCAAATTCAAATTTATCTATAGACTTGCTCCAATTCCGCCTCTTAGCGCTAGTTTTTGCGGGCGAGCAGAAAGGTGGGAGAGCGGAAAAGCGGGAGGAAAGAGGCGGACTTGTTTCGCTTGCAGGTTTTCGAATCTAATTAAATATTCTGGCGGGAAATCGCTGAAATGTACATCGCCCTGTTTTGACGTGTTTCGGGTTGTCGTACTCGTACATGCAATGGAAAGTGGTTCTACCCCTACTAAAACGTTTTCAAGAGTCTATTTAACTCCAACTTCCAAAGATAGCAATTTAGCCTGAATATAATTACTTCACGAATTACGTCACCGGTCGAAAAATTCACCGGTGAATTTTGGCGGGCTGCAGGTGGGAAAAGTCCTTTTCAACGAGGAACCGAAAGGTCAAAATGTCAAAAATGTTTGAAAAGGACTTTGAGAAAGTCTAGCTTTATCTATTTTATACGATTTTCTTACCTGGCCAATATGAGCTGCCAACTCCAAGTCTTTCTCTTTCTAGATTTAAAAAATTAAAAATTGATTCGTATACATTAAAGACGAGAGGCAGTACGCTAACACCTAACAGCACACGTGTAAAATATATTACGTTTTTCTCAACACAACCCAAAGATTACAAATATATTTCTCAAATTCGTGAATAATTCATGAGCTAATTAGCCAATCAAAAACACGTATTTCGTCACGTGCGTGAGTTGCGAAACCCCGGTAATAAACGAAAAATTGAATTAATAATTAGGAAATGAGATAATAAACGCTTTAAACAATAAAAAGCGTACATTACAACATTTCTAAATTATAAAAACAGTCAAAACAAAGAAAACTGTATTATTACCACAATTCTAAATTATAAATGCAAAACTCAACACAGAAACCAATTAAGTTAGGTTATATAATGGCACACCATCTAATTAGGGAATTCTACAAAATAGACTATTGTCAACTGAGAAGTTATTTCATAAACTCGTGGCTCGCGTTTTACCAGGGTTTCCAAACACTTGAGAACAATTGAATTCACTCGACTGTTCACCGCGCGATTGTCATAATTGTTCTCTCGAGTTTGTAAAACACTCAAGACAACAAAAACCACTCGGCCGTGCCGGCCTCGTGTTTTCATTGCCTTTCGTGTTTTACAAACTCTCGAGAACAATTATAAAAATCGCTTGGTGAACAGCCTCGTGAATTCATTGTTCTCCCGTGTTTGGAAACCCTGGTAAAACGCTCGCACTCGTTTATGAAATTTTAAGTAAAATCCCAACACTAATGAAATTGGGCACAATAGTTGCATGTAAAACACATTTTCTCCAACGTGCGAGCCTACCTCTTGCAATAGCTGCAACACTGCATCCACATCTTGATGGGTTTTAGTCATCTGATTGGCTCGAGACAAGGACAGAGCTAAATATAAGACAGCATGAAACATCTAAATAATCAACCTTGTTACACTTTCTCTAAGCCTGGTTTTCATATATCGTAATTCATCGCCGATCATCGGCGATACAGCTTTGCGATGAATTGCGATGAAATATGATTATGAAAACCGACAATCGGGGACAATCCCCAATTATCGGCGATCATCGCAAGAACCAAAAAAAATTGTTTCCCCCGATGATCGCCGACTGTCGCCGATGAATTAAGACAAGCAAAACAAATGAAAACCGAAATCCGATGAAATAAGACAAATTAGGACACAGTCTCTGGAAGAAAACCAAGCACTTCAAACATGCATGAAATTGCCATGATTCTTCGGTTCTTCCCTTGTCTCAAATATTTTTCGCACCCAAAAACTCTTCTTTCTATATTTCTTACACAGTACCACCGCTATGACGAGTGAAAGCTTCGTATAGAGTAATAATCTGTTGTTTAGGGGGCGCCCATTTTGACAAAAAAATATTATTTTCCCGCATTGATCGGTTATCGACGGCGACTGTCTGGGATGATCGGCGATCATCCCAGACAATCCCCGATCGTCGCAAATGTGAGCATCGGCAATGATCGGCGATGAAATGCGACAAATGAAAACCAGGCTTAAACTTTGCATGGATTGAACGAAATCTGTATAAAAAATAGAACATTATATGTACACTCGTCTATATTCTATCTATTATACAGATCAGTATAGCTCAAGAATATAGAACCTATGCATATCTACTCTATGCATACATTGATGTTCTATTTCAGTTCCTTTCAGCACTACTTATTCACACAGTTAAGCAAACCGAACGCGTATGGAAGCGAGTTCAACAGTTTTTCAGCCCGGTTTGCCGGGATGAAAACGGTTACATGGACATTTATTTTTCATCCCGGTTAACCGGGCTAGCGCAGTTGAGACAACCGGGATCAAGGACTATTTTAAGGAATTTTTATCACTGCACAAAGAGCTGAAAATCTAACTTCAGTAGCACGTTAAACAGCGATGAAGCACTGAGTAGCTCGGTAGCTCGTCAGTAATCAACTAGTCACACTGTCATAGTATACATAAGCAGCCCTTCTTTTCCCAATTTTTAATGATTTAATCCCTTTCGCACAGCATACATTCGCATTTTCAGATAACAATGGTCAAACAGTAGCATACGGGCACAGACCACTGCACAGACGCATCGACATGAGAGAAGCCTCAAGCATGTTATGTTGGGTAGTCTGGCTAAATAGTAAGAACACTAGCCTAGGCTATACTCATGTATTTTGAAAGTTGAAATTAAGGGCATAAGGCTGTTAGTTTACGGTACGCTTAACGTTATCTGACAGAAGATAGTGGACCAGGGTCCTTTAACTTATCGTCTTATATTTGTGTATTTGCTAATTTAAATATTGATATTAAATAGTTTACGTTGGAATGTTAGTATCCATACTGTGCCTTTGAACATAATTTTTTCTGATCCTTTCACGAATAACACCCATTCTTAAATATTAAAGAAAAATCTATCACTGCACAAAATCGCACTTATCACTGCACAAATCTCATTTATCACTGCACGTTAAAATAATCCCTGACCGGGATCCCGGCAAACCGGGCTAGCCCGCTTGCCATGTAATCGAAATGTTAAAACAACATGCGCTTGATATATAAAGCGGGCTAGCCCGGTCCATGTATAATCGCCCCCCTAAATCCAAATTCGACTTTTTATTATTTATGCAAATAAACGGTTTGGGGATGGAAACTTTACAGTAATGACCCAGCCGTTGTCATGGTGTTAAAAGCAAAACATGGCTCCATTTTGGCCGTCAGATATTCCGACTTGCTTATCACTTGCACGCGCTTTATTCACAAGCTTATAAATTTTCGGTAAAAGCGTCTAAGCCAGGCAGCGGAAATCAATGTAAGTTGAGTTCACTGCAGATGCCATGCTGGTCGCTTCAACTACTTGTTTTTACTGCAGAAAATTTAAAAGCAATTAAAAGAGAAGGCATGCCATGCAGTGCGAATTAATATTAGCAGGAAACAGGTGGGAGGGATCTATCGTGTACATTTGTGCAAAATATACAAAGTTTTTACCTCAAAAAGGACATACAGAATGCATGAATAAACTAGCTAACACTCGTATATAAAATTATATAGAAGTACTTATAATAACCGAAACATTAACAGAATAGAGGTCCAGAAGAGAGGGTTAACGAAACATTAGAACATACATGCAGTATATATAGTAACTATTCATATATAAGAAACGTCAAATTCACCTATAAAGCTTTGAAAATCATGGTAATTGCCTTTACAACGAAGAGTTAATCCATTCCTGTCTGAGCCGGATAAAAACAGCCCTTTATTATTTTAGAAATAAAAGTAGTGTGCTGCGTAAGCAGTGTTGAAATACAAATCGAAATATATAGTAAGGTTTGAGCATACTGCCGAAATTATTGAACGTAGTTTCTAACGTTACGAGCGAAGGCCCTTCATCACGTCTCTCTCTGACGAAGGACCTTCGCTCAAAACGTTAGAACTACTATATGTTCAATAATTTCGGCAGTACTAAACCTTATTACATTTCGATAACCGACCTATATAAGCAGCGACAGATCTACAACTACGAGTCATTAAGTATTGTAATCCGTTCCTGCTTGAGCCGGTCAAAAACTAAGCCCCTTTACTATTTTACTCTGTCTAACGTCAGATAATTTTACTCATCAAAGTGAGAACCCTCAGACAGCCTATAGGTTGCTTATAAGTCTAAAACCATTAACCCTCTGAGACCTGAACCTCTCCCTGTGCTGAATAAAATCGTCTGGCGTTAGCCAGATAAAATACTAAAGACTCGTCTTCAGGCTTTAAAGGATTAACTCATTCCTGCCCGAGCTGGCCAAATTATTACTTTACTCTGTCTAACGCCAGACGATTTTTCTCATTGAAGGAACAATCTATATATGTAGCGACGGGTCTCCAAGTCATTAACCCATTCCTGCCTGAGCTGACCAAAAACACAAACCTTTATTATTTTACTCTGTCTAACGCCAGACAATTTTTCTCATCGAAGGAACAATCTATATGCAGCGACTCACGGGTTTAAAAGTCATTAACGTATTCCTGCCCGAGCCGGCAAAAAAAGCCCCCTTTATTATTTTACTCTGTCTAACACCAGACGATTTCACGCGTCAAAAAGAGAAACCTAAACCAGTCTACGTCAGAATGAGTTCAAATTTAACGGTACCTGCATTATAGGGATTTTGCCAGTGGAGGATATTCATATCTAACTCTTAAACAATGCGCATGCATTTAGACTTTACAATACAGATACAAGACTCTGCACTATGCACCACGGCCTGTTTTCCACAATAGCAGAATTCACGTGAACAGCTGCTTTTCCAGCGAGACAAATTCATGAACACGCGTAAATACATAGGCAAAATATGGATGTCCAAACAGAATTCCAAATTTAAGTACAATCATGGATATGGAAAGAAGTGCAGTACTAATATAAAAATAATTAAACTTCCAATGAAAAGAACTTCTTAATTATTTAAAGTATTTGTCGAGGCCTTTGTTCAGTTGTCCAATCAGGAAAATAGCAATGAAATTATGCAACATATTATACTATGATCATTTGGCATGTTTATAAACGGCATGTTGAAGAATATTGAAAGGAAATTGTGAGTATGATTAAAGAAATAGCTAATGCATGGTTTTTCGTACTGCGTATATAGCGGAGCGTTGTGAGATTGGAAAAAAATGCGTGGAAAAAAACAGGAGCTGCTACGGAAAACCTGATTTGGTATTTCTCTTATAAAACAAGACGCCTGCTCAGGCGTTCACTCGGGCTACTGATTTCTGAAAGCTTGGCGTAGCCTATGCGTACTCTAGCAAGACTATATTATTAATGTCGGATCCGGCAGATTCAAGCGATCATTTTGATATAAAACTTGTTTAAATTCAAACAGCCGCGTCTCATGTCTCCACAACGGCGCAGCCACCCCTCAGTAGAGGTAACTTTAGTATTATAGCGTTTCTACACGTTGGTTTTCAGCGATAATAGTCTAAAATCAAAGAACGAACATACCAGCTCACAGGAGAGCGATCCAAATGACGATTAAAGACGAATTCGACAAAAACCGAAGCGATATACTTCTTGCTTCGCGAGCCAGTCGCCATGATTTTAACAAGGATAATCTCGATCACGTGTCTCGACATAGAAAAAAAAAACGGAGCCGAAATCTAGACTTGGCGCTACCGCAGGTAGCCCGAGTAATAACAGGGTTAACATACTAGTTAAAAATGGATACGTTTGCAATTCTCCTATATTGTATTTGGCGGGAAATTTTCCGTGCAGGATATTCTTTCTATATGAAGCCTATTAAAGGTCATGTTACACGGTCTAATTTTGTAGGGATTTTTGGTGAAGGAAAATTCGAGTGTAGAATATATACATTTTAAGACCAAACCGGGACCAGTGGCTCAGTGGTCAGAGCATTGCACTAGAATCGCAAGGTCGTGGGTTCAATTCCTGCCGGAAGGCCTGTGTAGTTGCATTTTTCGCAACTGGTCCCGATTTGGTCTTAAAATGTATATATTCTACACTCAAATTTTCCTTCACCAAAAATCCCTACAACATGCTATGTAATCGAGTGAAATGCCCAATATTACTTCTAATTTTGTATGCGGTTTTTCTCGCAATGGCATTGACGAATCGTAACGAGAACTAAGGTTGCAGTGCACAGACAATTGCAGCCAGTAATATGCTGTGTAATAAGTTGCATGAACCATTGCAGTGTACAACATGCAGTGTATTAATAATAATAATAATAATAATAATATTTTAACAGAGAGCCCATGTCACCGAAGTGTTTTTCAATAGGGCCCTGCGTAACATAAATGAAATAAGTAAATATAAGATAGTAAAAAAAAATTTAAAAAAATAGATATGATTACATATAGTAGCAATTAAGAGGATAATTTGACAAGTTTAAGTTTGAACAATGACAGTGACTTAATGTCATGAAAGTCAGGAGTTAAATTGTTAAAATCGTTCAGAGCGTGATAAATTAATTTATGTATGGTCAGAATTGTGCAAGACAACTTGCATGAACCATTGCAGTGTGTAATATGCTGTGCAATGGTCAGAATTGTGCAAGATAAATTGCATGAACCATTTGCAGTGCAACATGCTGTGCAATGGTCAGAATTGTGCAAGACAAGTTGCATGAACCATTGCAGTGTATAACATGCTGTGCAATAGTCAGAATTATGCGAGACAAGTTGCATGAACCATTGCAGTGTGTAACATGCTGTGCAATGGTCAGAATTGTGCGAGACAAGTTGCATGAACCATGCAGTGTATAATATGCTGTGCAATGGTCAGAATTGTGTGAGACAAGTTGCATGAACCATGCAGTGTATAATATGCTGTGCAATGGTCAGAATTGTGCGAGACAAGTTGCATGAACCAATGCAGTGTATAAAATGCTGTGTAATGGTTAGAATTGTGTGAGACAAGTTGCATGAACCAATGCAGTGTATAACATGCTGTGCAATGGTCAGAATTGCGCAAGACAAGTTGCATGAACCAATGCAGTGTATAACATGCTGTGCAATGGTCAGAATTGTGCGAGACAAGTTGCATGAACCATTGCAGTGTATAACATGCTGTGCAATGGTCAGAATTGTGCAAGACAAGTTGCATGAACCAATGCAGTGTATAACATGCTGTGCAATGGTCAGAATTGTGCAAGACAAGTTGCATGAACCATTGCAGTGTATAACATGCTGTGCAATGGTCAGAATTGTGCGAGACAAGTTGCATGAACCATTGCAGTGTATAACATGCTGTGCAATGGTCAGAATTGTGCAAAACAAGTTGCATGAACCATTGCAGTGTGTAACATGCTGTGCAATGGTCAGAATTGTGCAAGACAAGTTGCATGAGCCATTGCAGTGTGTAACATGCTGTGCAATGGTCAGAATTATGCGAGATAAGTTGCATGAACCATTGCAGTGTGTAACATGCTGTGTAATGGTCAGAATTGTGCGAGATAAGTTGCATGAACCATTGCAGTGTACAACATGCAGTGTATTAATAATAATAATAATAATATTTTAACAGAGAGCCCATGTCACCGAAGTGTTTTTCAATGGGGTCCTGCGTAACATAAATGAAATAAGTAAATATAAGATAGTAAAAAAAAATTTTAAAAAATAGATATGATTACATATAGTAGCAATTAAGAGGATAATTTGACAAGTTTAAGTTTGAACAATGACAGTGACTTAATGTCATGAAAGTCAGGAGTTAAATTGTTAAAATCGTTCAGACCGTGATAAATTAATTTATGTATGGTCAGAATTGTGCAAGACAACTTGCATGAACCATTGCAGTGTGTAATATGCTGTGCAATGGTCAGAATTGTGCAAGATAAATTGCATGAACCATTTGCAGTGCAACATGCTGTGCAATGGTCAGAATTGTGCAAGACAAGTTGCATGAACCATTGCAGTGTATAACATGCTGTGCAATAGTCAGAATTATGCGAGACAAGTTGCATGAACCATTGCAGTGTGTAACATGCTGTGCAATGGTCAGAATTGTGCAAGACAAGTTGCATGAACCATGCAGTGTATAACATGCTGTGTAATGGTCGAAATTGTGTGAGATAAGTTGCTCGAACCATTGTAGGGTGTAGCATACCATGCAATGGTCAAAATTGTTTTCAAGATCAATGGCCCAAAGTTCCATTCTTCCCGCATGCATGTTTTCTCCCCAGTCCTTTCAGGCCTCTGGTGCCAAGGGTACAGGGTACACAGTTCATTGTGGATTTTCACAGATTAAATTCTCATAATCTATTGCAAAACTTTGTGTACTTTAAGGAGGCTCCTTACAGTTTCTATATGATGCCTGGACGAACATACTTAGAATAGCCTAGCTTTTTTTGTCATGTAACATATTTCTTGTAAATATATTTTTGCTATTTACTTTTGAAAGACTGTTACTAGGCAACAATGACCCCAGGATAAAAAAGACATTTTGATATTAAATTATTTTATATCTATTTTCTGCCATCTCTCATGTTTCCTTTTGTAAATTTTTTTGACACCCCCAAATTTTTTTAGAAATTCTGCAGGGAAACAAAGGATCCCAAAGTGATGGAACAAAATGATATACAGTAGAAC
>OZ036003.1:14790832-14885832 GCA_964035015.1 Corallium rubrum
GCATGTCTTGATGGCTTATTGGTGGATGAAAAAAAATGGTTAATAAACAAACAGGTGTAAAAACATTCTATTTCCAGACTGGTTCTACCATGTTCCCACTGCAAAGTCCAAAGGTCCTTCTTGCGTTGTTGCTCCTGTGCCATCTCAAATCCCTGGTTTAAGTAATATACCAGAAGATTATGTGGAAGACAAGGATGATCGTTGCTTTAGGAGAAAGTGGGTTCGAGACACAGATTCCAAGTATGTGAAACTTGCCAAGGCCGGAGGTCGAAAAAGTAAGTTGAAGATTATATAGACACAACATACATTATGTACACTGCAATGGCAAGGTCTTGCCCACCAGTTTACCAAAGAGCAAGAAATTAAGAAATCTATAATTAAATTATTTAAAATGATTGATAACAATGATTTATTGAGAGTAAACACTTTACAGTTGAAACTGATAAACCTGTACCTGATACAGCTATAAAACAACTAAAGAATATGATAAAATAAAAAAATTAAAAAAGTATAAAAAATAAAATAAATATGCATATTATTTAAAGTAATTACTGAACAACTAAAAAGTTATTGAGACACCTTTGTATTTAATTGTTCAAAAAATTAAATTCTAGATACAGTAACTATGTTTGAGTTGTTTAATATTATAACACTTACACGTTTCTTAATAATTAATAGTTTTGACAAACTTTTGGAAACTATACAGCCACATAAAAATTTCTTTAGAAGAATTGCATGGTATGTACATCATTGCATTGAGATGTGTTCTTAAAAACTTGTTCTTCAAATCAATCATTAACAAATAAAACATAAAGCTCTGTGCATATGTACTCTAGCTTATAAAGGCACATTTGACGTCATTTGAATAAAAAAGAAGTTGAGCCGAGTGCCTTTATAATTCTTCTGTGTTCAAATTACATCAAACATACCTTTATAAGAGTACATATGCACAGGAGTGGTCAGACGAAAAATCAAACTAAAAGATCAAACAGACTGAGGTAGTTTTGGAATGTGGTGGGCTTTTCCTGCCAGCTGACACCATTCTACATCATTCATGATCTCTGTTCTCTTATAAATGCATGGAGCCCAGCCAATCAGATTGTGTGTAGAGGACACCTTATTTTATAAATATAATTATATATTATATATTGTTACATCATTTTTTTAGACTTGCTTGCTTTTAACAACAAAGCAAAACTATCATCTGAGCCTGTCCTTTATCCAAGAGTTGAATGGTTTGATCATGTCAACAATAACATGGTTGAGGAGAATGAACAAAACTTAACAACAAGGTACACTGACAGGACAACTGAGAGGGAGGTGAGGTAGGGGTTGCCCCAGGCCCCCAACTTGAGAAGGGCCCCCTAAAATTTTTGAGGTTTTGACATAAGAATACACGAGGCCTAGAAAGCATAAAGATCAGTAACACTAACTTCATTTTTAGCCAACGCAGGGGACCAATGAGGACACAGACACGACCCTATGCCTTGTTACATCATCAAGCCCCGAGCCCCCAATCAACCCATGTGACGTCATCAGGGCCCCCAACTCGATAATTTGCCCCAGGTACCACAATTTCTCTTGATGGCCCTGACTATGGTAGAAATGATAGAAAATATGCAAGCTTCAGCACAATTAGCAAAAATTGAAAACTGATTTTTTTTTTACCAACCTGAAACTTTTTTCCACATTTTCGTAAGACTTGGATTTGAAATGATTTTAATTGCCAAAGGGAGAAGTTAAAACCCTCAGAGCAAATGGCTTAATATGATAATAAATGAATGTGCAATGCGACATTTGTTTTACCGAGAGTTGAGTTCATATTTGATCTTATTAAAACAATAAAGAAAATTAGGCCTGGCCATATAATTTCTTGGAGGTGCGCGAGACATCGTGACCAGACACGTTCCGCTACACAATTGAAAACGTTGGGTTGTAAGATGTTTCGCTACGCTATAAAACGTTCTGCTATGTTGTAAGATGTTGCGCTACACTACAAAACGTTCCGTTACGTTGTAAGATGTTCCGCAACATTATAAGACGTTCTGTTACTTGTAAGATGTTTCGCTACGTTGTAAGATGTTCCGCTATGTTGTATGTCGCGCTACACTACAAAACGTTCCGTTACGTTGTAAGATGTTCCGCAACATTACAAGACGTTCTGTTACGTTGTGAGATCAGTGTTCCTCTATACGTTGTAAAATGTTCCGCTATGCTATAGAACGTTTTGCTATGTTGTATGTTGCGTTACACTATAAAATGTTCCGTTACATTGTAAGACGTTATACAACAATGTAAGACGTTCCGCTACCTTGTAAGACGTTCCGTTACGTTGTAAGATGTTCCGCTATGTTGTAAAATGTTCCGCTACGGTAGAAAACGTTCCGCTACATTGTAAGATTGTCACACTTCAGGCGCCTGGCAAAATGCGCATCTCGATCACTCAAAGCGCATGACGAGGTGCGCAGGCGCGATTGCGCGCTTCACTCAAATGCTCAACGGCCAGGCATGAGAAATGAAATAAAATGAAAATAAAATTATTTCTCTACAACATTTTTATTATTTGAACTTGCTGAATGTCTACCAAACATTTGTTGGAATATATGGCTTGCTTTGTATCTAGTGCTGTCCTTCCTGAATGGTATGTACATGAGCAGCTCCCTGGTGACAGTGAGATGGCCAAAGTAGAGGAGAATGATGTGGCAGATATTTCTGTGAAAAGACCAATGCTTGGCTTTGATGCAATGTCTGTTTGGCAAAGGTAAAAGTTTTGTTTCTTCCTTACAATAGGTCACTCAAAATTTGGGATTGTCACCTTTGGCCTAGTATTCCTACTAGTATTCCGCGACTCATATATAGACGTTGATTACAGATTATAAAATAGCATGCATACTACGCGAGCTCTGATTGGTCAATTGCCGTGTTTGGATCAGAGTATCCAAATACGGAAAATTCCCGCCAAAACGATTTTTTGAAAATGTCAGACAGTATATCATATTCACTTGTGATTATTTTAAAAAAGAAATATCAAATGGGTTTTTCTTGCTCTTTTCTCCAGTCTCGCAATTTCCCGCGTGTTTGGATCAGAGTATCCAAACACGGAAAACCATTTGGTATTTCTTTAATCTTCCTCAGAGAAACATGAGAAAATTTTTTATGCTTTCTTACACTGCTAAAGTCAACCAAAAAATTTCGGCTGACTCGAGCGGGATTTGAACTCGCACCTTCAGGATTCCAGTCCGCCGCTCTACCATAAATCATGAAAAATTTTCTCATAGACGTAGAGATTTGTTATTTACGGGGGGTTATAATGCAATTTGTTGTTGTGTCAGCTTTTTTAGGGGAGTCTGGGGGCATGCCCCTCCCCCCGCAATGTGGCCCACAGCCCACTTGCCTTACTCATGTACAGGTTTCATTCTTTTTTTCAGGGAAAATGAAAATCAACCAGCTACTGAAAACTCAAAATCCAGACTACCAAAAATTCGTAAGAAAAAATTCTCTGCTGCAAAAGCAAAGTTTTCAAAGGAACCACTGAAGTTACCAAAACTGTGAGTTATGCGAAATCAAGGTTGTTTGAACTTTGTTCAAAGCCTGGGCCAAATTTTTTCTTACACTAGTCATCTGGCTACGCAGTCATACAGTCATCTGGATACGCAGTCATCTAGCTACGCAGTCATCTGGTGGGCAAACTTGGGTGGAGTGGGCAAACTCAGGTGAAGTGGGCAAACTCGGATGGGGTGGGCAAACTCGGATGGAGTGAGCAAACTCGGGTGGAGTGGGCAAACTCGGATGGAGTGGCAAGGAAGGGGGGTGTTGGCCACAAACTGCAGAGAGGCTGAAGGTTTTCATCCCATTTGAGGCAACACTTCACATGCGATAGTAACTTTTAGTTATACGCCGTCATCTGGCTACGAGTCAAGTGGTTTGTAGTCGTCTGGTTACATAATCATTTGGCTACACAGTCATCTCATTCTGGCTACGCAGTCATAAGCTTGTTGATCCTTTTACTAGCTATTGGACATAAATAATAAATGTCCCTTTAATATTTGTAGAAAAAGTGATATCAGTAGCTCTGACGGGCCTCAAGACATGAAGAAATTACTTTCAATGGATTATCAAAGAGAGTGGCTTGTAAATAAGAGCTTGGACGATACAAAGGAAATGAAATCGAAACAGGTGAGTAGAAGACGATACCCGCCCAATATATAAGTACTGGCTTATTGCTAAATTTATATATATATATTTATATATATATTCCTGCAAAATTCTAGATTTTTCAATAACAAACATTTTCTTATATTTTAAGTTCTTGTATTTGTAGATGATTCAAAAGGAAAAACGCGAACGAGATAAACGAATTGCCGATCGCAATCTCCAGTCATTGAAGCCAAAGTAAGTTCTACATTGCGCTGCATGCACAAGCCATTCTTACAGTAGATTTCATATACCGTGGTATCTTGAGAGTTCGCGGAGAAATTGCTGGAAAATTCTTTCGGAACTTGGCAATTACGTTGTCCACGAGGTCGTCAATTATCCAATCAAAATGAGCTTTGATTCAGACTTCGCAATTTCACTGGATAATTGACAGCCATGGTTACAATGTCCAGTTTCTGAACGAAGTTCCCAACAACACTCGACGGTAAAGTAATACGAAACCAACTATAATTTTTGTGATGTTTCAGGAAAGAGAAAATTGACGAAAAGCCATTGTTCAAGTTAAGCAGGTATCCTATAATAGTCTTTTATTTTAATATAATATTTTATTTTCTATAATAGTTTGTATTTGGAAGAACACTAAAAATAGTTAAAAAGTGACCTTTTCGTATCCTATCCGGTTCACAAATGATTTCGGTTTGTGTAATTTAATTGACATCACGATGATGTCACGAGTATGACGTGATGGCATCACGAGTGTGACGTGATGCCGTCACGAGTATGACGTGATGCCGTCACGAGTATGACACGATTACGTCACGGGTATGACACAATGACGATATGATGACGTCAATATTATGACGCGTGACGTTACGAGTCTGACACGTAACGTTACGAGTATGACGCGATAACGTTACGAGAATGCTACGATGACGTCACAACGACGTTACGAGAACATGACACGATGACGTCACAGATACGACACGATGACATCACGGGTATGTCACGGGTATGACATGACGTCGTAAGACTCGGAATAGATTTGGACTGAATTCTAGTCGTCCACCTATAAAGTGATTAGGAGCTGAACCGGGAAAGGACTCGGATTGGATTCATCAACTAACTTTAAGTGTGAATGCAATAGAACTGATTTTGTGTGTAATCAGTATAATGTATGCAGTTCATTCTGACTAGCAAAACTGAAAATAAGTTATAGAGTCGAGATCTTTTTAATGTGAATGCAACCGGTACGGTCCGAAACGAGTCCAACCCCAGTCAGTGCTGGATTAACCTTCCCAGGGCCGGGGGCAAAAATATTTTAGGGCCGGTCACAAAATGAGAGCCATCTCCGGAGTACGGTGAACTGAAAGCATAGGTTGATCGGATCACCGGAGGTTCGTACTTAGGCTGCCTCTGGCGCCACTCCCGTCCCGCTTTCAAACAGAAGGGGGACCGTGGCTGAGATAGCGTGTGATTTTCTCAGGCTAGTTCGGACTTTCAAAGAGAAACTGCATATTTTTTTACTCACTCATTTTTATGGGCTGGTCAAAATCTGGGACCGGGGGGCAAATGCCCCCAATCCGCCACTGACCCATAGAGATCATATAAATACTAGAGGGGGCATTGGCGGTAAAATTTGGTAACCACATGGGGGCCGCCATTACCTATGGTATTTCAGTCAATTGGTTGGCAAATGTATTAGACCCAGTCCTTTGCCAACCAACGCGCCTAATGTTTGCCTGAAAAAAATCCAAGATGGCGGCGTTCAATTGGTTACCCGTGGTTGGCTGAAATTAAGATAGGATGCCCCCTCTAGTATTTATATGATCTCTATGCACTGACCCCAGTCTAACTAAATCAGTCCAGAGTCCGCTAGTGTGAACGCACTTTACTTTTCATTTTTCCACTTTTCAAGAAACTGTATATAGGCATGCAGTCACTTTAAAGTTTTTTTTACTGTATAAACATTTCAGTATGTTTTTTGTTATAGATTTAACAAAGTGAAATCATGCGTTGACACGCGTTGGTCTAAGTTGGAATCACCCAAACAGTCAGCGGCGCATTAATTATTATAGAGATATAGAACATTTTTGTGCTTTGTTTTAGAAGCTTCATCAGCTTTTTATACATATACATATTGTGATGTTGAATAGTTTGTATAGAGTCTACACAGTACATATATATATTTGAATCGTTTCGATGTTGGGTAAATCTTTGTTTGTTTGTAAAGTGTCTATGAAATGAAAAATTCGTTGGCATTTTTGTTGTTTTCTTGTACAGAGGAACATGACAGGAGCAGTCACTGAAAATTTCAAGAGAATCTGATGCGTAGTTTTCGCGCTATAAACTCTCAAAGTTTGCCATGGCTAGTCGTTCTTGGAGAAAAATTGGGCTTTTGGGAGAAAAAAAATTGGGAGAAAAATTGATGTACGCAGATGGACAACTATGCATAAGAACAATAGATTTCACTATTAATGATCCATCTGCGTACGTCATAAGGCATTATTACGAAGAAGCCAAATTTCGCCAAAACAAACTATCCACGGAAAATTTTGAGAGTTGATAGCGCGAAAACTACGCATCAGATTCTCTTGAAATTTTCAGTGAGTGCTCCTGTCATGTTCCTCTGTACAATGAAACAACAAAAATGCCAACGAATTTTTCACTTCATAGACACTTTAAGTAATCACTCGTATGTTCTAGGAAAGTCGAATGACAAACCCCTGCGTTATGACGAAGTTTCTGGTATAACGAACTTTACAGTCCGTTAAAGTGATAGTAAATTGTATTTATTCGAACTCCGTTATAAAGCCGAACCCCGTTATAACGAACGAAATTCCCAATGCCGTCCCAGTATGCACTAAGACTGTGTGCACACGGTAACGTTTCTAAGCGTTTTTGTATTGTTTCCCTTGAGAACCGAGTAAACAATACAAAGACGCTCGGAAACGTTACCGTGTGCACATAGCCTTAGACCACGTCCACACGTATGCGTTTTCATAGCGTTTTTATATTGTTCTTGGTCTTTAGGGGAGCAGAAAACAATGGTCTCATTACCTGAAACAATATGAAAACGCTAGGAAAACGTATACGTGTGGACGTGGCCTTAGTTATACCTGTTAAAAAAATCGCATGCAAATTTAATTAAGAAACATAAACAATGTTTATGTTGTATTGTACGAATTGTCAATATTTTCGATAATGTACCTCCTAATATGTCCGCAATGTTTATAGTGCTGGTGGCCGTCGCTTCTGATCAATACCTTGTCGCTTCCGAGCGGTTTGTCCATATATTATTATAGTGTCAATTATTTATAACTGCATGCCAACTGCTGGTTACTTGTGGTAAGCATATGACTGAATTTATTATGCTTATATACGAGCGAGATGGGTAAAGTGTAGTCCAAACTTCTACGGAAGGATGGTTTAAAGTGTTATTACTAAAAGAACTATCATTTTGGATCGTCTTATCTTTCAGAGCGAAACACGTACAGGTGGGTTTATAAGTTTGTGGTTGCGGGCTTTTGTATAGAACTGTGTGCAAATGTTTTTCTGCAATTTTGACGAAACGGTCACGCAATATTTTTGGCGAACTTTCGTTTTTCTTTCTGGTCTGTCTTTTCGACCCCGTTTATACACTAGAGCAAAAGTATCCGGATTCAGATTGTTTTTCATCCGCATGGGAATAAAAAGCAATGTGAATCCAGATAGTTTTGCTCTAGTGTCAACGGGGCCGAAGGCAAGCCAATGGTACACTGTGTTATGGAACCAAACTCTAACGAAATTACAGATTAATAAAGCACTTAATTTTAAATTGACTTCGTCGATGTTTGAAATTTCTATCCGAAGTTCAGAGAATTAATGGACAGTTTATTTTAATACAATGTAACTTGCTTGTATAGCTGATGGGGGGCAATGTTTTCAGAGCTTCGAAGTTTTGGCGAAGACAAATTCATTTAAAATAAAGCAATCGCCAGTATTCTAAAAGCTACACTCAATGAGTGGCCCCTCACACTCAATAAGTGCAACTCAACACTCAACGAGTCTCCACTCACCCTGCCGGTACAATTTGAAAACGGAACAAAATCATGCCGTTTAGGCCTTGCGTTTACACGATACCGGCACAAAAATGACATGAAAACGGCGCAAAATGAAGACGGGTTCCTTGACGGCATGAAATGAAAACGGAACACCAACCGGTATCGTGTAAACGCCTGTGCCGTAACAGAATCGATATCACGATATATACGACCACAGTATTCGGGTCAGCAGTATTCACAAAGTCTTCTCAATTCTCACTGGAAGAGAATAGTCGCATGCTAATCCGCCTGTATTTACACACCGGCATGATTTTGTTCCGTTTTCAAATTGTACTGGCATCGTGTAAACGGCGTGTGAGACTACACTCACTCTCTAACCATTCAAGAATAAAGGCGAATGAATTTGTTACACATGGAACGGGTCTGAAGTTACTTAAGGCGGTTTTCCACTAGGCGACATTTGTCGACCGACTCGACATTTTTCTTTTGTCTTGGCTAATTAGTTCCACTCGAGAGCTTGCGAGACAAAAGAAAATGTCGCTTCGCGCGACATTTTTCGCCTAGTGGAAAACCACCTTTAGTTACGGTTAATTGTGGGCGAATTACACAAAGGCAAAGCCGAATTTTTGCTTTCTGAAGCGCACTGCAACACTCAGCAATTTTTGCGCACACTAAATAAGCCGTTTAAAATTATCGTTAATTTAGATAAAATTATTGTTGTGGAGTTATATATACTTTGCAACTTATTAGAGTAGCGGCTTGCTGCACCAGTTGAAAGCGACGTTTCAAAGAAACCGCCAATCTGGCTTTATGCACAAGCTCTGAAGTTTCGCTGAAGTATTTCAACAAAATTGGCTTATCCGAGAAAGTATTTTAATAAGAGTCTAATATTAGTTGATCTATTTGGGTTTTTTTGCGTATTTCCATTAATTTGTTAACTTTAGATTCTATGTATATTGCGTATATAGTTGTGTTTGTCAGGTGCATCCGGGGGGTACTCCCTAGAATTTGGGATATGGGTGTACCGCTGAACCTTTAAACCCTGACCGTCCTGTTCCAGACCAAATGGGAAAAAATATACCTTGTGCCAGACGAAATTTGCCAAGCTATTTTTATTTCATTTAGGATATGCAGATTTATACATCGAATATTTTACTTCAGATAAATCTAATTGAATAAAATACCATAGCAGTAACTAGCGACCTAGAAAAGGTGACCCTGTTACAGACCAGAACAGTGATTCATATATCCTGTCCCAGACTGAAGAATAATTTAAAAGCATACTCTGATCAATGGGAATACCGCCCCCCCCCGGCCGGTGTATTCGGCGCAGGTGTTCGTTCAATGCAAGCGATACCATTAAAAATTTATTAAATGAAAATATTACCGACTATTAAATATGCTGTAAAGGAATATTAAAAGTCTGAAAACTTTAATTCTTAACAATATCACGTACATCCAAAAGAATTTCGAGGGCCGGGAGGCAGGACCGAATTAACAAATTATCGAGCAAATTATCGAAGGCGCCCATGATCACCCCCCAGAAACTATCAACCTCCCCCTGTTTGTCATGGAAAAATTACTGCCTAAAATTTGTCGCCCCCAAACGCCCTTAAAAATGTTCCCCCCTGCCCCCCTTTAATCCGGCCCTGCCGGGAGGAGGCATTTTTTGACAAAGACATCTGAGTTTCTAACAAATAGAACTTTAAGCTTTTATACGTAATTATAATTAGTTTATTCATGAAGTTCGGAAAAAACATAGTCATGATCAAATTAGGCCCTAGGACTCCGTATATCTCTCGGTCGGGGCCGCTTGAGCCAATCACGTTAAAGAGTTTCCAAGGCGGGAAAATATTTCAAATATGGCCGCCGGTTGGTAACATGTTTATTGTTTGGTGCTCCAAGACAGTTCACTTTGACCGCAAAAGGGTCTTTACTTCATTAATGATAAACTAGGAGGAATGTATAAAACATAACATATATATTGTGGTTGGAATTTCGGAGATAAGCGTGTCATAAAATGTCTTTAATAATTTTCTTCAAACAACTTCGACTAGCATTCGAGGCTATACGACATAAACAAAATAATAAAAGAACCGAGGTAAGCTAGCCTATTTTTTCGTTTGAATGTTCGTTGAATATATGGTTATATAGGTACGTCACTACGGATAAGTCTTTTGGTTCATGTAAAAATATTATTTATGACATATTAGTAGAAACTTAGACGCGTGTGATTTGCTGGTAACAGCTGGTTGACAAATTCTACTAATCTCCCGGGTCGTCTGTACTCGCAGGCTATAAGTCCTGTAGGCACGTAAAATTGTGTGGCACGCAAAAAGATGGGCCACATTATGAACATGCAATAATTGTGTTAATCTTGTTGCCAGAGCCTGCGTTACCCCCCCCCCCCCCCGCCGCCCGCGGCGGGCGCGTGCTGACCAAAAGCACCGAAACCTCTTGGAACGAGATTGCAATTATGTATAATTGTGTAAGGGACTGGACTCAAGTTAACAAATACACAATATACGGTGCATTTTGGCCTAGACTCCAGGTCCCCCGGTCGTACAAGGTACAAAAGGTAATAATTCCATGTCCTAAATAACCCGGGTACTTCATGAAAGCCTGACCCCAACACACACCCTAACCTAAGGCCAAAATTTCGTGGAAATAGGACATGGATTTAAACCGTACAAAAGAACCGCGGACTCAAATGACTCAAATTCTCAACGACTCCGCTAAATTCGCTTCTATCCATGAAGATCCCATCAAAACTACCTTAAAACGGGAAAACAAAGTCAGAACCTTCCTTCGCGGTCTAAAGAATGCCAACGTTATTGACCAAGAACTCTTTAAGTCATTAGCACCAACCGGTTCTCGACCCGGCGTGTTATATGGACTACCTAAGGTACATAAGTTAAATGTTCCCCTTAGACCTATACTCTCTTCCATTGGCACTCACTCTTATAATCTTGCTAAATTTCTTGTTCCTCTACTTCGCCCCATTTCTTCTACTTTTTATACGATCACTGATTCTTTTTTATTTTTACAAGATTTATTTCAGTTGAAATTTGATATTAATAATGTAGTCATGGCCAGTTTTGATATTACTTCACTCTTTACAAATATTCCATTAGATGAAACCATTGAAATTATTATTAACCAACTTTTCTCCCAGAAAACTCATTTTCAAAACTTCACGCCCGAGCAATTTAGAGAACTACTAAATTTAACAGTCAAAAATTGTCACTTTATATTTAACGGGAAATTTTATGAGCAAATTGATGGTGTTGCGATGGGTTCTCCGCTTGGCCCGCTTTTCGCTAACATTTTTCTGTCCTTTCATGAAACTAATTGGCTTGATGATTGTCCGCCTCAGTTTAAGCCTCTGTACTATCGACGCTATGTTGACGATTCCTTTATTCTTTTTCGGTCTCGCGATCATATTTTACCTTTCCTTAATTACTTGAATTCTCAACATCGCAGTATCCAATTTACACATGAAATTGAAAACAATAACTCACTTTCCTTTCTTGACATCCAAATTCAACGCTTGAATGGCAAATTTGTAACTTCCGTTTATCGTAAACCAACGTTTACTGGGCTTTTCACAAATTTTGAAAGTTTCATACCACTTGTGTATAAAAAGGGCTTAGTAATGACTTTACTTTTTCGTTATTTTAACATTTCTTCCTCCTACACAATTTTTCACGAAGAACTAGAGAAATTTAAAAGTATCATGCTTCAAAATGGTTATCCTATCAAATTTTTAGATAGTTGTATTCGCAAATTTCTTGAAAAATTTTTTTGTCCAGCGTCTAAAATTACCATAGCACCCAAACGTATCATTTTATTTACACTTCCGTTCACCGGTCAACACTCCCTTCAAATTCGCCAACAAATCGTTAAGCTCTTTGCTTCTGCTTTTCCACAAATTCAACTTCGTGTTGTTTTTAAACCTATTAGACGCCTTTCAAGTTTTTTCCGTTTTAAAGATCAAATTCCTTTTGCTTTAAGATCACGCGTAGTTTATAAATTTAAGTGTCATGACTGTGAGTCATTGTATGTTGGTGAAACCATTCGCCATTTACACACGCGTGCTTCTGAACACATGGGAGTTTCGGCTTACACGGGAAAGCCTCTTTCTTTGAGTTCCTGGTCTGGAGTTTTAGCACACCACAAAAAAACCGGCCACCCTGTTTCTTTAACAGATTTTTCTATTCTAAGCTCTTCTTCTTCCAATTTTGAACTCCTTCTTAGAGAAAGTCTGCTTATTAATAAGTTAAATCCTTCACTCAACGCCAAAATCAGTTCTCTTCCTTTAAACTTATTTTGATTTATACACACGTTTTTCTTTATATTTTTCTATACTTGTCTTGACAGATAACTGAAAACATTCTATCATACCTGTTACTTCACACTGTAATTTATTAACTGTCACTTCCACCCCTCTCTCAGTTACTCATTTCCTGTTATTGTAAATATATTAGCATATAAGTCGAGATAACCTTGTAAATAATTATTCACTCTGAAGATGTTGCAGGATTAGCAACGAAACGTTAGTTTTAATAAAAAATTTGAAATAACTCATGTCTCTTTCAATATGGGGCTTTTTAAAATTATATGCTGGGCTTTAATATTCCTGACAAGATTACGCTTTCCGCCTGGTTCGTCCGGTCATACTAATTACCGACAAAAACCGACAAAAGCCGACAAAAACGGACAAAAGCCGACAAAAACCGACAAAAGACAAACAACGTGTATATAACAACTGTTTAATGGCTAACGTTGATATGAAAAATATTTTAAACTATAAAGAAATAAATTTGATTGATCGAGAATCGCGTTTGTTTAATAAAAAATATTTACGCACACGTTGGAAGCCGTGTGTCATAAACTTCTCGCTGTCTCGCTGATCATGACTTTCTCGTCTATTTCTTAGTCCAAAACATAAGACATTCTTTTTACAGAGACTTTATTTACAGACTACCGAGTCTACTTACTATATACAAAACAGGTTGAAACAGGTTTTCAGTCTGATCACGTGACCTACACGTGTTTCCGTAGAATGTTCAAAACGCTTATAAATAAAGACTATAACACTCCCCAGGGTTGAGCCGTTATCAAGTGCTCAACAATACTCCCTAGGATAACCGTAAACTTGATAGGATAATCGTAAATATAAACTTTTACTCGAACTACAATCTGTTCAAGGTTCAAACAGTTCGGATAAATGTTTGTTCAAATCATTAACGAATAACGTTTATCTCGAAAGTCTCATCTGTTCTAATCTTCGTAATTCGCCGACAACAGCAGCGTTGCGTCGCGGTCGACCGGTTGACAGTTCAGCAGTTGACGGTACAGCATCCTCTGGTTTTGATGAAGTTGGTGCATCATTGATCTCTGTCGTTGACGATTTCACTTCGACCGGTATAAGATGTTCAATTGATCTTCGCAACAATTGCACCTTGTCGTTGCCTTTACCACCCAAAACTTTAACGATAACTGCACGAACTACTCCATCGTCTCCTTGTAAAAGCTGCTCTATCTTCGCCAATTTCCAAAAATTACGACATGTTTGATCGTTCTTCAAGATAACAATATCACCCACAGAAATATCTATATTCTTGCTGCTGTTCGATTTACCTGACTGCTCTCGTAGACTTTGTAGATATTCTTTCCTCCATTGCTTTGTAAACTGTTGCAGTAACTTCCGTTGGTGACGCGCTCTTTTCGTTAGTGAATAATATGTGCTGACTACTTCGTAATGCTCACTCGAAGGCATAGCGGTGATACGACGTCCATAAATCAAATGGGATGGACATAACGGATAGGAGATGGATTCTTCGTCATCAAAGATGTAAGTAATCGGTCGCGCGTTGATCAGTCCCTCCACTTCTATTAAAATGGTACTCAGTTCGTCGTAGGTCAGACTTGTTCTGCCGATTATTTTCTTCAAAGGCCTCTTAATACTTCGAACTAGGCGTTCTCAGAAGCCACCCCACCAGGGTGCTTTCTCGGTGATAAATCTCCACGTTATACGATTGTTCGTTAAGTATTGCCAAACTTCGGGTGCTCGATTCAATTTGCATATCTCCTTGCATGCTCCTTTGAACGTCTTGGCATTATCGGATAGTAGTAACGACGGGAGACCTCGCCGACTTGCAAATCTACGAAAAGCTCTTAAGAATGATGGTACATCTAACGATTGCGTCAGCTCCAGATGCACAGCTCTGGTTGATGCGCATGTAAACAATAGAATGTAGGTTTTCGAAGAACTACTTGACGACAAATTTTCGTTTTCTCCTCGAATGAACATGGGCCCAGCAAAGTCAAGTCCTACGTTCGTAAATGGAGGCTCATCTGAAACTCGACTCGATGGTAGGTCGGGTGAAGGTTGGGCTTGGAACGGCACTCCTTCGGCCTTTTTGCAAACAACACATCCCTTGATAATCCGTTTAACCGTTTCCCTTCCACGTAAAATCCAAAACCGTTCCCTAATCGTGGTCAACGTGTCTCTTATTCCGTTGTGTTTGACTCTATTGTGAACGTCTAGTACGAGCAGGTCGATAAATGAATGTTTCGGCGGTAGTAAGGTGGGATTCTTGCTTTCTGGCGGTAGATTAGCGTTGTTGAGCCTCCCCTTGCATCTGATTACTTGATCACCATCGAAGTACAGGCCAAATTGACGAACACGGGCGGGCGGCAATCCATTGCTCTTGCTTTTCAGAAACTCGATTTCTTTGGAAAATGATACCGATTGTATGGATCTGATCCACAGTGATTCCGCAACATCAAGCTCTTGGGCCGTCAATTCACTCGTTGTCGATTTCGTATTTTGATTAGCTGCCGCGTTATTCGTCGATCGTTTAACTTTAAGCTTGTTAACAAACTTCAGCACGTACGCCGTCACACGCAACAGCCGAGCGAAGCTGCTAAAACTGTCACAGTTAATGATGACGTTTAGATTCACCTCGACCGATTCCACATTTGTACTCGCGAGTGAACGGGTAATAGTTGGCGGATTCTTGATGGTTTCCTTCAATGCTGATTCATCCGATGAACTCGCTGCTGGATCTTTCGGCCATTCACACTGAGGTTTGTAAAGATATTCTGGCCCACTCCACCATGCAGAATTGCTAACGAGATTGCTTGCTTGAATCCCACGAGAAGGAAAGTCTGCAGGGTTTTGAGAACCAGGACAAAACCTCCAAGAAGTCTTTGGCGTAAGTTGTCGTATTTCTTGTACTCTGCGTTGTACGTATTGATTCCAGGGTTTATCATTTGTGATCCAGCATAAAACTGCTTTGGAGTCGGTCCAATTGAAGATTTCGATGTCTTGATTCGTTGAAAGACAATTTCGCAAGGTATTGATCAGTCTAGCTAAAATAGTAGCTCCGAGCAATTCCAGACGCGGGATGGTTTGTTTTTTCAAAGGTGCCACCTTGGTTTTAGACGCTACAAGTTTTACTTCAACGTGCCCGTCATCATACACGGCTCTCCAATAAACAACTGCTGCGAATGCTGTCTGAGAAGCATCACTGAATCCATGCAATTCTATCTTTGTCGGTGCTGGTGCTGGTGTAGATGTATTGTAGCATCGTGGAATTCGTACGTTGTCTAGATTGTCTAGCTCACTTAAAATCGTATTCCATTTCGATTGAAGATTGCCATCAAGCTCATCGTCCCAATCCAGCTTTTCTGTGCACAAGTCTTGAAATAACGCCTTCATCTTAATGGTGAATGGAGTTAAAAACCCAATCGGATTGAATACTTTTGCTGTTACTTTCAGCACCGTCCGTTTCGTTGTAGGCAATGATCGAGCATAGGTCGCTAATGCTGATAAGCTGAACACGAATTCATCCGAATCAGTGTCCCACAAGATTCCGAGTACCTTGACTAACTTGTCTTCGGTTGCATTCGGTTGCTGCCCAATCGATGCTTTGGCGTAAGATAGATCTTCTTCCATCACAGGTGGTTGTGTAGTTGTTGAACTCGATTCAACTTTCTTCTCAACGTTAGTTATCATTTCCACAAGAGTGCTTGAGTTGGAGTTCCATTTACGTAAATTAAAACCTCCCTCCAGCATAATCTTCTTCGCAACTTTGTAGATGTTGAACGCCTTGTCATCATTCTGAGCTCCAGATACCAAGTCGTCGACGTACAGTGAATTCTTAAGAATATCCACTATTTCTGGATTTTGATCGTTGTAGAAATGCAAATGATGATCAATCGTTGATCCCAAAATGGCTGGGGATGGTCTCAATCCAAAAACCAATCTGCAAAATCGGTATTCCACTATCTCGGACTTCAGGTCGTGGACATTTTTAAACCACAGAAAACGCAACATATCTCGGTCGACTTCATCAATTCCCACCATTAAAAAGGCTTTCTCGATATCGGCAACTAGTCCGACTGGATTCACTCTGAATTTGACGAGGATATTGAAAAGATGTGGGATGTAGTTAGGACCAGTCAAAAGGCAATCGTTGAGAGATCGTGTTCGTGAAGCAGTGGTAGCTGAGCCGTTGTACACCACACGCAACTTTGTAGTCGCTTTGTCTTTCCTTACCACGCCGTGATGTGGAAGATAATGCACGTTGTTTTCATTCTCTTTACTATCTTTGCTGCGATGAGGTACTTGCTCGATTACTCCCGATATCAACTGTTCTTGAATTCCCTTGTCATATTCTCGCAGAAGCTCAGGTTGCTTGGTTAACTTGTGGTGTAGTGATCGTAATCGACTGTGACAAAGTTCATAGTCGGCTCCTATCTCATGACATTCCTCTTTCCAAGGGAGGTGAACTTCGTACCGTTCTCCTGTAAACCGGATATCACGAATGAAGTTGACATCTTCGTCGTGTTCTCGCTGGTTGTTGTTTATTCCTATAGACTCTGTTTCCCAAAAACGCCTCAGCGAGTCAACAATCTTGTCGGCGCTCTTTGGAGCAGTGGAATGTCCTGAAGTCTCCAAAGATTCTCCTGTTAGGATAAGATTTGACACAGTTGGGTCTTCGGGTTCATCAGACGTTTGTACTCGACCAGATAGCAACCAACCAAGTTTGCTGCTGACTGCTGTTGGACCGCTTTCACCTTTCACAACATCACCCGTCACAATGTCCCAATAATAGTCTGAACCAATAAGGATGTCGATCGTATTACTGTCATCTACGTCATCACCAAAATCCGCTAGTTCCAGACCTTCTAAATGAGTGTAGTTAGTGTTCACTTTCGAGTTTAGCGGAGAACATATGATTGGGAAATTAATCGCTGTGATTTCCACCTCTTCACTGCCGTTTTTGTTCTCGATATTGAATTTGTAGACTTCACAGTTTTGGCGCTTACATTTATTGTCCCCGAATGTGTTCAAATACAGCGTTTCCTTTTTTATTGGTTCTAGCTTTAATTTTGCTTGAGTTGAATTCGTGATATAAGAGCGCTGACTTCCTGTGTCAAATAATACGCGCACAGGAGTTGATCTTGGCCCATTGGTAGCATTAGCTCTAGCTGTTTGAAGCAAGACAGTTCCTTTGCAAATTCCTATCGCTGCCGTTGTAGTCTCTTCGGTCTTAGGCTGCTCTTTCACCGTCTCGGTTGGTTGACTGCTTTCTACTTTCTGATTTCGTAGACAAATCGATTGGTGGTGTTTGCCCTGACAATGGCGGCACTTTCTTGTATTGACACAGTCTTTGGCATTATGCCCTTTGCGTATACAGTTGAAACAACGCCCCGATTCACCAAGAATTTTCTTCGGAGCTTCAGAACTAACAATCTTTTCACACGATGCTGAATAATGGTAACCACTACAATAGACACATTGCATTTGGGAATTGTCAGGAAGTTTACCACTCTTAACAAACATAGCACTAGCGGTGGGCGTGTTGTTAGTCTTTGTGTTGTTACCTTGATGTTTAGAGCCTTGTTGATTACTTCCACTTGACTTTGTGCCTTCGCTTATTTCTCTTGCTTTGATTTCGAATTTTATCGTAGAGAGTAAATCATCGATCTTCCAAGCTTCCTTGGTGGCCTTGCGTGCTATCTGTAGACGAATATCGCTTGGCAGCTTCGACATAATAATCGGTATTAATAGGCTCCCATATTGCTCCGACGAAACTCCCAAGGAAGCCAAACCGCGAACATGTACGCTAATTTTATCATAAACGTACCTTAAAGAAGATAGTCTCTCTCCGGTACAAGCTTGGATCTTGAGTATTTCGTCCATATGAGCAGTAATAACTTGTTGCGGCCTTCCAAAACGGTCTTGGAGGATTTCCACGGCGGCATCATAATTCGCATTGGTGAGAGTAAGTCCTTGAATAGCGCGCAATGCGGTTCCCTCGAGTAAAGAATTCAGGTAATTGAACTTGTCGACCTTCGTAATATTATCGTTGTTGTGTATCGCTGATTCGTATGAGTCCCAGAACGTATTCCACTTTGTTACGTCGCCTTTAAATTTCGGTAAGGTCAGCTTCGGTAATTTCGGTTTTACAGTCGTTGTACTTGTTGTTGTCATCGCAATCGGTTGAGACATGTCTGTGTTTACTTCGTTTTGACTCGTTCCATTTGACTGATCACCATTCGTACTGTGCGTCGAATTACTATTCCCGTCTTGTTGAGTCGGTATTAAATGGCTCGGTAGTTGACCATCACCTTTGTTGATCCCCTTCGACATTCCTGGCTTTAAAGCTTTTTCGAGTTTTCTTTTGGCGTTTAATATTCGGGAGACCACTTCCGCTGATTCTTCGATTTCTTGCTCTATATCTTCGACGTCGCATAATCCCAAAATCTCTTCGTCAATTTCGCTTAGTATCTTCAATTTCGCTTCGAGTAGAGATCGGATAATTTCGCTTCGATCGATATCAACATCGCCAGGTAAATGAAGCAGTTCGTCTGCTTCTTTCGCTAACTTAGTACAGACACCACGATGTCCGCCTCGCTTCGCTCTCAAACGGTCTAATTTCTCTTTCGGTTCGGTCATGATCTTGTTTGGGCTCAACTTGACGTGTTTTCAAGCTGCCCCACGTTGGGCGCCATGTCATAAACTTCTCGCTGTCTCGCTGATCATGACTTTCTCGTCTATTTCTTAGTCCAAAACATAAGACATTCTTTTTACAGAGACTTTATTTACAGACTACCGAGTCTACTTACTATATACAAAACAGGTTGAAACAGGTTTTCAGTCTGATCACGTGACCTACACGTGTTTCCGTAGAATGTTCAAAACGCTTATAAATAAAGACTATAACACCGTGTGAAAAATATCCGATAAACAATGCCGCTAGAATAATAGTATGGTCACTCCCGACTCCCGTGCCATTTCAAGGCAGCACTTCACTTGCGATAGTAACTTCTAGTTACTATGTCTGTGAACTATTACGTATACTTTATTTCGTAAAAGTAGCCGCTAATATTAATTTCTATCTGACATTTATATATTGCGCCGTTTTTCCAAAGAAAAGTAAAAATATATTTTACTAGTGAGTAATGACTTATTAATACAGCCAAAAACAGTGATGATTCGCAGTGATGATTCATCAGTAATGCACGTATATAAAAGACATTTTTCGGTATAGTCTATAGAGTTAGTTTTGACATCAAATCTCTCTTGCTTGGAAACCTGTTTGGTGTACATGTAACCACCAAAGCAAAGTTTCATTCCTCCCTTGTTGCTTGCAATAACTTCCATTTCGCTTATATAATTCCTGCACGTGTTACGAATACCGCGATGTTTATATACTATTCTAAAAACAACTCGCATCAGTGTCTATTTTTGAAACGTATACCAAATATGTGGATACAAAGGTCCAAGCAACTCCCAAGGGCTTAATCAACAATTCCGTGCATTGAAATGCAAACCATTGTCAACGCGCTTCCATGAGTACTCTTCAACAATAAGCAAGACTCATTCAAATGCCGACCACCGCCAACACACTTCCTATGAATACTCTCCGACAATACCCGTTCCAATGCAAAACGGTAACAAAGCGCTTTCATAAATTTTACTTGCGAAATCGAATCTAATAAATCACTTCCATTTCTTGATATTAATTTGCAACGCTCCAATGGTTCTTTCGTTACTTCGGTTTACCGAAAACCAACATTTACAGGCCTATTTACTAATTTCGAGAGCTTCTTACCGATCATTTATAAGAAAGGTCTTATTTACACTCTCCTTTTTCGCTATTTTCACATAAGTTCATCTTATTCTATATTTATCACTCTGATGATGTTACGTGTAGTAACGAAACGTTAGTAAATATTTTCAAAATTATTTTGTGTTATGGTTTTGTTTAAAGCAGTATGCTGGGCAATAATATTTCTTACCAAAATTAGATTTCCGCCTGGTTCATCCATTGCGACAATTTTAACTATAGAGGGTTCATTTTTTTCACCATGAAAAAACTTTTTTTTTCTATTTTTATCGCTAATTAAATAAAAGTGCGATATGCTACCATATTTTTTTCAAAGAGGAATTCACTGTGAATAGTACGACTACTCTGTTTTCCGTGAAGGGTAAAATATATTATTGCGTGCATGCAAAAGTTTTTTGTCGGCTTTTGTCGGTATTTGTTTTTCTTTTTGTCGGTTTTTGTCGGCTTTTGTCGGTTTTTGTCGGTAATTAGTATGACCCGGTTCGTCTATTGCCACAAGTTGAGAAGTTGATCATTGAGTGGGTTCCAGGACGTGCGATCCTGCGCGGTCAAGTAGTGAAACAATATGGCGGCGCAGAGCAGTGGTTGATATATTTGTTTACTTTTACCTCGATTTTCACACAGAAACAATGGCTGTGCTTCGTTTTTTGAAATAATTTCATAGAACTAACATGCACAAGTTAGTTTTTGCTATAACAGCTAGATTATTGGCTCTCAATTTTTATGAGAAATAAATAGTTAATCAGTATTGAGCTGATAGCTATTTATTAAAACATATGTTGATATATATTCTTGACATTGTGTTTAGGCTACAGAAGCCTTAATACCAAGGGCCATGAAGCCCTTAGCGATGTTGTTGGTGTGTATGATTGTTCTGCAGCTGTTGGAGTTTGCTATATCAAGTAAGTTGTTTTTATTTATTACAAGAATTCTCATCTTAATTTTGGCAGGGAACTAGCTTTCAGACATATCACAGGGGGCCTACACAAACAGTTTGCCAGTTAGGCATCAGAAAAAGTAGAAGTAACTTTTGACCTCCAAAATTTTCCTCACTCCCCCAAAAAGGGTCAGTCACCCCCTCCCCCCCAATCCTCCCCCTCAATCCTCCCCCCCCCCATCCTCCCCCCCCCCAATCCTCCCCCCCCCCCCACACAATCCTCCCCCTACATTGCACACCTGGGTGGCCATGTTGGTTGGTAGGTAGAAGAGAATACTACATTGCACATCTGGGACCTGGGTGGCCATGTTGGTTGGTAGGTAGAAGAGAATATTATATGTCTATATGTTATTGTACAGTACCTACCACATGGCTGCTGGGGATATGGATATTTTCTGGAACTACACATTTATAATGCATGGATAGAAGTGCATTCCTGTAATTTTTTATTGCCCTGATTAAATCATGGATTGAATGTTATATCTTTAATAGCAGATAACTGTGGCATTGGGAATCAGACTTGTCAGAATGGTGGATATTGTGTGCAACAAGGTTCATCACTTGAATGTCAGTGTCCATGCAACTACACTGGAGCCCACTGTGAATTGAAAAATTGTAAGTTATATATTTATTAAATAAGTCATGAGTACAGTTATAATTATGCAAGTTAGCTGGATTTAGTGCACCACTACCAAATGAAGGCTGAGTATAATATATGATAACCATGATTGTTCAACAAGGTTGCAAAATAAGTAATCCAGCAGAGTCCAACTATATGTCAGCACTTTGGACATTTATGTTATTTATAACTGCACATGTTGCCTCCTGCATCTCAAATTTTGTTCCCATCAACCTATCCTGGTAAGTTCCACAGGCATTTTTTGCTCTAATGCCGGCATCTCAATTGTTCTCATCTTATGCTGTGGCTTGATAAGTTCCACTGACAACTTTGACTGTGAACATTGCTGAGGAACTTACCAGGATGGGATGGGATGGCATGACCAGGCCTTGTCTGGAGTAAAAGAAATGCTCCTCAAAGATTCAGGCACTTGTTTTCACTCACCTAACTACAGTGCGGCCACGTGCCGTTTTATTGCTTTGCAGACTATATTTAATTATCAACTATGCTTAAAGTGTGAACTCTTTTGTAAGTTGGTTTAGGTTTGAAAAGCGACTTTTCCCAATTTAGATACCTGTACATGTAGTTATATTTACAGCAGCGTGCCCATGGTTGCAGTAATGTCATATAATAATTTGTACATGTTCAGTAAAGAAAGGGAAATAGTTGTTGCAGATTAACTATTCTTAAGTGACACCTTTAAAGTTTTGAAAAGTTCAGATTCCAGGCTGTTCTCCCTTCTACTGTCTTGTCTTGCATTCCTTTTTTCAACTCGTCTTTACAGTTTGGAAACTAATTCAAAAATTGTAAATGTCTGCAAATTCTTTTTAGGGTGTCAAGATGCAAAGTTTAACAAAATTGGATGCTTTGCAAACCATGCCAACAAGGATGTATTATTTAATACAGGAGACACGTATGTTTCTAGTTCAGACTCAGCATGGAATTGGTATTTGGAAAATATCACTTGCTCGTGAGTGCATTTAATAATAATGCTTCAGTTTAAGTTGGGTAATAATGATTAATAATATCAATTGCAGCCACTGCTTTTGCTGCTGCTGCTGCTGTTGTTGCTACTGATGTTGCTGTTGCTGCTACTGTTACCACTTCTGCTACTGCCACTTCTGCTACTGCCACTTCTGCTGCTGCCATGCTGCTGCTGCTGCTGCTGCTACTGCTTCTGTTGCTGCCACTTCTGCTGCTTCTGCTACTACTTCTGCTGCTGTTGCTGCTGCTGCTACTACTACTTCTGCTGCTGCCACTTCTGCTGCTGCCACTTCTGCTGCTGCCCTTCTGCTGCTGCCACTTCTGCTGCTGCTCTTCTGCTGCTGCCACTGCTGCTGCTGCTGCTACTTCTGCTGCTGCTGCCACTGCTGCCACTGCTGCTGCTGCTACTTCGGCTGCTGCCACTTCGGCTGCTGCCACTGCTGCTGCTGCTACTTCTGCTGCTGCCACTGCTGCTGCTGCTACTTCGGCTGCTGCTACTTCGGCTGCTGCCACTGCTGCTACTACTTCGGCTGCTGCTACTTCTGCTGCTGCCACTGCTGCTGCTACTTCTGCTGCTGCTACTTCGGCTGCTGCTACTTCGGCTGCTGCCACTGCTGCTGCTACTTCTGCTGCTGCTGCTGCTACTTCTGCTGCTGCCACTGCTGCTGCTACTTCTGCTGCTGCCACTGCTGCTGCTACTTCTGCTGCTGCCACTGCTGCTGCTGCTGCTGCTACTTCTGCTGCTGCTGCTACTCCTGCTGCTGCCACTGCTGCTGCTACTTCTGCTGCTGCTGCTGCTGCTGCTGCTGCTACTTCTGCTGCTGCCACTGCTGCTGCTGCTGCCACTTCGGCTGCTGCCACTGCTGCTGCTACTTCTGCTGCTGCCACTGCTGCTGCTGCTACTTCTGCTGCTGCTGCTACTTCTGCTGCTGCCACTGCTGCTGCTGCTGCCACTTCTGCTGCTGCTGCTACTTCTGCTGCTGCCACTGCTGCTGCTGCTGCCACTTCTGCTGCTGCTGCCACTGCTGCTGCTACTTCGGCTGCTGCTACTTCTGCTGCTGCTGTCACTTCTGCTGCTGCTGCTACTTCTGCTGCTGCTGCCACTGCTGCTGTTGCCACGTCTGCCACTGCTGCTGCTGCTTCCACTGTTGCTGCTGCTGTTGCCACTTCTGCCACTACTGCCACTGCTGTTGCCATTTCTGCCACTGCTGCTGCTGCTGCTTCCACTGTTGCTGCTGCTGTTGCCACTGCTGCCACTTCTTCCACAGCTGTTGCCATTTCTGCCACTGCTGCTGCCACTTCTTCCACTGCTGTTGCCATTTCTGCCACTGCTGCTGCCACTTCTGCCACTGCTGTTGCCATTCTGCCATTGCTGTTGCCATTTCTGCCACTGCTGCTGCCACTACTGTAACCATGGCTTTGGCTACTGTTGTTTCTGTTGTGGTGACCTTTGCTGCTGCTTTGGCTGCTGTGGTGACTTGCAACTGCAGCCACTGATTGCTGCTGTAATGATTGCTACTGTAATGCTTGCTACTGCTATTGTTACTGCCTACCGCCATTACTACTGCTGCTGCAGTTACTGTCATCACCCTTGCTACTGTAACTTTTACTGCTGCTATAATCAAATTGTCACATTTCTTTCATGCAGGTGTGCCTTGGCAGCAAAAGCAAAAGGCTTTCGTTATTTCTCTGTGGAAAGGAGTAGCTTGTGTGCTGGATATAATGAAATGGACATTTCCAGTGGCGACAATCTGCCTAACGAGTGCCTGGGCAAAGCGCCAAACCGGAACCAGTGCGAAGATGCGGACAAATTGGTTGCTTGTGTTGGATCAGTTGGTCACGAGTATGTCTATGAACTGGTAAGCAAAGTTGTTTACTGTAAACACTATGAAGCCTACACATTAGAGGATAAGCACTTTATGGAAGGATATGAATATTTATACAATAACGTGACGTGTGTGCATTTTCATTGGCTGTTGACCGTGATCTATTACAGGATGCACACACACAGGGTAAAATCCACGTCAGATCACGTTAGCAGACTTGTTTTCCTTTTTTTCGTGTCCCCAAAATCCTTTAAGAAACCACTTGAATTTTTATTGTATAAAACAAATAGATTACATTTTTGTGTACGTGTCCTGTAATAGATCACAGAAGATCTGATCTTCCTCGGCCTCCTCGGTTCACTCCCACCTTTGCTAGCGCGGTATAGAGCCTATGCGGAGGAGAGAAGCCTTCGATTCACGGTTCGACTTTGTGATTGCTGCAATAACACTACAATCAGTATCGATTTTATTCAAGCACAACCCCGTACGTGGCAAGGTGGGACCGTCGGCGATGTGCTCTCCAAGAGTCGGGTTGTTTGGGCCTCCGCACTTTGCAGTAGCCCGAGTGAACGCCTGACACAGGCGTCTTCTTTGACATGTTTCTCAATTCTCAACCTCCAATTAATAAATAAAACATAAAGCTCCGTGCATATGTACTCTTATAAAGGCACGTTTGACGTCATTTGAACACGAAAAGTGCCTTTACACTTCTTTCGTGTTCAAATCACGTCAAACGTACCTTTATAAGAGTACATATGCACAGGAGCGGTATGTTTTATTTGTTTTATAAAATAAGAAGAAAAATCAAACTAAACTGAGTGAGGTAGTTTTGGAATTTGGCGGGCTTTTCCGGCCAGCTGACGCCATTCTACGCTATTTTACGTCATTCATGATCTATGTTCTCTTATAAATGCACGGAGTCCAGAGCTTGAAATAATGGCCGGCGGCCGGCGGTTTTCCGACCAAATTCCAGTTTTTCCGACCAAATGCTGAAATGATCGGAAATTTTGTCCGGACAAATTTTGAAAAAAAAATAAATCTGTTTTTTTAAATGATCGGGTCGGCGCTCAACACTCACTCCATTTTTCTTGTTAAATTTCCATTGGGTTTTCCATCAGTTTTGAGTTAAAGTTGGTTTTACACTTTACAGTGCACTATCAAGATTTCTTCGATCACTGTATGCTTTAAATAAAGTTTAGTTAACTTAAGTGTGTGACAGTGAGTTACGAGTCAGAGTGACTGCTTTCATTGTTGTTAATTTGACGACCTGGAAGATAAAGAATACGTTTTCTCGACGTTTCGAGCAAAGGCCCTTCATGATCAGGACAGTTAAATAGGCTGATCAAATAGGCTTATTTGACTCTCCTGAAGAAGGTCCTGAGCTAAAAACGTCGGGGAAACGTATTCTTTATCTTCCAGGTTGTCGAGTCGAGATAACAACAGTGCGTGATTTTTAATTCAAAACCATTGCGTTAAACTGCGATTCACGCCATTGTAATCACAGAAACTTATCGTCTAATCCAGCTTTTCAGTTTAAAGTTGTTTCATAGTTACCATTTTAATTAAATTATTATTCACTATAACTAATACGCAATTCAGAATTAAACATTTGTGTTTTATTATTACAAATAACAAGTAGAGTGACTGCATGCTTGACAGAATTTACTCAATGGACGGGGTCAAACTAAACTAAAAAAATTCCGACCAAATTTGAAAATTTCCGGTCAAATTTCATTTTGCTCGGAAGTTTTGCCGGGCAAATTTTAAAATTATTTCAGGCTCTGCTCGGAGTCCAGCCAATCAGAGCGTGCGTAGAGGACACCTTATTTTATAAATGCTTATAAAATGTTTGGTGATTCAGTAATAGATAAAGCATGAGCGGCTGATCTGTATGGGGATTTCTAATCAAAACCAACCTCTTACCAATTGGCTACTGGCACGAATATCTAGGCATGTTTTTTTTCTTCAAAATTGTGAATGGTCATACAGATATTAATCCTGATGTAATTCCTACCCTCCGGCAGTCAAATAGAACCAGATCCAACTTCAACAATCTTCAATATTCTGTTCGTCATCGCAAAACTACTACCTTTCAGAACTCGTTCTTTAAAGTGTCACTATGATGAAAAAATCGTCAGTCTTTTTTTTTATCTTATCATAAAGTACATTTAAAATGAGGGTGAACGGCGTTTATGGTTTGTCAATATCTCATCTCGTTCAGGAGATATTCACGTTTTGGTGATATGCAAATTTATGGCTGATGACGTCATTTTCTCCAAACGAGCGAAATGAAAATCGTAAAATAAGGAATATCTCTGGAAATAAACAATAGAATGTGCTTAAACTTTGTATGCTTATAGTATCTAATAAAATACACTTCTCTGTGGAATTTTTGTGATTGCCATGGTAAGCGCATGCTCTCAGGTTACTCTAAACCTTAAAAAGGGAATTATCATTTTTGCCTCATTGTTTAAAAATAGAAAGATTTAAACGTTTGAATTACAATGCTTACGTAAGCCCTAATCTTCACATTTATTCGCTGGAGTAAACGCTACTTGATTACTGATAAATAAGAAAATTTAATTTTATCATTGGAGGGGGCCAGGAACCAGCAGTTTCCACGAAAATAACTAAAGTTCCACAGTGAAACGTATTTTATTTAATACTATAAGCATGCAAAATTTGAACACTTTCTATTGTTTATTTCTAGAGATATTCCTAATTTTACGATTTTCATTTCGCTCGTTTGGAGAAAATGACGTCATCAGCCATTTAATTTGCATATTTCAAAAACGTGAATATCTCTTGAACGAGATGAGTTATTTACAAACCACATACGCCGTTCCTCCTCATTTTAAATGTACTTTATGATTAGATCAAAAAAAGACTGACGATTTTTCATCTTAGTGACACTTTAACAGATCTGTGAGAATATGGAACACTCTCGTTAACGATTATGATAGCTTTAACATTACCAATCCTTATTGTTTTAGAACTATTTTACTTGACTATTACTTTGATGCTTACAATCCGCCTATGATCCAGATGACCCTAGAACCTGGAAAACTATTTGTGTAGAATGTAACTCCGTCCGTAGCCTCTTAAATATTTCGTGTTGTTTTTAATCTGTAATTAATATTTGTTCGTTTTTGTTTTATTGCTGGGCCCGCAGTAAATGCCGCTGCTGTTGCGGATACCCTGCCATGGTGTATCGTGTTCCTTTATATTTTTTTTGTGTATTTATTTTTTTTAAACTTATTTCTGTTATGTAAAAATATGGCAAAGCTAATAAATAAATAAATTTACAAGGTGAGCCGAAGTAAATCCCCATACAGATCGGACGCGAATGCTTTATCGAATGTTTCATTGTGAAATGAAACAATAGAATGAAGCTAATTAGTATTGTTATATACCAAAGACTTTCCTTTGCCAATAATGAAATCCTATTGGTCAAATCATGGTCACGTGTTGTTCAACAAACTCAATGTTTCTTTCTGCCGGGGGAAACATTGCACTGTTTCCCTCTGACGTCAACAACGAAGAGGGAAACAGTGCAATGTTTCCCTCTGACGTCGCTTTAATCATGTGTTGTTCACGTGAATACACGATTATTGCATCAGATCAAGAACTTTGGACTCTTCTGGCATTTTGAAAACACGAGCTTGTTTCGAGCTTGTTTGGTACGAAATACCAGTAGTCCATTTTCCGAAAGAAAGAATTTCTATACATATCTTCAAAGAAGGTCTGAAAAACACTTGGATAAATTTAAAGCTGTTCTTAGTGTTGAGTCTGGTGTATTTGTTTAGTTGATTGACTTGAATTGAAATTACGAAGACAAAGTAAAAGTGTTTTGTTAAGTCTTTTCGCCGTTTGCAAGTTTCAAGGCAGTTTTGTATTTTGTATTTTAAAAGTCTTTGGTATATAACAAAACGCTTGTTGACTTTTTCCGCGAGAAACATCGAGTTTTACGGTCCCTCAGACTTCAGTGTCACCCTTAGGCTAAAGCCCTCGGGTGACATTGAAGCCTTTGGGTCCGTAAAACTCGATGTTTCCCTCGGCGCCAATCAACAAGTGTATAATCATAACTTTTGATAAAGATCATACAGATCACTTTGTCCAAAAGATGATCTTTATTGGGACTTACAGACGTATATACATGTGACCTGAATGCTTCGTTTTGATTGCTTCTTAACCTGATTAATTATTCATGAATTTCACAAGCTACAGTACAATACGCCAAAAACATCTAGGGTTTTGAGCGGTTTTGACCAAAAATACGTGCTATACGTGTAGAAAAAATTGTCTTCTTCACTGTTTCAGTCTTTCAGACAGTGAAATTCAATGCTCTTCTGTCTTTGTAGTCGGAGATTGATCAACGACAGTGTGCGACATCGGGAATTCGAGACTGTTCTGGTATGTATTTAAGAAATGGTGTGGTGTGCTCCATACTGGAACCTAGCGTAAATAATAGCTTTATTAGCATGATCTTTTTACAATAACACCATGATCGCCTCGGATTCTTTTGTTCTCCGAGGGAATGTAAACCTCGTATTTCCCTCATCGCTCATGCAAGGGGGAAATTTATACTTTGTCTTCTAAATTTCGATCTCGCTTGCATATATTTTCCCTCATCAACATGCACGGGAAAATTAGATGCAACTTCTCTGATCAACCGTGTAAATTTCCTGTCGGTAAGATTCTCAAAGTTTTCCTCGGCGATCATAATATTACAAACTAATAACATGACTTTTCGGGAAATTAGCGATTAAATTTCCCCTTCGCCTTGGGCCTGTGGCCCTCGGACCTTCACAAATCCTCCCTCGGCGACGGGAAAATTTAATCGCTAATTTCCCTCAAGTCATGTTATTACTTATAAGTATTGCTTAAGCAGATTAACTTGCAATAATCGGTCTAATAAACTTAAAAGTATCTTATAAAATATATATAAAGTTATTTACAGAAAAAGGAGATGATTAATATTAGTTGCAATTATGGTTGAATTGTTTCAAGGGAGACCTTTATCGGAGGGAGGGGTTTATTGGAGGGAGGCGTTTATTGGAGGGAGGGGTTTATTGGAGGGAGGCGTTTATTGGAGGGAGGCGTTTATTGGAGGGAGGCGTTTATTGGAGGGAGGCGTTTATTGGAGGGAGGCGTTTATCGGAGGAAGGCGTTTATTATAGGGAGGCGTTTATTGGAGGGAGGCGTTTATTGGAGGAGGGCGTTTATTGGAGGGAGGCGTTTATTGGAGGGAGGCGTTTATTGGAGGGAGGCGTTTATTGGAGGGAGGCGTTTATTTGGGGGAGGCGTTTATTGGAGGGAGGCGTTTATTGGAGGGAGGCGTTTATTGGAGGGATGCGTTTATTGGAGGGAGGCGTTTATTGGAGGGAGGCGTTTATTGGAGGGAGGCGTTTATTGGAGGGAGGCGTTTATTAGGGGGAGGCGTTTATTGGAGGAAGGCGTTTATTGGGGGGAGGCGTTTATTGGAGGGAGGCGTTTATTGGAGGGAGGCGTTTATTGGGGGAGGCGTTTATTGGAGGGAGGCGTTTGTTGGAGGGAGGCGTTTATTGGAGGGAGGCGTTTATTGGAGGGAGGCGTTTATTGGAGGGAGGCATTTATTGGAGGGAGGCGTTTATTGGAGGGAGGCGTTTATTGGAGGGAGGCGTTTATCGGAGGGAGGCGTTTATTGGAGGGAGGCGTTTATTGGAGGGAGGCACTTATTGGAGGGAGGCGTTTATTGGAGGGAGGCATTTATTGGAGGGAGGCACTTATTGGAGGGAGGCGTTTATTGGAGGGAGGCGTTTATTGGAGGGAGGCGTTTATCGGAGGGAGGCGTTTATTGGAGGGAGGCGTTTATTGGAGGGAGGCGTTTATTGGAGGGAGGCATTTATTGGAGGGAGGCGTTTACTGGAGGGAGGCGTTTATTGGAGGGAGGCGTTTATTGGAGGGAGGCGTTTACTGGAGGGAGGCGTTTATTGGAGGGAGGGGTTTATTGGAGGGAGGCGTTTATTGGAGGGAGGCGTTTATTGGAGGAGGGCGTTTATTGGAGGGAGGCGTTTATTGGAGGGAGGCGTTTATTGGAGGAGGGCGTTTATTGGAGGAGGGCGTTTATTGGAGGGAGGCGTTTATTGGAGGGAGGCGTTTATTGGAGGGAGGCATTTATTGGAGGGAGGCGTTTATTGGAGGAGGGCGTTTATTGGAGGGAGGCGTTTATTGGAGGGAGGCGTTTATTGGAGGAGGGCGTTTATTGGAGGGAGGCGTTTATTGGAGGGAGGCGTTTATTGGAGGGAGGCGTTTATTGGAGGGAGGCGTTTATTGGAGGGAGGCGTTTATTGGAGGGAGGCGTTTATTGGAGGGAGGCGTTTATTGGAGGGAGGCGTTTATTTGGGGGAGGCGTTTATTGGAGGGAGGCGTTTATTGGAGGGAGGCATTTATTGGAGGGATGCGTTTATTGGAGGGAGGCGTTTATTGGAGGGAGGCGTTTATTGGAGGGAGGCGTTTATTGGAGGGAGGCGTTTATTAGGGGGAGGCGTTTATTGGAGGAAGGCGTTTATTGGGGGGAGGCGTTTATTGGAGGGAGGCGTTTATTGGAGGGAGGCGTTTATTGGGGGGAGGCGTTTATTGGAGGGAGGCGTTTGTTGGAGGGAGGCGTTTATTGGAGGGAGGCGTTTATTGGAGGGAGGCGTTTATTGGAGGGAGGCATTTATTGGAGGGAGGCGTTTATTGGAGGGAGGCGTTTATTGGAGGGAGGCGTTTATCGGAGGGAGGCGTTTATTGGAGGGAGGCGTTTATTGGAGGGAGGCACTTATTGGAGGGAGGCGTTTATTGGAGGGAGGCATTTATTGGAGGGAGGCACTTATTGGAGGGAGGCGTTTATTGGAGGGAGGCGTTTTTTGGAGGGAGGCGTTTATCGGTGGGAGGCGTTTATTGGAGGGAGGCGTTTATTGGAGGGAGGCGTTTATTGGAGGGAGGCATTTATTGGAGGGAGGCGTTTACTGGAGGGAGGCGTTTATTGGAGGGAGGCGTTTATTGGAGGGAGGCGTTTACTGGAGGGAGGCGTTTATTGGAGGGAGGCTTTTTTTGGAGGGAGGCGTTTACTGGAGGAAGGCATTTATTGGAGGGAGGCGTTTTTGGAGGGAGGCATGTATTGGAGGGAGGCGTTTATTGGAGGGAGGCGTTCATTGGAGGGAGGCGTTTATCGGAGGGAGGCGTTTATTAGGGGGAGGCGTTTATTGGAGGGAGGCGTTTATTGGAGGGAGGCGTTTATTGGAGGAAGGCGTTTGTTGTTGGAGGAAGGCGTTTATTGGAGGGAGGCGTTTATTGGAGGAAGGCGTTTATTGGAGGGAGGCGTTTATTGGGGGGAGACGTTTATTGGAGGGAGGCGTTTATTGGAGGGAGGCGTTTATTGGAGGGAGGCGTTTATTGGAGGGAGGCGTTTATTGGAGGAAGGCGTTTGTTGTTGGAGAGAGGCGTTTATTGGAGGGAGGCGTTTATTGGAGAGAGGCGTTTATTGGAGAGAGGCGTTTATTGGAGAGAGGCGTTTATTGGAGGGAGGCGTTTATTGGAGAGAGGCGTTTATTGGAGAGAGGCGTTTATTGGAGAGAGGCGTTTATTGGAGAGAGGCGTTTATTGGAGAGATCCGTTTATTGGAGAGAGGCGTTTATTGGAGGGAGGCGTTTATTGGAGAGAGGCGTTTATCGGAGGGAGGCGTTTATTGGAGGGAGGCATTTATTGGAGGGAGGCGTTTATCGGAGGGCGGCGTTTATCGGAGGGAGGCGTTTATCGGAGGGAGGCGTTTATTGGAGGGAGGCATTTATTGGAGGGAGCCGTTTATTGGAGAGAGGCGTTTATCGGAGGGAGGCGTTTATCGGAGGGAGGCGTTTATTGGAGGGAGGCATTTATTGGAGGGAGGCGTTTATTGGAGGGAGGCGTTTATTGGAGGGAGGCGTTTATTGGAGGGAGGCGTTTATTGGAGGGAGGCGTTTATTGGAGGGAGGCGTTTATTGGAGGGAGGCATTTATTGGAGGGAGGCGTTTATTGGAGGGAGGCATTTATTGGAGGGAGGCGTTTATTGGAGGGAGGCGTTTATTGGAGGGAGGCATTTATTGGAGGGATGCGTTTATTGGAGGGAGGCATTTATTGGAGGGATGCGTTTATTGGAGGGAGGCGTTTATTGGAGGGAGGCGTTTATTAGGGGGAGGCGTTTATTGGAGGAAGGCGTTTATTGTTGGAGGAAGGCGTTTATTGGAAGGAGGTGTTTATCGGAGGGAGGCGTTTATCGGAGGGAGGCGTTTATCGGAGGGAGGCGTTTGTCGGAGGCAGGCGTTTATTGGAGGGAGGCATTTATTGGAAGGAGCCGTTTATTGGAGGGAGGCGTTCATTGGAGGGAGGCGTTTATTGGAGGTAGGCGTTCATTGGAGGGAGGCGTTTATCGGAGGTAGGCGTTTATCGGAGGGAGGCATTTATTGGGGGGAGGCGTTTATTAGGGGGAGGCGTTTATTGGAGGGAGGCATTTATTGGAGGGAGGCATTTATTGGAGGGAGGCGTTTATTGGAGGGAGACGTTTATTGGAGGGAGGCGTTTATTGGAGGGAGGCGTTTATTGGAGGGAGGCGTTTATTGGAGGAGGGCGTTTATTGGAGAGAGGCGTTTATTGGAGAGAGGCGTTTATTGGAGGGAGGCGTTTATTGGAGAGAGGCGTTTATTGGAGGGAGGCGTTTATTGGAGGGAGGTGTTTATTGGAGGGAGGCGTTTATTGGAGGGAGGCGTTTATCGGAGGGAGGCGTTTATCGAACGGAGGCGTTTATTGGAGGGAGGCGTTTATTGGAGGGAGGGGTTTATTGGAGGGAGGCGTTTATTGGAGGGAGGCGTTTATTGGAGGGAGGCGTTTATTGGAGGGAGGCGTTTATTGGAGGGAGGGGTTTATTGGAGGGAGGCGTTTATTGGAGGGAGGCGTTTATTGGAGGGAGGCGTTTATTGGAGGGAGGCGTTTATTGGAGGGAGGGGTTTATTGGAGGGAGGCGTTTATTGGAGGGAGGCGTTTATTGGAGGGAGGGGTTTATTGGAGGGAGGCGTTTATTGGAGGGAGGCGTTTATTGGAGGGAGGCGTTTATTGGAGAGGCGTTTATTGGAGGGAGGTGTTTATTGGAGAGGGGCGTTTATTGGATGGAGGTGTTTATTGGAGGGAGGTGTTTATTGGAGGGAGGTGTTTATTGGAGGGAGGTGTTTATTGGAGAGGGGTGTTTATTGGAGAGAGGTGTTTATTGGAGAGGGGTGTTTATTGGAGGGAGGTGTTTATTGGAGGGAGGTGTTTATTGGAGAGGGGTGTTTATTGGAGAGAGGTGTTTATTGGAGGGAGGTGTTTACTGCAGGGAGGTGTTTATTGGAGGGAGGTGTTTATTGGAGTGAGGTGTCTATTGGAGTGAGGTGTTTATTAGAGGGAGGTGTTTATTGGAGAGAGGCGTTTATTGGAGGGAGGCGTTTATTGGAGGGAGGCGTTTATTGCAGAGAGGCGTTTACTAGGCATGTTTTGGAGTTAGCATTCATTGGAAGAGCGTTTATTGGAAAGAACCGTTTATTGGAGAGAGGTGTTTATTTCATCGTGGGTGTCTATTGGAATAAAAACTGTATTGTATTATCCTCAATGATTCTTTTTATTCGCCGTCTTTTTAGATTACGACTATTTTGTCCGATTGATGACCCGAAACCCTTCCCATTACTTTGGACCAATTGCAGATGGTTTACCTGCAGGAAAATCTTTCTCGTACTGCTTATGGCAGAAATTACCCTTCAGAGAATCTTACCGGTTCTTTTTGGTGTCGTACTCCACACAGAACAATGGTAACGAGTTTTATTTTGGTATAGAGTCGAAAGCAACTCGTGGTACTTATGGACTTTTTTCCGGTATACAAAATATTCCTGCAGACATAGTGTAAGTTCTCTTTATTCAAATTATCTAATTACTTACAGTGTACAACCGCCTTGAATTGATGATATACCTTATCACCTATACCATGAGGTTATGTTTTCACCACTTGTCTGTCTGTCTGTCTGTCTGTCTGTCTGTCTGTCTGTCTGTCTGTCCGTCCGTCCGTCCGTCCGTCCGTCCGTCCGTCCGTCCGTCCGTCCGTCCGTCCGTCCGTCTGTCTGTCTGTCTGTCTGTCCGTCTGTATATCCGTCCGTCCGTCCGACCGTCCGTCTGTCCATCCGACCGTCCGTCTGTCCATCCGTCCATCCGTCCATCCGTCCGTCCATCCGTCCATCCGTCCATCCGTCCGTCTGTTTGTTTGTTTGTTTGTTTGTTTGTTTGTTTGTTTGTTTGTTTGTTTGTTTGTTTGTTTGTTTGTTTGTTTGTTTGTTTGTTTGTTTGTTTGTTTGTTTGTTTGTTTGTTTGTTTGTTTGTTTGTTTGTTTGTTTGTTTGTTTGTTTGTTTGTTTGTTTGTTTGTTTGTTTGTTTGTTTGTTTGTTTGTTTGTTTGTTTGTTTGTTTGTTTGTTTGTTTGTTTGTTTGTTTGTTTGTTTGTTTGTTTGTTTGTTTGTTTGTTTGTTTGTTTGTTTGTTTGTTTGTTTGTTTGTTTGTTTGTTTGTTTGTTTGTTTGTTTGTTTGTTTGTTTGTTTGTTTGTTTGTTTGTTTGTTTGTTTGTTTGTTTGTTTGTTTGTTTGTTTGTTTGTTTGTTTGTTTGTTTGTTTGTTTGTTTGTTTGTTTGTTTGTTGTTTGTTTGTTTGTTTGTTTGTTTGTTTGTTTGTTTGTTTGTTTGTTTGTTTGTTTGTTTGTTTGTTTGTTTGTTGTTGTTGTTGTTGTTGTTGTTGTTGTTGTTGTTGTTGTTGTTGTTGTTGTTGTTGTTGTTGTTGTTGTTGTTGTTGTTGTTGTTGTTGTTGTTGTTGTTGTTGTTGTTGTTGTTTGTTTGTTACTATAAATATTCAAGATAAGTTTTTCCAAAGGTCAGACTTCACGACCACGGTCAAGTACAATTTCACGTGTGTGACTTCAAAAACATAGCGTTTTGTCCACCATGTCCGATTGACTGACTGTATCATATTCATAAATGTCGTTGTATGTTTAAATTCCAGTATCACAATTGTCAATTCAGATGTGCCCTGATTAATAACAACCAACTCCTAATGTCGAAAATTTGGTATTTTTAAATCGTAGTCTTACTGACGATAGATTTTCCGTTGGAAATACTATTTCAGTTATACAATCAATCTGAATCTGTAAAATTTGAAGTTGCTTGGTTTCAGTATCAGCGGCTGCCATAAGTGACGTGTAATCAGAAGATAATTTTGAAGAATCGAACGAGATGCAGTTAGTTTGTTTACTTCGCTCGTGAGTTCGTTGATCTTCGTTCAACCAAATTATAATTTATGCTATTCAGCAGCCAATTAAAACTTGTGTAATACAATAAGACTGTGTAAGGGCCAATCAGATCTGTTTCCACGAATCCGTGGAAAATCCACGTGACCTGGAACACGATTATCGCCTCGAAGACGTTCTCTTTCCCCAATTAATAGACGAGTTCAAGGTTACGGGCGCCATATTGAAAAGGGGGCAAAGAGTCTGGGGCGAGCGCGGTCAAAGGGGTCAAACGCCATATATTTTCACATGTAAACTTCACGATTTCTGAGCAGTGAGTGAATGGTTTACGCCTGTTTTGAACGATTTCGGGTCCGTATCGTTTTGTAATTTCTGTAATACTTCAAGGAAACATGGGGAAAGCTTTGTATGTTATTTTGGAAGGCTTGGAGGATTCTAAAAGAAATCGCGATGGTTTGTTGAGGAATTGTATGCGTGCGCTTCACTGATTTGGTCATGAAAATATTATTCTAGATTCTCTAGGTTCAGTTCACGTCCTTAAAAGTGCAATCTATCACTAACATTTAGAATATCTGCTTGTAAATTGGCTTGGTCATCGCTCCTCGCTCTGTATCAAATAGGCGCGTGTACACAGGCTAGATTCTCCGTGTGGAAGAAATGCTTGTTTGCCCTCATTATCCTTATTTTATTCAAACTGATTTTCGCATAATTTTGGTACGAGTGCAATCAAGTATTTTATTTTTCATACATGTGTAGGTCTCGTGAGCTAGCCTGGTTAGCGTGGTGGCTCGTTTTCTTTTTAAATATCTCTAATAACCCGCTGACGGAGGTATATGCACAGTGATGGATTTATAGGGGGTGCAGGGGGTACACACCCCTGGCCTTGGTCAAGGGGGATGCAGGGGAGTGCCAATTGCCTTGTCAAATCCAAGTACAATAAAGGACGCATTCATTCAGTGTCCATGTAAACTTCATAGGACCTAAGTATTAGGTATCATAGCTATCTGCTATCATATGATTCATAGATATATGATTCATATATTAGCTATCATATGATTCATAGGTATTAATAGGTATAAAAAAAATATTTCTGGTGCAGCCCCACCACCAGCTCGGCCCCTGGACCCCACCGTAGCTCTCTCAGTGGCGCTCCATCCTGCCTCGGTCACGCGCCACGCCAGGGGCGTAGGAAGCAGTGTTACTGGGGGGGGGGGGGAGCTACTTGAGCTTGTGTAATGCGCATTCGCGGCTTTGCCACAAATCCGCCTAAGGGGTCCACGACTAGTTTTCAGCTTCAGAAAAATGGTCACATAGCATGGGGATTCTACCTATGCGCTGTGCGTACTGGGTTCTACTGCAGCCCAGGCCCCTCGCGTCCCTGCCTGGTGATGCCTGCAGAGAAATAGATTTCGGTCATATGACGAATTTCCCGTTCTGTACGAAAGAAATTCATATTTTTATGGTGTTAGGAGGATTTATTTTTTATTTTTATAAATTATTACCAACGATCTCTTTAACTCATTTAATGTCAAACCGTAGTTGGGCAAAATGTTAGGGGGGGGTGGGCTAATATCAGCAAGTTAAAATATTGGGGGGGGGGGCTAATATCAGCAAGTTAAAATATTGGGGGGGGGGGGCTAATATCAGCAAGTTAAAATATTGGGGGGGGGGGCTAATATCAGCAAGTTAAAATATTGGGGGGGGGGGGGCTAATATCAGCAAGTTAAAATATTGGGGGGGGGGGGCTAATATCAGCAAGATAAAATATTGGGGGGGGCTGCAGCCCCTTAGCCCCCCCGGTTCCTACGCCCTTGCGCCACGCCGCAGGCCTGATGTCACTTCGCTCGCTCAGCATCCCCCCCCCCCCTACCAGTTCAAGCTGGATCCATCACTGTGTATGCAGTCTCTGACTGCCCTCTTATTACTAGTAATACAATAGCGGAATTAGAGACCTGAGAAAAAAGGTTATGCGAAAATGAACGACGCGAAATTGAACACCTTGCCATCTCAAACTCATTAATCATTCATGAGAGAATCAGCCAATTACAATAGTTCATCCAGTCACCTTATTGAAGTTGGATTAAGGTTCTCCGACGTTGACCGTGTAGCTCGGTTGGTGGAGCCACGGACCAGTAAACCGAAGGTCGCGGGCTCGAATCCAACCATGAAAAAAGACAATTCCCCACCCCGGGGACAACATTGCCAAATAATTGCATGTAGTCAAGTTATTAAATCTTCAAGTAGATTTTAATATTTCAACATTTCAAATATTTCAGCATCCAAACCTTCAAATATAGCGATCAGTCTGCTCAGCTTTGAAAGATTGTTTCTCGCCAACCATTCACTGACGAATTGGATTGAATTTCCCTCAATGGGGATACCCTGGGTGCCAGAGGTTTTTCGACGCTCGTGGAGGATAACGGGGACACACGAGGAAGCCAGGCGGTAACCTATAATCCCCTACTAACCCCCCTGCGAGCGTGGAAGAACCTCTGGCATCCAGGGTACTCAAAGGACGCCATTTGCCAAACTGCTCGGCGTGATCGCAGGCTGGGCACCAAACCCCTGGCGTGCGAGTATTTATATTCCCCGCACCTACCTCCCCCCGGGACATCCGCCTGGACCAGACGATCAACACAATTTCCCACCCACGGGCACTGCTGGGCTATGTTTCCTCGGGGGTTGCCCGGGGGATGTCCACAGCAAGAATTGAACCAGGCAAACAGTATCGCTGTGACAATGCGTTTACTATGAGTTTATAGCCCTGGGATTTTCATCGACAAATAAAACATAAACTAACCGAACTAATGCAACAAAACCATATCTACTGTTGTTTTCTACTCCATTACTGTGTATTTATTTCACTTACCCGATTCAGACTTAACCCCGCTGGACTTGCTTAAAATAAAATAAAATAAAGGAAAGGTTGGAGGCAGACTTGCGTTCCAGCCTTCGATACGCTGCAATAATCGATCAAATTTTCGTACAAAAACAGATTGCACTCCGGCTTTGCCACACAGGTCATTTCAAATGATAGTCAGACTTTCTTTTCTCGCAATCCAATCGGAATTATCGGCAGTCGTTTAAGAATTAGCGTCGCGAAAAGCTCCATTGCTAGGGTTGAAACTAATGAAACATCCGCGGCCTCCAATGAAATCAGCAAACAGGGAGAGAAATCAAGAAATTCAAGGAATCTACCTAGTACACCATAGAATAAAGATCACGTAATGTCAATCTCTTTAATAACTATAAACAATTTGTTCATGACTGAATTTCTTGATTTCTCTGACTATCATTTGACATGACCTGTGTGGCAAAACCGGAGTGCAATCTGTTTTTGTACGAAAATTTGATCGATTATTGCAGCGTGTCGAAGGCTGGAACGCTAGTCTGCCTCCAGGGTTAAGTCTGAATCGGGTAAGTGAAATAAATACACAGTAATAGATTGGGCAAACTCTGGTGGATTGCACAAAGTTGGGGTGGGCAAATTCGGGTGGAGTGGGCAAACTTGGGTGGAGTGGGCATACTCAGGTGAGGTGTGGGGGGGGGGTGTTAGATTGGGCAAACTTGGGTGGATTGGGCAAAGTTGGGTGGTGTGGGCAAAGTTGGGTGGAGTGGGCAAACTTGGGTGGAGTGGGCAAACTTGGGTGGAGTGGGCAAACTTGGGTGGAGTGGGCATACTCAGGTGGGGGTGGGGTAGGGCAAAGTTGGGTGGTGTGGGCAAAGTTGTGTGGAGTAGGCAAACTTGGGTGGAGTGGGCATACTCAGGTGGGGGGGGGGGGTAGATTGGGCAAACTCTGGTGGATTGGGCAAAGTTGGGTGGAGTGGGCAAAGTTGGGTGGTGTGGGCAAAGTTGTGTGGAGTGGGCAACTTGGGTGGAGTGGGCATACTCAGGTGGGGGGGGGGGGGGGGGGTAGATTGGGCAAACTCTGGTGGATTGGGAAAAGTTGGGTGGTGTGGGCAAAGTTGGGTGGAGTGGGCAAACTTGGATGGAGTGGGCAAACTCAGATGTAGTGTGCAATGGGGGGATGTTACGTTGGCCACAAACTGCACAGAGTTGCCTGCAGATTATGCTAAAGATTTTCGTCCTATTCGAGGCAGCACTTCACTTGCGATAGTAACTTCTAGTTTTATGTTTCATTTGTCGATGAAAATCCGTGAGCTATAAACTCATACTGTTTGCCTGGGTCTCCTGTGGAATCACTATCCATATATTACACGCGCAAAAACGCACACTCTATGTCAGACCTGATGCAGAATGATGTCAGGTCTGTTCAGAAAAATGTAGCGATCCCTGATACAGCCTGTTGCAGTATCAGCTATGATACACCTATGATATCATATCTGTATTATACCTGCAGCTACAACAGACTGTTCAGAACAGATTTGGTCAAACTGTATCAGCCTGACACGGTCAGTGCTGTATTAGTTTGATATAACAGACTGAACAGTTATGTTGTCTACGGAGCTGTCGCAGTCTGTTAGAAATTCTAACTAAATGTTTATACATCAGCGCTGGTACATTCTGTAGCTGTCAGGGTGTATCAAGGGTCGCTACATTTCTCTGAACAGATCTGATATCAGAGCTGATCAGACTGTGCGTTTTTACGTGTGTACAATCAACGATTTTTTTCATTCTTAGTTTAAGCTCTCCATCGGTTTTTGATAAGTGGGTTCATATCTGCAGTACCGTCAATTTTGGGACAAACGAAATAACTACGTACATTGACAGTGAGGAATTAACACCTCGACAAACTTCTCCATCTTGGACAGAATTGCCACCAAACGGAAAGCTAGTCATTGGCCGCGACCAAGACTCTTTCGGTGGTGGCTTTCAAACTGGAGATGTATCTGTTGGCGATATCACGCAGTTCAACGTCTGGGATTTTCTACTTGATCAAAATGACGTTCGCGAGATTTTTAACGGCGTTGGGACCGAAACAGGAAATTTTCTTGCGTGGGTGAACCTGAAATCGAACCTGGAGGGTCTTCCAGCGATAAGCGGTTCTCCAGTGATGAAATGGACAGGTACAATGCTTTGAACTCAATCTATATAAGAAAATTTTTCATGATTTCTTACACTGCTAAAGTCAGCCGAAAAATTTTGGCTGACTCGTGCGGGATTTGAACTCGCACATTTACAATGCTTTGAACTCTTGTTAAAAATATGATAGCCCAGCAAATAGCTTTGAGTAAAGGCATATTAGACACATAATATTTTTAAAGAAAATTTTAATACTAACGTTTCGTTACGACACGTAACATCATCAGAGTGATAATATTTACAAAGTAAGATCGGCTTAAGTAGCAAAACTGTTACATAAATAGAAGATGATGAGGTGTGAGAAAGGAATGTGTTAATGAGAATTGTTAATGAGGAAAACCTAGGTGTGAGTCGAGGTGAGATGTCGAGAAAGTGGGAGAAGTAAGATAAAGAAAAAAAAATTAAAGAAAAAATTAAATAAAAACCCCAGAACTAAAAAAGTGTCAAAGGGAAAGAACGAATGTTAACATTAAGAGATGGATTCATTTTAGCAATGAGAAGGCTCTCGAAGAAGAAGAACTTCGAGTGGTGAAGAAGCAGAGGTTAAAATTGAGAAATCCTCAAAAGAAACTTCATGACCAGTTGACTTAGTAAATTTTTCATGATTTCTTATACTGCTAAAGAAACCATGCTATTACTTATTAATAATATACATGAAAATGTTAGACAAAATGTTCTTCCAGCTACGAAGTTACATACCACTCATTGCTCCACTTCTCGGAGCTTTAATGGTTGAAAACTGCTTCATTTTGTTCACTAAATACGTCAAACGTTTTACTCATAGCATCTAACCTCTTCTAGTCTTCTTACAGGGACTTTTATGACAATATTAAAGCAAAATTCACTCTGTATTTCATCGAAATGTTCTTCGACAACTTTATGTTTTGGTCGCCATGTTGGATTTTCTCGTTAAGGAAAAACCATCCTTCAAAATCCGCATAGGCATTTCATTGGCTTTCCGGTAGTTTCCGGTTGTTTATTAGCCAATCAGAATGCTTAATACGCATTGAAATTTGCACTGTATTTCATTTTTCTGCACTGTATTACACCTTTTCTGCACTGTATTACATTGAAATTGCACTCCTCTCGACCAATCAGGATGCAGTAATTTTGTCATGTATATTATTAAATAAGTAAATAAAAGTAAATTTATGTAAGTGATTATATCTTATGCCCTGTGGCAGGAACAATTGCGTACAAGAGTCCATGTACATGGCTTATCAATGTCGAAAGTTGATTTGACCAAGGTTAAAAATGTCTTTTTCAAAAACTTCTTAAATGCTGAAGGATTGGGAAAACTGCTAGGTAGAGCTACTGTACAGGCGAAGTTCCAGAGTTTGGTAATACGATTAAAATATGGGGCCTGAAAGGTACTCGTTTTACATAAAGAAGTCTTAATTAAGGTTAAAAAAATTCTCACTTAATCTAGTACGGCCATGAGTAACGAAAGTAACGTAATCTCGTAAAATATTTAAATTAGTGTAACCGTACAGAGTAGTGGTGTGCGTCGGATTAGATTGACCCCTTATACAGTCAACTCTCGCCTTACGGACACCCCGCTATTACGGACACCCCGCTATTAAGGACAGTTGGTAAATCCCCGACCGAAACTACTGTGAAATGTATTGAAATAACTCTCGCTATTACGGACTCTCGCTATTACGGAATTGCGGACACTTCATGTGGTCCCCAACAAACATTTTTATTGTTCTACTCTCGTTACAACGGACACCTTCGACGTATTTTTCTCTCGACACATGAAAGTGAATGACTTTAATTTATCGAGTGACACATTTACATCTTGCTATTTGTCAGCGGAAGTACTTTGAAGATTCCGTTCGTCATCATTTCTGTTGACTTGTATTTTGACTTGTACTGGAAATTGAAATAAACTGGACATTTTAAAACAAAAAGCAGTAATACATTGTAGTGACATTTTACAACCTGAAATCGGGATATTTTGATCGCATCCCGTTATTGCGGACTCTCGTTATTACGGACACCAAATGATGGTCCCTAGGGTGTCCGCTATAACGAGAGTTGACTGTAATCCGAGGGTTTGCCAAAACTGTCAATCCGAATCCGATCCGATCCGATCCGAAGCCAAAAAATCGTAGTCCGATCCGATCCGATCCGATCCGAAAACAGCTGCTCAAATCCGATCCGATCCGATCCGATCCGATCCGAAAAAAATAAAAACACCAGATATATGTTGCAATAGTTGCGCAAACTTTCCGAAAAGAAAACCAATGAACAAATAAATTTAAGAAAACTACTATACAATAATAATCTTATGTTATAATAACCTTCATATGTTGTGCAACGTGCATACAACCAGTTAATTTGTTAATTTTGTGACAAAAACAATGGCAAAAGTGAATCTGATGCGGGTAAAAAAGTGCAAAACCGGATTCGATCCGATCTCAGAAAAAAGAACAAAATCCGATCCGATCCGATCCGAACGATAAAAGTTTAGTCCGAATCCGATCCGAATCCGATCGGATCGGATTCGGATCCGGATCGGATTCGCACACCTCTAGTACAGAGCTTTATAGAAGTATGCACCTACTTGCCAGTAGCCATAGTAAACGCCTGACCCTGATTATTATCTTCATCATGATCATTATCTTCATCATGATTATCATGATCATCATTATCACAGACGTCTTGTTCAAGATGTAACCAAGTCTCGCCCTCCTAACTTCAAAAAGGCCCTGGTAACGCGTTTGGAGTTGAGAGCTAACCCAGGTCAACCCATCTACGAATGAGCTCCTGTTAAGCCCCGGGCAAACGAGGATGAGAGTTGATGAGAGTCGATGAGAGTTGCAACTCTCGGTCGCGTTTGACCACCAACTCTCATCGACTCTCATGCACTCTTATCAACTCTCATCAACTTTGAGCTGGTTCAAATTTTAATGAGAGTTGATGAGAGTTTAGCGGCTAGCGGTTTGCACTTTGTAAAAACAGGCTCAACAGAAATGGCGAAGGAACGGAACGATCCTGAATGTATTTCTGAAACTCTGGAACTGACCCAGAAGCAAACAATGCCCAAATTATTGCCTCTGATAAAAAGAAGAAAAAGAAAAAGAGAAGATATTACATATCCTCTGCAAGTGAGAGTTCAAGTAGCGATACGGACAGTCAACAATTTGACAAGCGACAAAAAGCGAAGAAAAAGAACTACTGAAAAAGAAAAAGATTTACTGCTACGCGCGGTAAATCCTACAACTCTCGTCAACTCTCATGGTCAACTCTCATCAACTCTCATTCTCGTTTGACAGGGGCATGAGAGTTGAGAAAACTCTCAGACAAACTCTCGCTTGCCAACTCTCATCAACTCTCATCCTCGTTTGACGGGGGCTTTAGCGTTTACACGATAGCCGGGTCAACCCGTCTTGCCGGGTGACCCTTTTCAAGACCCGGTCAATTTCTTCATATAACCATGGACATGGCACTGATTTCCTTTGCGTTTTCCTCCTGAATTTTTAATGATTTTTTAAAATTATATTTTAAAGGAAAAGGGTGCCAGTGGGAAGAGAGGAAGTGCGATATTCGTGGTTTGTGTCGAGGTGGTTTTTTCCGCTGTCCTTGCAATAATAGTGTACTGGCACCAAGAAGCTGCTTCAGCTCAAAGATTTACGAAACAACACCCTGCTCAGGTAGGTACATCGGTGAAACTGGCAGACGTTTATCTGACAGGTTTGCTGAACATCTTCGTTCTGTGAGGAACAATGATGTTGACAAGCCTGTTGCCCGACATTGTATTTCGGACATGCCAGTTTGTGCCATCTCACCCATTTCTGGCGGTAATGTCAGCCGCAAAAGACTAGAAAAGCGTCTCATTTTCAAAATTGGTACCATTCATCCTCACGGACTCAACGAACGTTTTTCTTTTATTTAACATCTCTGAAGACATTGTTTCTGTTTAGCAAGGATGGACACAAACGGCATTTTCACTTTATATATTTATTTTTACTCTCGCTCATTCTTTTTACACCCCCTCCTTCTTGCTCATCGACATTTGCTATGTCTTTCGCATCTCATTATCGATTTGTTATTGTTATTTTGATTTGATTGCCTAATTTTTCGCATCTCATTATCAGTTTGTTATTGTCATTTTTATCTGATTGGCTTATTTTTTGTCACATAATTACCTTCCGTATATAAACTCGTTGTTTGTTTACACTCTTTACGTTTCTCTCTGACGAAGGGCCTTCGCTCGAAACGTTAGACTCCTACGTTCTCTGTTTCGGCAGTATATCTAACCTTACTATATTTCGATTGTTGTTTCTACACTGCCTACGCAGCACGCTACTTTTATTACACTATAGGTACTTGATTGCTTGATTGATTGATTGATTGATTGATTGATTGATTGATTGATTGATTGATTGATAATATACAATTATTGGATGAGATTGAGCGTGATATTGTGTTTTATCAACGCCGAGGTTGTGTTATCTGCCGAAGCTGTCGAGGCTGAGGTGGATAACACAACCCGAGGCTTGATAAAATACAATATCATGCGAAAACCGAATTTAATAATTTTTTTATTATACAATAATAAAGGCGAAGAAGAAGTGATTTCATACCTTATTTAGTTTGAAATTCGCCGTTCGGCGTTTGCTTACTTTTTGTCTCTCTTTCAAATGTATTTAATGCACATTTCTCTTTCAAATACTGCTTTAAACCTTTAATAGCTGTCTACATAGCTCTCTTGGCTTTCCAGTTGTTGTTTTGATGCCGAAACAAGGTGCCAAATTAATATCCTTTCCACTCTTTGAAACGAATCCGCCATTTTGTTTCGCTCACGGCCGTTGGCCAGCTACAGACAATATGTTGATATTTTGTAGGTGACAAGACATCACAAATTGTCTGTAGGTTTTTGTCTGACGATTGTAACAGTATTGTATAATAATATTTATCAGGAAAGCCAACATCACAAAATGTGTTTTTCAGAAGGTTCCTGAGAAACATAAAAATACAAAATATAAAAAGAAATAAAGCACAGGATATGTATTACAAAATTACGAAGTAAGAATATATGTGCTAATGATTAATATGGCTATATTACAAAGAAAGAACAAGTAGGCAATTGTATAATTGATCTTATATTGGGATCCAAAACGTTATACTCTTTACAAGCATGATAAGTGAGTTTCTGCTATCCCCAATTTGTCTTGGTAAAGTCTTGGTAAAGAGCCGGTAAATATCGTCCTTGCGTCTTGTGTCATAAGTATGATTAATATTAGTCAGTTCGAAATCAAAATCTATTAAGGTGGCTCCACACAGTTTCTTGGAAAATGAAAAATACAAGTTTGAGAGTCCAAACCATGTGCATAAACAATTTGGAAAAAGAATAAAACTAAATGTTATGCATAGTTAAACAGTCTGACAATCAAAAAACTGTTACCAAATAAATAGCAACAGTTGTTGCTGTGGCAACAATGATGTTCTAAAATGGCTGCCAATTACCCTTCAAACTAATTTAATTCGAGAAAAACTTTGGTGACCCCCAATTTTTTTTTCATTAAAAATTTTCTTGAGGTATGAGTAATCAATAGGCCGATTTTAAAAAAATTCTGTAGAACGAATAATTTTTTTTCCGGAAAAATCATGTTCTTAATCTTTAAAAAATTTCGTTCTACAGATTTTTTTTTAAATCGGCCAATTGATTACTCGTACTTCAGGAAAAGTTCTAATAAAAAAACAATTGGGGGTCACCAAAGTTGTTTTCGAATTAAACAAGTTTGAAGGGTAATTGGCAGCCATTTTGAAACGTCATTGTTGCCATAGCAACAAATGTTGCTACTTATTTGGTAACAGTTTTTTATTGTCAGACTGTTTAACTATGCATAACAGTTAGTTTTATTCTTTTTCCGAATTGTTTAATCACGTGTTTTGGACTCTCAAACTTGCATCTTCCATTTTTCTAGAAACTGCATGGAGCCACCTTAAGTTATTTTTACTAAGTTATCGTTAAAATGCGATGTAAATAGCGCCGGTATATATATATATATATATATATATATATATATATATATATATATATATATATATATATATATATATATATAAGTGAATGCCACTCTGCCAGTGTAGTTTGTTTAGGGCTTCAGTTGAGGAAGATAAATGAGGAACATCAAGGATAGTTTTAGCAGCTTAAAGCTGCTAAAACTATCCTTGATGTTCCTCATTTATTTGCTCAGTGCGAGTTGTCAGACTGCTCCGAAGACAGTGATCGTGAAGACCCTCTCCTGGGTGGAATGAGAAGCAGTGACTCTGACAGTGACTAGTGATTCCAACTAAACTATAGTAGTACTGTAGTGTTCTACAGTGATGAAACTGAGCACCAGATCTTGTACTCGGTGACGGACTTTCTAGTCGTTTACGACGTATTATAAATTCATTAATATATATTATATGGCTTGCCTAGCTTAACAGAACAGAACCGAGGGCATATCACTCCAAAAAAGTGTACGCGGAGACCTTTGAATAGACTTTCAAAGTCCGAAAATTTTATTGCCGGACTTTCAGATTGTTTGAGATTTTTTGCCGATCCTTTAAACTTTTTGTACAAAAAGAACAATTATTATTTGGGGCTATGCCCAGAACGTCACTAAACTTTGCTGCTTGGAAAACAGCCGGCAAAAATTTTGACCTACAAAAAACAGCCTACAAAATTAAGCATATTTTCTGAACGTTATTTCGAACCCTGGCTTTATTCTGAACAATTTTCAGTTGGTCCTAGTACTTGGATGGGTGACCGTCTGGGATTATCCCCTTTCTCGAGCTTGGAACACTCATGTGAGTAGAGTTGTAGCTGGTCTCTCCTGTGCTTCGAGGGTTTTTCGCCGGGTTCTCCGGTTTTCCTCCCTCCATAAAATCAACACCTAGGTCTGTGATTCGTGGTCTGACATGTGTGTCATAAATGTGTCGTAGGGCGGCTGCTTCGAGTGCCTTTAATATGCCTTCGACTCTGCCACTCGAAATTTAGTAATGTAAATTGCTCTTGAAATGCCCCTTGTGGGGAGAAGTAATTAAAATTTGTATTTGTAACTCGCCCCGTATCATTCTCGTCCCGTATCATTCTCGTCCCCAGAGCCCTTCGATTCTCTTAGCGCGGCCGCCCGAGAAGTCAAAGAGCTCTGGAGACACCAAAACCGGAAGTCCTAGATTCTAGGACATGCGGGGCTTTACAAAGTCAAAACATGGATCAAATTATCCCAGTAAACCCGCCATGGAAGAAGATGGCCAATAAGCGCTTTGTAGGAATACATCTTGGACGTATGTTTTGACTTTGTAATGTCCGGTATGTCCTAGAATCTAGGACTTCCGGTTTCTGTGTCTCCAGAGCACTGACCTATATATATAACTGGACTGCGTGCTCCTATTACCTTTGACCAGGGCGTCTATAAGATAGGGCGGGGAAACGAGCCGTGTGCCCTGAAGTATGTGTGATGCGCGGGACCCCCCGAATATTCGAACATTGAAGGAGATTATTTACCTGCCCCAGTCCTCGCGCGTCTTTAGCAATGTCTGCCAAATATATTTTTTCCCTTTGCGACGTGTTTGTTCGCATGCAGCAAAAAAAGCTCAAAAAATTAAGTAACAATATTTATACCAAAGATAGATCTATTAATGGAGTAACCGTCCTTGGGTTTGCTAAGTTCTGGTGCCAGGGCAAGTTATTAAATATTTTACAAAACGAGTGCGAGTTGGAACTGCGGAAGCCGCCATGATGAACGAAACGAAAGTTTGCTGGAAGAGAATTCACATTTCCTCTTTATATTTTGGTTTCTGGTGAAGGATGATCATACGGTAAGAAGAACATGTATTCTTTTGTCGATTAAAAATATAAAAGTGACCACAAGACGCTTAACTACCTTTCAAATACGTACATTTTCAGAACATTCGAGCCAGGAAAATTTCTCAACTGTAACCAAATTTTTAGGCTGCAATCAACACGCTATTGCTAAAAAAGCTCAAAAAATTACGCGATGAAATTTGAGAGGAATAAAGTTTAATGCCTTCCAGACATGTATTTAAAAAAGCTAAGTTCTGGCTCGTTTTTGAGTTAGGAAATAATTAAAATGTTCTATGCGTGGAGCAAAATTAGACAAGGAAGCCATAAATGGCTTCGGCTTCAACATTGGAAATTTTAGTCGTTTTATACTTAAGAATGCCTTCCACCATGTTATATGAACAGTACAACGTATGAATAACAAAACAAAACACTTACACCAACAATCGAGTCAATAGTTGCAGCATTATAAGAGATTTAATCAACGTCCTTGAATTTCACATGGATTTTTTGTTTTGATCAAAATTTGCAGTTGGCCGCGCTCGCCCCATGCCTAAAGTGCATCAAACATGTTTCAGTACGTCAGATTGGCGTTTCACCGCCCTATCTAGACGCCCTGCTTTGACTTAGGAAAAGTGTCCCCATTTTCACTTTCAAAATGGCGGCATTTATGGGTCCTTTTGCTAATGGTGAAGGTCGCTGACCGATACCTAAGATCTCTAGTTCGTGTTGGACATGTTCGGTATTTCGCTTTTTTTAAGAAAACTAAACTATTTGGTACGAAAAACTGTACGTATGTTGTAGCCAGATTAATTATCTTTCTTCCAGTATATTTGATAGCTTCTACAGTGGTTTATTTCTCGAGAAAACATTCGGAGAAGTCATTATAATACATACGGAAAAAAATTTCAAAATAGCGGCCGCTATTATGATTTGGACATGTTCGGTATTTCGCTTTTTTTAGGGAAACTATGCTATTTGGTCGGATAAAATGTACGTATGTTGTAGCAAGGTGAATTATCTTTCTGCCAATATATTTTATAACTTCTACAGTGGATTATTTCTTGGGAAAACGTTCGGAGTAGACGGACTAGGCAAACTTTGTCGAATTTTTGCCAAGTCCGCATAATATCGTCCTGGTCTCGAATTTGTGTAAACAAAATATTTCGGTGGTTTTTCATGTATATTTAATATTTGTGTTTGTTGCTGAGCGGCCCGGGATGTTTTCATGATAAGAGTCTTATTGCAGTTCTGAACTATTTAATAATAATAATCCTAGACAATTACTGTTGTAGCTTTCTAGCAGTCTGAATTAAAGAATTGCCGGCCGGCGGTACACGAACACTTGGCAATAAAATAAACAAGACTGTCAATACACATGGTCATGGAAATCTACAAATATTTCGTTTTATGAAGTCGCCAGTTCTATAAAGAACCGCTGAAGATCCGAGGAGAAAATCGTAAAGAAGCGAGGCGTACCGAATTCTTCTTAGGGGCCGGCTGTTTACATCAGAGGCGATATTCCTATTTGGTCAGACATAATCCAGCAAGCCTCTTGAGTCGTTCCACAAGAAATTAACAATGACCAACCTGCATGCGTTAACTCTTTCCTGTCCGAATTTATTGGTCTTTACTCTTTAGTATTTTGTTCTGGCTAACGCCAGACAATTTTATTCACGTCTTGGGGAAGCCTTCACAGGAACAATTTTTAACTGTGTCTCTAACTCTTTCCTGTCCGAATTGGTGTTTTAATAGTATTGTATTCTAACTAACGCCAGACGATTTTATTCACCTCTGGGGAAGCCCTCGCATATGTGTGTTTACATAAATATTATTTTTTCTGACGATAAGTACATGTCAGTGGTCGCTACCATTAGCAGAAGGACCCATAAATGCCGCCATTTTGAAAGTGAAAATGGGGACACATTTCTGACCAGCACCCGCAGTCCAGTTATATATATAGGTCAGTGCTCCAGAGCCCTTTGACTTCTCGTGCGGCCGTGCTAAGAGAATCGAAGGGCTCTGGGGACGAGAATGGTCCCCGTATATAAACAGACCCTACATTGACCTTTTTGTTTTTGTTTGTTTCAGACTACGACTATGTTTTAGAGTTTCTCCCGACTAACGGTGGTCCAGCCCCCAAAGTGGCTATCGACAATATAATGCGTACGACATTAACGCTTTCTGTATGTTTGTGGTTGAAGATTGCTCCAGAATTTACAGGCTTTTACTCTGTGATCAATATGGCCGACGTTGGTGCTTCCAAGTGCGACAGCTGTCAACGCTTTCATATATATCTACGTAACGATCAAAGTGGTATTACGTTAAGAAACGGAGAGTATGAGGATTGGTAAGTTGTCTATTTATAGTGCTTCTCTGATGAAAATATTGTTGGCAATGTTTTTGCATAATCCTAAAGATGTTATGGTACTTCGTAATCGTGCAAAAGTTTCATTTCAAAATGTGGTATTTTACGTGTGAAGTGAGCGGCCGAAGCTTGAGAAGAATGAGTCGAGGAAGCTTTTGACGTCATAAGCCGTGTTTACACGGCCAAAATTTAAGCACGCTTAAGTTAAGCGTGCTTTTAAGCATGCTTAAGTTAAGCGTGCTTAAAATGCGCCACCTTGGTGCGTTTACACGGTCATTTAATAATCCCTTACTAAAACACGCACACCATTATTCAACACGGCGGACGAGCTATATTTTTGGTTTTGGAAGCTTCGTATGGGTAGCGTGCGTTAAGGAACAACGGAAGACATCGATACACGAGAAAGAGTAATAGCTAAAAGAAAGAAAGAAAGAAACAAAGGAACAAAGAATAGCGAGATGGAAGCTTCTACAGCACGGCAAAAAAAAGCATTTTATCACATTAATAACGCCGTATTAATAGCAAGCGTTTTTCAATCCCGTTGCGTTTACACGGCCAAGTTAAGCGCGATTAACTGATCGTGCTCAGTTTAATCCACCTCCTTGAGGTGGTGCAAACTAATCGCGATTAATTTACGCCGATCTGTTTACACGGACATTTTAAGCCGCTTAAAGTCAGATGTGGCTCAGATCCCGCTTAAATTTTGACCGTGTAAACAGGGCTATAGACTCAATAACAACAATGACTCTTTTGTTGACAACAACAACGATTTTTTGTTTTTGTTTAGTCTATGACGTCATAAGTTCTCCTTAACTCATTCTTAAGGCGGTTTTCCACGAGGCGGAATTTTGCGCGCGGAGCGGAATTTTTCTTTGTCTTTTCTAATTAGTTCCACCCGAGAAATCACAAAACAAAGAAAACTTCCGCTCCGCGAGGGTTCGCTGGGATCGCGATCGCTGCGATCGAACATTTGGCGATCGTAGCGATCGTTGCGTTTTATATGGAAACGGTGATTTTGCAATCTCAGGGATCTTGGCGATCAGTATGCATCCCAGCGGACCATTAAAACAATGGCCGCGGTCAACCATGGCCGCCTTAGCGATCATATGGAAACAGCGACATGACTGTTGAACAATCATGTCACTGTTTCCATATGATCGTTAAGGCGGCCATGGTTGACCGCGGCCATTGTTTTAATAACAAAACATAACATAACATAACATAACATAACATAACATAACATAACATAACATAACATAACATAACATAACATAACATAACATAACATAACATAACATAACATAACATAACACATTTAATATTTATAAAGCGCTTAAACTATGAATATTCTAAAGCGCTACCTAGATAATACAATCAATAATAAATAAAAGCCATAGAAATATAGTTCAACACTAAATTATATATATATATATATATATATATATATATATATATATATATATATATATATATATATATATATATATACACATTCATTCAAGAAATGTCTCTTAAAATGACTCTTAAACAGTCAACCAAAATAAATATTCTAACGCACGACCTAAAAAGTACAATCAATAATTCGTAATAAATAAATTATAAAATATTAATACTAAAAAAACCCCAAATAAATTAAAAAAAGTCCGCTGGGATGCATACTGATCACCAAGATCGCTGAGATTGCAAAATCTCCGTTTCCATATAAAACGCAACGATTGCCACCATCACCAAGATAGAACATTTTCTATCTCGGCGATCGTGGCGATCGCGATCGTTGCGTCTCTGGTTTCCATATACCGGGTTCATTTTCGAGCGATCGTAGCGATTATATGGAAACCAGGCTTAAGTTGGCATTTCACTCGATTACATAGTATGTTCTAAGGATTTTAGGTGAAGGAAAATTCGAGTGTAGAATATATACATTTTAGACCAAACCGGGACCAGTTGCGAAAAATGCAACTTTACAGGCCTTCCGGCAGGAATTGAACCCACGACCTTGCGATTCTAGTGCAATCACTTAATATCACTTAATTTACCCAATTCTCTCCTGGCATTACCACCTTATTATATATACAGAACTCGTGATCAAGCTCTCGGCAACGCCCTCCGTGGCTCAGTGGTCAGAGCATTGCACTAGAATCGCAATTCCTGCCGGAAGGCCTGTGTAGTTGCATTTTTCGCAACTGGTCCCGGTTTGGTCTTAAAATGTATGTATTCTACACTCGAATTTTCCTTCACCTAAAATCCTTAGAACACCTGTGAAATAGCCTCCTCAAACTCATTAATAATTCATGAGCTAATTAGCTAATCAGAGAAAAATATTTGGGCATGTGTATGAGTTTTGAAATCCGGTAAAGGTCGCGCAAACTGAATTTATAATAATTAAGAAATCAGATAATAAACTGGCACAAACAAAGAAGATTTATTTCCAAATTTCTTAATTATAAATTCAGCGGGAAACCATTAAAAAAACACAAAAAACAACAATCGTTTAACGGCCGTTTTCCCCGCTTACGCAGGGGTTGGCCGGCGGCTCCCCACAGCAGTTTCCTCCGCTTCTCTTTCTCCAGAGCATCCTCCCTTTTCAACCCACAATCCCTCATATCCCTTTCCACCACCTGACTTCATGTCATCCTCGGCCTTCCTCGTCCTCTTGTACCTTCCACCTCGAGCGATATGCTCTTCTTCACCCAGTCACCATCGTCTTTCCGCAGCACATGTCCCAACCATCTCAACCGGTTCCGCTTTATCACATCAAACACCAGTTCAATCCCCATTCGTTCCCTCAGCTCCACACTCGGTACTCTATCCTTTAGCGATACACCACATCCATCGCACCATCCTCATCTCTGTCCGCTCCAATCTCCCCCTCTGCTCTGCAGTCATGGCCCATGTCTCACTTCCATACACCATAGCACTCCTCACACACGTCACATACAGCTTCCCCTTTAGCTTTAATGACACATTCTTCCTTGTCAAGATCCCAGACAACTCTTTAAACTTCCGCCACGCACAACGCACCCTCGCCACAGAAGCCGAATTCGATCCTCCACCCCCATTCAGCATATCCCCCAGGTAACAAAACTTTCTAACATTCTCTAAATGTGCCCCATTTCCCAGATCTAATCTAATATGTACCAATATCACCAGGTCCCTCTAGTAGTCTAGTCCTCTACTATCATTGACGATTGAGAAGCTATTTCACAAACTCGTGTATCGTGTTTTACCAGGGGTTGCAAACACTCGAGAACAACGAAAAGCACTCGGCCTATTACCTCGAAATTTTCAATGTTCTCTCGTGTTTGTAAAACATTCGAAAACAATAAAAATTACTCGGTTGAAATTATTGGGTAAAAATTATTGGGTCAAAATTATTGGGTCTACTTGCGACCAAACCTTACCACAACTGCAACTCAAACCATCTAAACTTCAGTGGATATACCGGTACTCACATATTGTGGGATTGTGGATATTAATTTAAACCGCAGTCAAATGGACAAACTAAACCGACTCCACAAGAGAGCAGAAAACATCATCAAAAACGGGAACGAAAGAACAACTGTACAAATAACACCACTTACCATACATAGCATTGAAAAGAAGAGCTTGCATGTAGTATTGTGCGAAAGTGCATTAACAAAGACTTACCACCTCCCGATGAATAACTATTTTGAAATTATGACACATGAACGATGCACAAGGAACAACAACCTATCTATTAGGTTACCCAAAGTAAAAACAGAGTGTGCACGAAACGACTTGTATAATCAAGCTGCTTACCTGTATAACCTACTTCCGTTATCAATTCGAAGCTTGTCGGAAGAAAACTTATTTTACCAACAACTGAATGATTTTAACTTTTAACTTTTAACTATTTTAAATTTTTATAATTATACTAATATTCATATATATTTACTGAACTTTTACACATATCCTGATAGTCATCTAAATTTTTACATATTTACATACATGTATTTTAACAGGACTCATTTGGAAAACAGTGTACTCACTGAAATGACTATCCTGTATAAACATTTTGTAAATAAAATAAAATAAAATAAATAAATAAAATAAAATAAAATAAAGGTTAACGGCCTCGTGATTTTCATTGTCCTCTCGTGTTTGTAATCCCGAAATCTAGACTCGGCCTACCACAGTAGCCCAAGTAAAACGGTAATTTTACATCTAACGCTGTGCCTCTAACGAAGTACTTAATTTGTTATAAAACAGGACAAGGAGTGGAACGTTTGCTGACAATCAGTGGAGACACTTTTGCATGTTGAAGAACGATAAGACACTTGGACTGTACGAGGACGGTACTCTTTTGGAGGAAAAGTATTTAAGTTGGGCTGCTGACATACCTGGAAGAGTGACAGTGTTTCTCGGATACTCCGATGGTACGTACAGTTGGAACTATCCTGGTTCTATGGCCCATCTCAACATCTGGGACAATGTTTTGACTGCGGCTGAAGTCAGCGCGTTAGCGAATGGAGCCCAAACACGGCTTGGGAACATTTTAAGCTGGCCTCAGGTAAAACACCACATTGATGAAGGAATCAAAATTATCCGGCCATCGCATCTAATCAAATGGACAGGTAGGGATTTTTGTCCACAATGATAAGGCTAGTTTCAAACGTCGCAGGGTCATACTACTTTTATTTAAACAGGGTCACCTTACCTTCATCTAAACAGGGACACCTTATTTCCACCTAAACAGGGACACTCTACCTACTTCCATCTAAACAGGGACCCCCTACCTCCATCTAAACAGGGACACTCTACCTACTTCCATCTAAACAGGGACACCCTACCTCCATCTAAACAGGGACACTCTACCTACTTCCATCTAAACAGAGACACCCTACCTCCATCTAAACAGGGACACCCTACCTCCATCTAAACAGGGACACTCTACCTACTTCCATCTAAACAGGGACACCCTACTTCCATCTAAACAGGGACACTCTACCTACTTCCATCTAAACAGAGACACCCTACCTTCATCTAAACAGGGACACCTTATTTCCACCTAAACAGGGACATATTCTACATCCATCTAAACAGAGACACCCTACCTCCATCTAAACAGGGACACCCTACCTCCATCTAAACAGGGACACTCTACCTACTTCCATCTAAACAGGGACACCCTACCTCCATCTAAACAGGTCACCCTACCTCCATCTAAACAGATCATCCTACCTCCATCTAAACAGGTCACCCTACCTCCATCTAAACAGGGACACCTTATCTCCATCTAAACAGGGACATATGCTACACCCATCTAAATAGGGTCACCTTACCTTCATCTAAACAGGGACATCCTACTTCTATCTAAACAGGGTCATCCTACCTCCATCTAAACAGTGCCACCACCACCACTACAAATACCACCACCACCACTACAAATACCACCACCATCAAATACCACCACTACCACTACGAATACCACTACCACTACAAATACCACTACCACTACAAATACCACTGCCACCACCACCACCACTACTACAAATACCACTACCACTACAAATACCACTACCACCACCACCACCACTACAAATACCACTACCACCACCACCATCACTACAAATACCACTACCACAACCACCACTACAAATACCACTACCACTACAAATGCCACTACCACCACCACCATCACTACAAATACCACTACCACAACTACCACTACAAATACCACTACCACCACCACCACTACCACTACAAATACCATTACCACCACCACTACCACTACAAATACCACTACCACCACTACAAATACCATTACCACCACCACCACTACAAATACCACTACCACCACTACAAATACCACTACAAATACCACTACCACCACTACAAATACCATTACCACTACCACTACAAATACCACTACCACCACTACAAATACCATTACCACCACCACCACCACTACAAATACCACCACCACCATTACTGCAAATACCACTACCAACCACCAGTATCAGCACTACAAATACCACTACCACAAATACCACCACCACTACAACTACCACTACCACCACCATCACCACTACAAATACCACTACCACCACCATCACCACTACAAATACCACCACCACCATTACTGCAAATGCCACTACCAACCACCACTGCAAATACCACTACCAGCACTACAAATACCACCACCACCATTACTGCAAATACCACTACCAACCACCACTGCAAATACCACTAGCACTACAAATACCACCACCACCATTACTGCAAATACCACTACCAACCACCACTGCAAATACCACTACCAGCACTACAAATACCACTACCAACCACCACTGCAAATACCACTAGCAGCACTACAAATACCACTACCAACCACCACTGCAAATACCACTACCAGCACTACAAATACCACTACCAACCACCACTGCAAATACCACTAGCAGCACTACAAATACCACTACCAACCACCACTGCAAATACCACTACCAGCACTACAAATACCACTACCAACCACCACTGCAAATACCACTAGCACTACAAATACCACCACCAGCACTACAAATACCACTACCACCACCACTACAAATACCACTATCACAAATACCACCACCGCTACAAATACCACTATCACAAATACCACCACCGCTACAAATACCACTACCACCACCATCACCACTACAAACACCACTACCAACCACCACTGCAAATACCACTAGCACTACAAATACCACCACCAGCACTACAAATACCACTACCACCACCACTACAAATACCACTATCACAAATACCACCACCGCTACAAATACCACTACCACCACTACCACCACTACAAATACCACCACCACCATTACTGCAAATACCACTACCAACCACCACTGCAAATACCACTAGCACTACAAATACCAGTACCACCACCAGCACTATCACTACCACTACTATTATTGATGATATTATTTATTACTCCTTGATACCTGGTACGTAACGACATTTCCTTCTTTTATCACACAACCAGGTCAAAATTGCCAGTGGTCAGACGATTCATGTGGGCAGAATCAGATATGTCAAGGAAGAAAATTTACCTGCCAACCAGTTCCATTAAATAGTGATGCAATAGCTCCGTACAGCTGTGCAGATTTCTCTCACATACCAATTGAGAAAATCAAGACACCAAATTGGAGTAAGTATTTACTACTTCTTGACCAAGCGTGAGGCTTGTACTAGTGAAATATCAGACCGACGTTTTTAGTACGTGCAGAAAACGGAAGTCCGATATTTCGCTAGTACAGGAGAGCACGGGTGGCGTGTGTTGTTAGGGCGCTGCCTCTCGCCAATAGTTAAGCCCGGTTAGACGGGGTTAGTACTTGGATGGGTAACCGTTTGGGAATAACCCCGTCCTCCGCCAGCTTGGGACTTATGTGAGTAGAGTTTAGTTGGTCTCTCCTGTGCTCCGAGGGTTTTTCGCCGGGTTCTCCGATTTTCCTCCCTCCCTAAAATCAACACCTTGGTCTTAGTTGTCTACACATAGGAGTTTGGTGTCAATTGGGACGAAAGTTCTGTTCCTCTCTCCTGCCACACGTTAAGTGGCAAATTTAATAAATTTATAAATTCAAATTCAACAAGCGAGGTCGATTAGGCCTGGTTCAAACGTCGAACTTATCATGTGCCGAACCTAATAGTGAACCTGCACAATCCAACGAGAACGAACGAATAACCTTATTAACTGAACGACTCAGTCGTCCAGACTCGTACGGACTCGCTTTCCTATTGGTTGAGACGACAAATAATAACTTGTCGTTCCAACCGGCCGGCTGAATCAGTCTTGTGGGACAGATTGCTGAATCAGCCTTCTGGGACTGATTCAGACTTTAGTATTTTACTCTGGCTAACGCCAGACGATTTGAAATACTTGTGAAGGTGGTCAAGGATAGCTACCACCAATGGGTTAATGACAATTTGGTGTTGACATAAATTGTGAAGCTGTGGCTGTGGCAAGTAAGAGAACATTTTCATAACACTATACCTCAGGTGATTTCTGTGCCGGTATGATTTAAATGGTCTTACGAATAGCATGATAGGTATGGTTTCTCGATCGGGTTCCAGCGTGAAGGTATAGTACGGCTATACGAGTTTTGGTCGTTCTTATATACTGAATGTTGACGACTATTGATTACATTCCGGCAACAGTCAGTCAATGAACATCTAAGATTTTGCTTGCCATATAATTAGCATAACTGCATATTCGTCCATTCTCGTTGGATTGTGCAGGTTCACTATTAAAACGTATTAAATACATGACGAGTTCGACGTTTGAAACTATTAAGTTCGACCGATGCGCTGAGTTCGAAGAAGATGAAGAAGTCAATCGAACGGCGCGCAGAGATGACCGTCACATTTAACTGACATTCTGACAACAGGCATGGTACATTATTCATGTCTCGCTACACAAGCATCAGTTGAATTATTAATTGGAATTTCATTCTAATGTATTTTCAACCTAGAACTGAACCTAATCCAAATAAGACTTTTATTCTAACCGTCATTTTACTTGTGAGACACAAATGATTCGCGTATAGTTCACCACTGACCAAAACCAACGAATGCTCACCCCTAGCATTAAGTTCGACCATTGGGTTCGACGTTTGAAACCAACGTCGTTTGAACTAGGCCTAAGTGAGCCTAAGTAGTTTCCCAAGACAACTCGGAAGCCGCTTATTAATAGTGAACCTGCACAATCGAACGAGAACGAACGAATAACCTTATTAACTGAACGATTCAATCGTCCAGAGTCGTACGGACTCGCTTTCCTATTGGTTGAGACGGCAAATTATTGATATTCGTCCGTACTGAGGCAGGTGATAATAACTTGTCGTTCCAACCGGCTGGTTGAATCAGTCTTCTGGGACTGATTTCTGAATCAGTCTTCTGGGACTGATTCAGACTTTAGTATTTTACTCTGGCTAACGCCAGACGATTTTATATATATCTTGTCAAGGTGGTCAAGGGGAGAGCTACCAATGGGTTAATGACAATTTGGAGTTGACACAAATTGTGAAGCGGTGGCTGTGGAGAACATTTTCATAACACTACCTCAGGTGATTTCTGTGCCGGTATGATTCAAATGGTTTTACGAATAGCATGACATGTATGCCGTTTCTCGATCTGGTTCCAGCGTGAAGGTATACGGCTATACGCGTTTTGGTCGTTCTTATATACTGAATGTTGACGACTATTGATTACATTCTGGCAACAGTCAGTCAATGAACATCTAAGATTTTGCTTCCCATATAATTAGCATAACTGCATATTCGTCCATTCTCGTTGGATTGTGCAGGTTCACTATTAGCGAGTTTGAGCAAGACAACAAAGTACAAAGACGAGGACGTATTTTGGTCGCAATAGACCGGGGTAGCCGTTGTCCGTCCTACGGCGGGAAATTTGTATTAACCCGTGTTTATTTGATGGTTGCGACGTAGGAGAAAAATAATATGAGCGGACCTTACTACGAGAAGTTTCTTTTAGTGAACTATGCTGAAGGTGTCTTAAACTGAATATGGCCAAATTAAATCGAATATTAAAATCAAGCAAGCTGCAAGCACATATGCACAACAATTCAAAATATTCATTGTATAAAGTTTCAAAACAGTTTATTAAATGGCAGTTAGACCATCCTGTGCCAGGTCACAATGATGAGCTATCTTCTGACTTCGTTCTTACCACAACGAACTTTGTCAATATCTTCGTTGTCAACGAAGGCCACGCAACGAAGACGTTGAACAATATGAATAATGAATAATGATAAAAAAAATTATCAGAATAATTGCAGACGTTGGAAACCTGTCAAGTACATCTTCGTCTTCGTACTTCGTTGTCTTGCTCAAACTCCCTAATATCTGATTTGAAACGCCTTGAAGTATGTTAAAATACTCGGCTATTGGCAGAGAAGCGAGGGAAGGTTTCCTCAGCTCGCCTCGCCCCTCCTCCTACCGAAACGCCTGCACTGCAGACTATAGGCTATCGGCGTCTCGTATTTCAACCAACGTCTGGCGTTCTTAAATCAGATAATATCATGGCCACCTCGGTTTTCATTGTTTCCACCATAGTCAGTCGAGATATGGTCTGGAAACTCAGCTAAAGTCTTCGGTCTATCTTTTTGTTCGCCTTTATGTATTTTTGTGCACGGTGCACGGTCACTGAACACCTTGTATTTTAGTATAATGAACGAACTGTCCAATAGCAACGTTTCAGTTCAATCACTCAACCGTGCTATTCAAATATTAATAAACCTAAAACAAAGAATGTGCACGGTGTAAAGCCGGTTTTCCACTAGGCGATTTTTTTCGCGCGAAGCGACTTTTTCTTTTGTTCAAATTCAATAGATTTCTGATTAGTTCCAGCTCAGAGCTCACGAGACAAAAGAAAAAGTCGCTTCGCGCGAAAAAAGTCGCCTAGTGGAAAACCGCCTTAAGGTACGGTTCAACATAAAATCACAGCTCATTATAGGCGCTTTGAAGTTTGCCGAGTTTCCAGACCATATCTCGATTGACTATGTTTCCACACGGACATTTAATCTCTAAATAACCCGATGCATAAAGATGAAGTACGATTAGTAACTAATCATACCTAATGTTTACGCCAAAGTTCGCTTATGCATATAATAACTAACAAATACAATGAAGTGAACACTTATCGAATTCCCAATAGTATTAATCACAACTCAATAATTTATTCACTTTGAAGTTGTTGACTCCGCCAAAAGCGTTCTTGTTTTATAACTCTCGTTCTTCCTCGGTAACCATAATATTACAAAGTGATAGCATGGCATTTCGGTTGATTAGTGATTAAATGTCCCTCAAGCCTCGGGAGGTTTGCGGGTACATTTAATCACTAATCAACCTCAATGCCATGCTATAGATCGTTTTCATCTGACGTCACAGCGGCCATATTGGTGTACCAAAACAATGAAATGGCGGCCATATTGGTGTACGGTATGGGAATTAGCTCTTTCTTATTCAAATATTTCGTATTGTTTCACCACCCCAATGGGCCCACCGATCACGTGAGTGAAAACGATCTATTACTTCTCAAATTCATGAATAATTCATGAGCTAATTAGCCAATCAAAAACACGTATTTCGTCACGTGCGTGAGTTGCGAAACCCCGGTAATAAACGAAAAATTGAATTAACAATTAGGAAATTAGATAATAAACGCTTTAAACAATAAAAGCGTACATTACAACATTTCTAAATTATAAAAACAGTCAAAACAAAGAAAACTGTATTATTACCACAATTCTAAATTATAAATGCAAAACTCAACACAGAAACCAATTAAGTTAGGTTATATAATAGCACGCCATCTAATTAGGGAATTCTACAACAATAGACTATTGTCAACTGAGAAGTTATTTCATAAACTCGTGGCTCGCGTTTTACCACGGTTTCCAAACACTTGAGAACAATTGAATTCACTCGACTGTTCACCGCGCGATTTTCACAATTGTTCTCTCGAGTTTGTAAAACACTCAAGACAACAAAAACCACTCGGCCGTACCGGCCTCGTGTTTTCATTGCCTTTCGTGTTTTACAAACTCTCGAGAACAATTATAAAAATCGCTTGGTGAACAGCCTCGTGAATTCAATTGTTCTCGCGTGTTTGGAAACCCTGGTAAAACACTCGCACTCGTTTATGAAATATTACTTATAATAATAAACTGCTTCTCGGGTATGGTGTTTTTTTCAAACCTCTATCGTTGTTATGGCTCTTTTGTAAATGATTTGTTGGGCGATTATGTACTGTTTAATAAACCAACAGGAGTGTTTTATCAGATATAAAGATATATCTGATAAAACACGAACTGCGAGTTTATTGAACGGCTTCAAAAACGAACCACTTGGAAAGTTCATTGGCCTAATAAGTTTGAAAAATAACTTTGTCTAAGCCGAGAAAATCAAAGCTAAAGTTTATGTAAATCAGGAGGTATCTTTATCACATGTAAAGACACTGATTAAACTTCGTGAATTATTAATGAGTTTTTGAACGGTTTTTAACAAATGTACGCTTTCCGTCTGGTGTTTAAAGTGCTTATAACACTTGTGGGGTTTTAACGTATTTAAATAGAGCAGAAAAAATTAGTTAATAAGTTATTTTGCCGTTTTTGATTTAGTCAAATAGTTCCTCACATATTGGCTTCCATGAACATGCTAATTCTCAACACCTTGGGGGCCTGGGACTCAGGAACGGGTCAATCCAAAACAACTACGTTTCGGCTCACAAAAATACATATATTTGACTGAAAAATCGAAATGTAGAGCTCACACCCCTTTTCCAGTACGCACAAGAGTTCCAACTAAGAAGACGGTCGGCTTAGGTTCCTGAGTCTCAGGCTCCCGTGATGAACGGCGGAAATTTTTGGCGAAAAGCCGAAATTGGCATCTTTAAAGGCTTATATCTCAGAAACGATTAAAGTAAATAAAAAACGGCAAAATAACTTATTAACTAACTTTTTTTGCTTTATTCAAATACGTTAAAACCCCACAAGTGATATAAGCACTTTAAGGACCATTTGTGTCTAACTCGATTTTTTATGTCTCGATTTTAGAGAACGATATTGTGGATGTGCTTCTTGTCTCACGTGATGGAGATATAACTAGGAGTTTGAATTTGTACTACTCTTCTATATTCGTTAACGATGTCGAGTACACATTTAAGGACGTTGGAATGCATTTTATGCCACTAAATGCAAAAACAGGTATTTATATATAACAGTCTTAGTAATTTAACTATTTTTGCCTCGGCAAAATAATTGCTAAAGTCTTTCGAGCAAGGGCAGCGGAACAGTTTAAATATAGGGAGGGGGCGAGAATCGAGGGTCGCAAGGCCCAAGACATCTAGGAGGTCCGGGGGCATGCCCTCCGGAAAATCTTTGAACTAGCAAGTCTCGAAAACAGCATTTCCTGCGTTTTGGGAAATTTCCTGCGTTTGGGGAAATTTCCTGCGTTTTGAATAGTCGTTTTGCAGGCATATGGATGATGGAATGACTATAATTAATAAATTATGAGTATAAGGCTGGGCTCAATCATGGGGGCCATGCCCCCACACTTTGGGTTTCGTGGGGGCGGCTGCCCCACTCCCCCCCCCCCCCCCCCCGCCCCGCCCTTGCAGTTTCGATAATTTGCTACTTTGCCTCGGAAATGCCTCGGCAATTGTTTCTGCCGAGGAACATAATGAAATCACTGTAGATTGCTTCGGCAATTACTTTGGCACACTTCGGCAAGCACATCGGCAGTTGTAAAATACTTGTTGTCACACCTGGCACTTGAGGATGCATACGGAAACGAGTATTAATAAAAGTTAATCGCGAAAGTAGATTCTGTTTGACAAATTTCTCACAGTAGGACTTTGCGTTTTGTGTAATAATTTTTAAGTTTACAATGGAAGTTCAATTTTGCAAAGCGCCTGTTTTATATGTCACAAATGAGTCAAATCTGTTTGTTGGCAAGATTACGAATACAAAAATAAATTTATTCACGTTAAGTCGTTTAACGTGACGTTACGATGGGAACGAACACGCATTGTTTTTGGGAAAGGTACCGTGTCGATGGTTAATTCGCATGGATATTGAAGGAAGAAATTACATGAATTAATCGAACTTTCACCTCGATTTTCTCTTAAAATACCGATTTGTTTGAGACGCTATATTAAACACTCAGAAGAGTGCTTCATCAGGATATCCAAACACCTCGAAGTTTGTTCAAAAAACCCGGCTATCGCTTCATCGGCCGCGAGTTATTGCAACTCGAGCTGCGTTTGGTGGAAATACAGTGGAAACCGCGCGAGTACTCGCAGCGAGTTGCGAGTTGCTCCGTGCGAGGACTGGAAACCGCCTTAACCCAGTATGTTCTAAGGATTTTGGGGTGAAGGAAAATTCGACCCTCGAATTTTCCTCGAACACTCGAATTTTCGTTCACCCCAAATCCTTAGAACATGCTATGTAATCGAGTGAAATGCCCAATATTACTTATAATATACCCAATTCTCTCCTGGCATTACCACCTTAACATATACAGAACTCGCGATCAAGCTCTCGGCAACGCCCTCCGTGGCTCAGTGGTCAGAGCATTGTACTAGAATCGCAAGGTCGTGGGTTCAATTCCTGCCGGAAGGCCTGTGTAGTTGCATTTTTCGCAACTGGTCCCGGTTTGGTCTTAAAATGTATATATTCAACACTCGAATTTTCCTTCATCCCAAATCCTTAGAACATGCTATGTAATCGAGTGAAATTCCCAATATTACTTATAATTAACCCAGTATGACTGCTAGGTAATGCTAGGTTAAAAGTGGAGTAAAAAAAAAGTACAGAATAATTCTGGAGTTATTTTTTACTCTAAAATTTTATCCATTGTTTTGTATTTTATTAATTTACTGAGTGCATGGTAACCGTAATTTTTAAACGCGTTACGTGTTAATAATTTCAGGTGAGGTATATGGGGAAACGTTTCGCTGTGATACATATGGTGACAACCAATGTGGAACTAAAATTACAAGCTTTCTCGATGGTTTGCGGTCTGAACTCATCATCTTAATGGTAATTACTGCCAGTGGCCATAATCACTACCATGGCGCAATTCCTGCCATCCGCTCAAACCTTGGCGAAAGCATTAACATTCCCAGTACACTCCAAGTAAGAGATGCAATGGCTTTAATTGGTTACAAAGGCAGTATTGATGTCTCGTGGAGATATTTGAAGGTTACAAAGCGTGGTGATGGTCCAGCGGTTATGAAGTCAACGATTCCTTTACTTCGAGGTAAGTATAGGCTCCGAGGGCCTGTTCACACGAGACCGGGTTATCTCGGGGGGGGGGGGGGGGTACGGATAACTCGGGGGCTAGGGTCAAAGCATCACATGATAAAACGCAACTAAGCTTCATGTGAACGTTTCACCCCGAGTTATCCCGGGCAACAGCATAATTACGCATGCGTAATTATACAAAAGTTGACCCTACCCTACCGAGATAACGTGCCTCATGTGAATAGGCCCTAAAAGTATTACGGATCTATGGTGTCCCATCTCCGACAAAAATCGAGCTTTCTCATTTTACATACAACTTTCTTCATTTTACATACATCTTTCTTCATTTTACATACAACTTTCTTCATTTTACATACAACTTTCTTCATTTTACATACAACTTTCTTCATTTTACATACAACTTTCTTCATTTTACATACAACTTTCTTCATTTTACGTACAACTTTCTTCATTTTACATACAACTTTCTTCATTTTACATACAACTTTCTTCATTTTACATACAACTTTCTTCATTTTACATACAACTTTCTTCATTTTACATACAACTTTCTTCATTTTACATACAGCTTTCTTCATTTTACATACAACTTTCTTCATTTTACATACAACTTTCTTCATTTTACATACAACTTTCTTCATTTTACATACAACTTTCTTCATTTTACATACAACTTTCTTCATTTTACATACAACTTTCTCCATTTTACATACAACTTTCTTAATTTTACATACAACTTTCTTCATTTTACGTACAACTTTCTTCATTTTACATACAACTTTCTTCATTTTACATACAACTTTCTCCATTCTACATCAACATTTTCCCCATTTTTTGAAGAGTCGTGTTTGGATCACTTGTACATGGGCGCTAGGGAAGACGGTGTATACGTGATTTATCCCCCATATGGTTCAGAAATTACCGTGTTCTGTGAATTCACCACAAACGGTGGTGGTTGGACCGTTCTCCAACGCCGTCACAATGCCAGAATTACATTTGCTAGAAATCTGGAGGCGTACCGCGACGGGTTTGGGCCCGTGGACGGCGAATTTTGGCTTGGAAACCAGAACATTCACCGTCTTGGTCAAGGGCAACTTTTGGCGACATTCGTATTGAAAGAAACCGGTGTAACGTACGATTTGTATAACCAGTTTAATGTCTCCTCGACGTTTTCTTTGGACGTTCACAAGCGCTCAGGTTTGAACGAAGATGGGATCTTTAATAGAGACAGTAGAGCCGAACTTCCGTTTCTAACCTACGAAACTGATAACAGCAAATGTATCGGTAACAGTGATGGTGGATGGTGGTTTGAAGCAACTTGCCGTGGGAAAAATCCGAACGCGAAAAAAGAAAAGTGTGGCACGCCTTTCGTTAGCTCAGAGATGATGATGCGTCCACGATTGCCAGGTAAGTGTTTGTTTGTTTTTTTTGTCTTTTTCTTAAGACGGTGTTACACTATGCCGTTTTTCGTGCAACTAGTCTCGCACTGGCTAAATCTTTTTCATTGCAGTTGCACAAGCAGGGATGTCACACTATACAATTTTTATTGCAATTGACTTATCCACTTAACTACTTAGCTGCTCACCTACCTACCTACCTACCTACCTACCTACCTACCTACCTACCTACCTACCTACCTACCTACCTACCTACCTACCTACCTACCTACCTACCTAACCTACCTACCTACCTACCTACCTACCTACCTACCTACCTACCTACCTACCTACCTACCTACCTACCTACCTACCTACCTACCTACCTACCTACCTACCTATACCTACCTATTTACCTTCCTTCCTTCTTTCCTTCCTTCCTTCCTTCCCTTCCTTCCTTCCTTCCTTCCTTCCTTCCTTCCTTCCTTCCTTCCTTCCTTCCTTCCTTCCTTCCTTCCTTCCCTCCCTCCCTCCCTCCCTCCCTCCCTCCCTCCCTCCCTCCCTCCCTCCCTCCCTCCCTCCCTCCCTCCCTCCCTCCCTCCCTCCCTCCCTCCCTCCTTCCCTCCCTCCATCCCTCCCTCCTTATACCTACCTACCAAACTAGCTATACCTACCTTCCTACTAGTTATCTATCTACCAACCTACATACACCTACCTACCTACCTACCTACCTACCTACCTACCTACCTACCTACCTACCTACCTACCTACCTACCTACCTACCTACCTACCTACCTACCTACCTACCTACCTACCTACCTACCTACCTACTTACCTCCCTACATAACCTCCCTGCTTACTCAGTTCTATCCCTCCCTTCCTCTCTCACTCTCTCTATCTACTTACCCACTTGCTTCTCTCTCGCGTACTTACCTATCCATCTACATCTTTCTTATTTAGCTCGCGATATAATAATCAAGGAAATTCCGAATACTATATCATGGGAGGAAGGTATGAATGCTTGCTGGGAAGATGACCTGCGACTTTGCACCTCTATGGAAATATGTCGTGATGGAAGAACTCCATATGGTGGCGCAGATAAAGACCCACACTTTGTCCCAGTGGCTGATAACTACAATAACTGGATGAACATCGGTAATTATTAGCCTAGTTAATAGGCTTCCTCGGTTGACACGTTTCGGAAGTGATCCAAACAACACCGCTGCCAAACGTTTTGCGCATGTGCGACGTCCGAGCTCGTCCTCGGAAAAAGAGCGGGAAAACACTGAAATATTTGGCCTGGTCCGAGAGTCCGACACAAAAGTTAAAATTATAAGCATGCATGGCTTCCTTGTCAATATTGTAACATATTCTGAATTTACCCTTCGTAATTTTCTTTACCCTTTTTTCAAAACAAAAATGAATAGTCGAGTCTTACTTAGTCTTCACTGTCTGGTTGTTGTCGCCACGGCTAGTTCCCACTTCTCTTGCAATGTTTACTCAGCGAATTCACGCATGCGCAAACGTTTGGCAGCGGTGTTGATCCGAACGGACCCACTGGGAAGGTCTAGCAACATTCGTAAACACTTTCACTTTACAGCTCAGTTGTTTATTGAGGAAGAATTGTGATTTTATGACGTCCTAAGTGTTTCCCGACACTTACTATTTCCATCTGCATAAAATAATACAAGCCTACTCATCACTGATCGACGAAGGTTCACTGTCCTAGCTTCTTATCACTAGCTTTCCTTCTGCAACCGCCAAAAGTTGAAAGTTAAACAGTTAAATTTACATTTCGAGCTCCAATTGGAATATATTCCATAATTTCCTTCTTTCGATCGTCAAGGTCTTTGGTAAAATCTTCGCAGACATCCTTAGGCTTTTTACTGTCGCTACACTAGATCCCAAGAACACTCGAAAGGCCAGAACGATTCTGGGCAGGACCTTTTTTACGAATGTTGCTAGGCCTTCTCCTTCAGCATATTCTCTCACTCGTTAATTGTGAAATGTCGTAGAATTAACGATAATCCTCAATTTTAAAAAATAATTCCCTACCCCCAAACCCCCAACCCTAACCCTAACTCTAAACCTGACCCTCAACCTAACCACAACCCCCCTGGCAACCTTAAACCTAACCACGACCCCCCGGTGGACCTAAACCTAACCAAAACCCTCCGGGGAAAAAGTCCCACCTCTCAGACCCCGACCACAACACCCCTATATAATCATGAATTCTAAGTGACAGGACATGTTGTCTCGTTTCCAGCCTCTCTCCAGTCTTCCCAAGAACCCAAACCGACTACGCGGCCTGCAGAAAAATATTTTGGGATCACTTCGAGCCTTGGTAACCTGGCTTATGACGGAAGTATCTGTTTTTCTGCGTTGTGTAGAGAAAATGCTTACATTGCTAAAATCTTAAGCTGATCAGCTCCTTTCAGTATTGGTGAATTGTAATTGTAACTACGCTATAATTCTGAATCTATCTTAGAATTTCTAATAAGAACATCAAGAATGTCGCACTCCGCGCCTTCGGCTAAACAGCGACTCCTGTCGTTGTGTCGCATGTGCAGATTGCAGAATGCTGTTAAAGCAAGTATTCCCAAGATTTTCAAAACCCTTTGTATAATTAGTCATTATTGAAAATCAGAACTGAATTGTAAAACTTTCACAACGCAAACCTTTGACGAACGCAGGAGAAACGATAGTCGGACTGCAAGGAGTGCGATATCAAATTTAGCGCGAATAATTATAAATTTGGCACGCATTTGTACGGAAGAATTTCCTCTTGGTGCGCAGAAAAACAGATACTTCCGTAATAGGCCAGGTTACCAAGGCTCGAAGTGATCCCAAAATATTTTTCCGCACGCGGCCAAGCTCATAGCTGAAACGAAAGGCCTAGAAACTAGGCTAGGTAATTATAACATAAACTGGGGGGTAGCCACGGACTGCATATACCTCCGCCAGCGGGTTATTAGAGATGTTTAAAAAGAGAACGAGCCATCCCGCTAACCAGCTAGCTCACGAGACCAACACATGCATGTATGAATAAAATGCTTGATTGCACTCGTACTAATATCATGCAAAATATATTTGCATAAAATAAAGATAATGAGGCCAGCGAAAAAAAGGCCAACAAACTCCATACCGACATTTCACACATGCATTTAGTTTCATAACTTTTAACTTCGTATGTAGAACAAGACGACTTTTCGAGCGTTCTTGGCTTAGAACCACGGCTGAGGCAGGATGAGGGCTCGCGCCTGATTCTTTCAGGCTAGGTTGAGTGGCATTGAGCTGTCGCAAAAACATGAGCTCACAAGATTCCTATAATTTCCAGTCAGGCAATCGTGTAGGTAAATCAATATGAAGATGATACGGAAATTTAAAACACAATGCTGTCATGTTATTTGTTGTAAAAAGCGAAAAAAAGGCCAACAAACTCCGTACCGACATTTCACACATGCATTTAGTTCCATATATAACTCATTCCTGTCCGAGGGCTTCCCCATAGGTGAGTAAAATCGTCTGGCGTTAGCCAGAATAAAATACTAAAGACCAGTTCGGACAGGAAAGAGTTAGTAATGGTGGATTCTGACTTCATTTTTCAAACAATAGAGACCTTAAGATACCCCGGGTTCGGTTTATGTGTACGGGTACCGCCATTTTTGTTTACCTGTAATATCTACCCGTTTTCCCGTGGTAGATCATTGTCTACCCGTCTACCCGTATATACATACGGCTACGGGTACGGGTAGATTACCCGTACCCGTAAACCGAACCCAAGGTATCTTAAGGTCTCTATTGTTTGCTCGATCGCCACATATGCCACACGTCAAACACGCACCAGACTTATTTTGTAAGTTATCTAATTTTACGTTTTTAGGCAAGACTCCATGTACAATCACGATTGATCCAGGTTGGGGAACGGACAACGCTGTAAGAGCTGATAAAGGAAAGCTGTTTTGCTGTTCAGTAATTACAAAAGGTACGAAAAGGTGTTAGCTATGAAACCTCCTGCTTATTACTCGAGCTATCTGTGTGTAACTCCGCTACATGTATTTTGGGACCTAAATCTAAATTTTGTTATTCAGCATAATTTTACTTGCATCTCTTCCAACATCATTTACTGTATTTCTTGCAATAAATGTTGCATGCTTTACATCGGTGAAACTGGCAGACGTTTATCTGACAGGTTTGCTGAACATCTTCGTTTCGTGAGGACCAATGATGTTGACAAGCCTGTTTCCCGACATTTTAATAGTGCCAACCATTGTATTTCGGACATGCAAGTTTGTGCCATCTCACCCATTTCTGGCGGTAATGTCAGCCGCAAAAGACTAGAAAAGCGTCTCATTTTCAAAATTGGTACCATTCATCCTCACGGACTCAACGAACGTTTTTCTTTTATTTAACACCTCTGAAGACATTGTTTCTGTTTAGCAAAGGCAGACATAAACAGCGTTTTCACTTTATATATTTATCTATTTTTACTCTCGCTCATCCTTTTCAAACCCCCTCCTTCTTGCTCATCGACGGTATGAATAGCAAATGTCTTTCGCATCTCATTATCGATTTGTTATTGTTATTTTGATTTGATTGGCTAATTTTTTGCATCTCATTATCAATTTGTTATTGTCACTTTTATCTGATTGGCTTATTTTTGGTCACATGATTACCTTTCGTATATAAGCTCATTGTTGGATTACACTCTTCACGTTTCTCTCTGACGAAGGACCTTCGCTCGAAACGTTAGACTCATACGTTCTCTGTTTCGGCAGTATATCTACTAACCTTGCTATATTCCGATTGTTGTTTCTACACTGCCTACGCAGCACGCTACTTTTATTACACTATCTGTGGTAGGCCGAGTCTAGGTTTCGGCTGGGGGGTTTTCCCTTTTGATCAAGGTGTCCTTGCGCGTTGTTGGTAGATTTCGAAAGTGACTGACTGACTTTGTAGTTTACTAGTGATCAGATGTGGCTGACAACTGTCTTGATCGTAGATATGTCACCAGTGTGAAGTATGCACCACATTCAGCCTTCGATTCAGGCTCCGCGCACTTGCTAGTATACTAAGTGATCCGCATCGAGCTAATACACCTCTTTTCATGGTATTCCTTTGTAACAGCCTCACCATTGCCTGAGCCTCCGAATATTTTGGCCAGTGTCACAGAAAATTCGCCCCCCTGTAAATTCGCCCCCTCCCCATGGGGGGGGGGGGGGGGGCGAATTTCCTAGGGATATCGCCCCCCTTTAGGAATTTCGCCCCCCTTCTCGATTTCGATTTAAATTCAAAACATGACAAGAACATTGTTTAGTAAATTTAATATCTTATAAAAATTATATTAGTTGACTATATAGCTCAATGGGTTAGCTTAGTCCTTTTAGCTGTTGATGGAGTGCACGAAGGGCAAGAACAACGGGCTGGTACAGCGGCGAACTAGCAGCTAAAGTCACGGCGTTAAACAGATCGATCGACATATCGCAAAGCCTGTCTGGTCAATACCGCGACGCAAAAAATAACCGTTCTACCTCTGGAACCAGGGTACTCTTGTGAAAGATAGAAGTGCTTTCGATTCTGAAGGGACTTTAAGATCCTGACAACGGACTACGGCTACGGCAGGAAGTTTAAGAGTGGTATTAAATAGTGTTGTATTTATACATTCATAATCGCACGGACTCATTCTGTTCTTAAATTCTTGAGGAAAAACACTTGTTCAATCTATGTTAGTCGCGAAAGTAAGGTTAAACTTTCCCAAGGCTTCTGTAGTGACTCGGGTTCCGCGTTGTCTATGCAACGTGAAAATGCTTTTTCACGTTGTCAACAGAGTCACGACGGCGTGAAAATTACTCTTGGGAACCGACGTCGTATGCAAACGTTCTTTGTATATGACATAAAATTCTAGTGTTCAAACACGTAGCCGTAGTAGTTTTATCTCGACTGGCTTCCAGAATGCATGTGTTGTTGGCAATATAAATATTTGCCAATTTGGGCGATTTATGTTTTGCGACTAAAAGGGGGAGGGCGAAATTCCTAAAGGGGGGCGATATTAGGGCGAATTTCCTAGGAATATCGCCCCCGAGGGGGGGGGGGGGGCGATATTACGGCGGGACGGATTTCCTGGGACACCAGTATTGAGGTTGGTTTTCACTCAGGAAAATTTTCCGCAAGGCAAGTGTCACGGTCTCAGCGATCCCCCAGTCTGAATTATCCCCTAAGACCAACTGCGCAGTTATCCCCTGCTTTTCTGCATTGATATTGTCGTTATTCTAACTCAAAAATTACGTATAATCATGGAAACCATACTTTTATCACGTTCTTTTAAACATTTGGTCGCAAGGTAATCAATATATCATAAGTATAAATATAAAACGTCTCTGATTATTACGAATGGCAATACCATGTAACTCATGTAAATAATAGTTCGCTATTAAAGCTTTCGTCTCGCTAAACTCGATACTTCATCAGAGCATCGAAGACTACTTATGTCTTATTAAATTTTCATATTCTTAGAATCTTAGATGCTCTGATGATGTATCGAGTTTAGCGAGACGAAAGCTTTAATAGCGAACTATTATTTACATGAGTTACATGGTATTGCCATTCGTAATAATCAGAGACGTTTTATATTTATACTTATGATATATTGATTACCTTGCGACCAAATGTTTAAAAGAACGTGATAAAAGTATGGTTTCCATGATTATACGTATTTCTTGAGTTAGAACAACGACAATATCAATGCAGAAAAGCAGGGGATAACTGCGCAGTTGGTCTTAGGGGATAACTCAGACTGGGGGATGCTATAGAAGTTTTATTAGTCTTGTGAGCTATCGGTCGGAATTAATGACTTTAACAGAAAAGAAACTTTCCTGTCCGTTCCTATCCTGCGGAAGATTTTCCTGAGTGGAAACTAGCCTTTAATGGCCATGATAGCAAGCTTAACTAGCCTTTAAGCCTAGTTCTCATATGTCGCCGATCGTCGGCGATTTGTGATTTAGATGCATGTTAAAACGGGAAGTGCAGCAGCATGTTACGTAATAAAGAACAATGCAGAAAAGCAGTGCTTTTATTCTTTTACTTAACATGCATCTAAATCATGGGTCGGCGATGATCGGCGACATATGAGAACCAGGCTTTAATGGCCACGATAGTATGTATAAGTTTACGTTTGTTTTTCTTCCTTGTAGTTCGTGGTGTGATATCCAAATTAAAAATGGCCGGTACCATGTCATACCAGGATGGAGAGAAAGAATGCTTGAAAACCAACAGACGACTTTGCAGCATTGTAGAATTATGCCCTGACTTAGACAATCCAGTTTATCCGCTCATAGAGGGTGATCGTTGGGTACCAGTTTTGGATATGTACAATGAATGGATACAAGTCGGTAAGCATACAAAGTAAACCCGACCAGCCCGCGTCCTATGTAAATTGTATGTTTTTGGGCAGGCAGGCAGGCAGGCATGCAGACAGACAGACAGACAGACAGACAGACAGACAGACAGACAGACAGACAGACAGACAGACAGACAGACAGACAGACAGACAGACAGACAGACAGACAGACAGACAGACAGACAGACAGACAGACAGACAGACAGACAGACAGACAGACAGACAGACAGACAGACAGACAGACAGACAGACAGACAGACAGAGATTTAAAATCGGTGTTTCAATCAATAATTACAAATTGTTTTTCATGAAAGCCGATTAAGTATTTACATTAGTTGTATATACATATTATTTTTGTATTTTTGATAAAATGATGAATAAGTATAATATATTATGTACAAGTATTTCATTAATTTGAATTAATTTAAATGCTTACGATTATTTTAATGTGGGAAACTAAAGGATGAGACATAATTTTTAAACGATTTTAAGCTTTTAAACGATTTTAAACGATTTTAAGCACAAACAATTCGGATAATAATTCTAAACATTTGCCCGAACAATACCGCTTCCTTATTAAAAAACCCTAAATATCATAAACATTTAAATTTAGTCGTTAACTTTATATGTAGGCGGAACTGTCACTTGCATGTCACTATACTATCTGTTTGTCTCTTTTTGTAATTGTAAACCACTGACATGTCACTCTTTTCATTGTAATTCACCCGTCGAAGACTGCAGACTGGCAGTCGAAAGCTTGTAAATTAAATAAATATTTTAAGCCAGAGAACGTCTAAAAACCTAATAAGATTTTAAGCTTGTTGCTAATCTTGCTTCGTTAGGTAGACTATTCCACAGTTTTGCAGCATTGCACGCAAAAGTGTCTTTTTAATAATTCGTTTTCGGTTTTAATAAGGCAATTTTCGTGTCGCGATCTCGAAGGTTATAATTTTCGGGATAATTGCACAAGTGTAAATATTCTAAAAGATATGGAGGTGCTAGGTTGTTTAGTGCTTTATGTACGAGGACAACTTTATGATAATCTCTCGTTTCCTGTAACACCTTCCAACCCAGTTTCTCTCTAATTACATAGGATTGGACATCATATCCTTGTTGTGTGATTACACGGCCAGCACGGTTTTTTAACTTTTGTAGTCTAGTTGCTTGGAATGGCGTCAGATTATCCCAAACAACATCACAATAATCAAATAAAGGCTGTATTAAAGAATTGTAAATTGCAAGGGCCACCTCTTTAGAAACAAGTGGGCGCGCTTGCTTCAAGCCTGCAATTGCTTGTGAAATATTTTTTGACATACAATCAACGTGTTCGTCCCAAGCAAGTCTTTCATCAATATAGTAATATACACACCCAAACATTTAGTGAATTTAACACTTTTGACTTTATGACCGTCAATATTAATTTGTGATAAATTTCGAGTTTTATTAAGGTTATCGTCCGATCCTATAAACATGTGTTCTGTTTTTGTGGCGTTTAGACTTAATTTGTTTGCTAGTAACCACTGCTTTATGTTGCTCAGGTCTTTATTAGTTAATTGAATAACAGTTTTTAATGATCTACCACTTGTGGTTATATTTGTGTCATCAGACAGACAGACAGACAGACAGACAGACAGACAGACAGACAGACAGACAGACAGACGGACGGACGGACGGACGGACGGACGGACGGACGGACGGACGGGCGGGCGGGCGGGCGGACGGGCGGACGGACGGACGGACGGACGGACGGACGGACGGACGGACAGACAGAGATATACGAACGGACAGACAGACAGACAGACAGACAGACAGACAGACAGACAGACAGACAGACAGACAGACAGACAGACAGACAGACAGACAAACAGACAGCAGATAGCCAGCCAGACAGCCAGACGGACGGACAGACAGACAGACAGACAGACAGACAGACAGAAGTGAAAACACAACATCTTGGCGGAGATAATAAACACAGATTTGCATTTTTGACAGGAACTGCCTGGTCACCATGTTTAGTTCATTCTCGGATTGGTGGTATTTTTCCACGGACGGACGGACGGACGGACGGACAGACAGAGATATACGAACGGACAGACAGACAGACAGACAGACAGACAGACAGACAGACAGACAGACAGACAGACAGACAGACAGACAGACAGACAGACAGACAAACAGACAGCAGATAGCCAGCCAGACAGCCAGACGGACGGACAGACGGACAGACAGACAGACAGACAGACAGACAGACAGACAGACAGACAGACAGACAGACAGACAGACAGACAGACAGAAAGAAGTGAAAACACAACATCTTGGCGGAGATAATAAACACAGATTTGCATTTTTGACAGGAACTGCCTGGTCACCATGTTTAGTTCATTCTCGGATTGGTGGTATTTTTCCATCGTGGGGAATAACGAACGTGTACACGCCTTGGAAAGGCTATCTGTTTTGTTGTCCTGTGCTTCCAAAAGGTATGTTTCATGTCTAAGGGATCGGTCATAAATTATCTGCAACCCCAGGGCGGAGGATAAATCTTGATTTTTTAACACCGCTTCTAAAATCATTAATAATTCATGAGGAAAACACAAAGAAAATCCATGTTTAATGAGGGTCTATATATGTGATATAGATTCCTCTTAATTTACGTAAACTTCGACTTAGACAACGTTTTTTTAGAAAAAATACTACGCCAATGAACTTACCAAATAGATCGTTTTAGAAGTAATTTACCCCGATACAGAACGGCCACTCATTCTGTGAATAGTACGTACCAAATCATTAATAATTCATGAAGAAAATTCAGAAGAAGTGAATATTTAATCGATATCTGTAAATCGCATACAGATTCGTCCTGATTTACATAAACTTTTTCCTCAATTTACTTAGCTAAAATCACTCCAACTTGAAAAATTGTTGAAAACATGGCTATTTAGATGCGTCTATTTGATAAGTACGATAAAGCATTCGCAGCGGATCTGTATGTGATTTACTACGGCTCGCTTGCAGCTTGCCTTGTAAATCAGATACAAATTGCTGCTCATGCTTTATTTATTACTAACAAACTTTAAGAAAACATTTCGTGCCCCCATTCTTATGCAACTAGAATGTTACATACTGTAATAATTAGCAGTTATTCGGTGAATGCAACCAGTAAGTCCTATACCAGTCCAACCTTAGTCCAACTCCAGTCTGAGTGCTCTAGTGTGAATGCAACCACAGTAAGTCGTATACCAGTCCAACCTTAGTCCAACTTCAGTCTGAGTCCTCTAGTGTGAATGCAACCACAGTAAGTCCTATACCAGTCCAACCTTGGTCCAACTTCAGTCAGAGTGCTCTAGTGTGAACGCAACCACAGTAAGTCCTATACCAGTCCAACCTTAGTCCAACTCCAGTCTGAGTCCTCTAGTGTGAATGCAACCACAGTAAGTCCTATACCAGTCCAACCTTGGTCCAACTTCAGTCTGAGTCCTCTAGTGTGAATGCAACCACAGTAAGTCCTATACCAGTCCAACCTTAGTCCAACTTCAGTCTGAGTGCTCTAGTGTGAATGCAACCACAGTAAGTCCTATACCAGTCCAACCTTGGTCCAACTTCAGTCTGAGTGCTCTAGTGTGAATATAACCACAGTAAGTCCTATACCAGTCCAACCTTGGTCCAACTTCAGTCTGAGTCCTCTAGTGTGAATGCAACCACAGTAAGTCCTATACCAGTCCAACCTTAGTCCAACTCCAGTCTGAGTGCTCTAGTGTGAATGCAACCACAGTAAGTCCTATACCAGTCCAACCTTAGTCCAACTTCAGTCTGAGTGCTCTAGTGTGAATGCAACCACAGTAAGTCCTATACCAGTCCAACCTTAGTCCAACTTCAGTCTGAGTGCTCTAGTGTGAATGCAACCACAGTAAGTCCTATACCAGTCCAACCTTAGTCCAACTTCAGTCTGAGTGCTCTAGTGTGAATGCAACCACAGTAAGTCCTATACCAGTCCAACCTTAGTCCAACTTCAGTCTGAGTCCTCTAGTGTGAACGCAACCACAGTAAGTCCTATACCAGTCCAACCTTAGTCCAACTTCAGTCTGAGTCCTCTAGTGTGAACGCAACCACAGTAAGTCCTATACCAGTCCAACCTTAGTCCAACTTCAGTCTGAGTCCTCTAGTGTGAATGCAACCAGTAAGTCCTATACCAGTCCAGCCTTAGTCCAACTTCAGTCTGAGTCCTCTAGTGTGAACGCAACCACAGTAAGTCCTATACCAGTCCAACCTTAGTCCAACTTCAGTCTGAGTGCTCTAGTGTGAATGCAACCACAGTAAGTCCTATACCAGTCAAACCTTAGTCCAACTTCAGTCTGAGTGCTCTAGTGTGAATGCAACCACAGTAAGTCCTATACCAGTCCAGCCTCAGTTCAACTTCAGTCTGAGTCCTCTAGTGTGAATGCAACCACAGTAAGTTCTGTACCAGTTCAACCTGAGCCCTCTAGTGTGAACGCAACCACAGTAAGTCCTATACCAGTCCAACCTTAGTCCAACTTCAGTCTGAGTGCTCTAGTGTGAATGCAACCACAGTAAGTCCTATACCAGTCCAACCTTAGTCCAACTTCAGTCTGAGTCCTCTAGTGTGAACGCAACCACAGTAAGTCCTATACCAGTCCAACCTTAGTCCAACTTCAGTCTGAGTCCTCTAGTGTGAACGCAACCAGTAAGTCCTATACCAGTCCAACCTTGGTCTAAATGTAGTCTGAGTCCTCTGGTGTGAACGCAACCTATACCAGTCCAACCCTAGTCTAAATGCAGTCTGAGTCCTCTAGTGTGAACGCAACCAGTAAGTCCTATACCAGTCCAACCCTAGTCTAAATGCAGTCTGAGTCCTCTAGTGTGAACGCAACCAGTAAGTCCTATACCAGTCCAACCTTAGTCTAAATGTAGTCTGAGTCCTCTAGTGTGAACGCAACCACAGTAAGTCCTATACCAGTCCAACCTTAGTCTAAATGCAGTCTGAGTCCTCTAGTGTGAACGCAACCACAGTAAGTCCTATACCAGTCCAACCTTAGTCTAAATGCAGTCTGAGTCCTCTAGTGTGAACGCAACCAGTAAGTCCTATACCAGTCCAACCTTAGTCTAAATGCAGTCTGAGTCCTCTAGTGTGAACGCAACCAGTAAGTCCTATACCAGTCCAACCTTAGTCTAAATGCATCTGAGTCCTCTAGTGTGAACGCAACCAGTAAGTCCTATACCAGTCCAACCTTAGTCCAACTCCAGTCTGAGTCCTCTAGTGTGAACGCAACCACAGTAAGTCCTATACCAGTCCAGCCTCAGTTCAACTTCAGTCTGAGTCCTCTAGTGTGAACGCAACCACAGTAAGTCCTATACCAGTCCAGCCTCAGTTCAACTTCAGTCTGAGTCCTCTAGTGTGAATGCAACCACAGTAAGTCCTATACCAGTCCAACCTTAGTCCAACTTCAGTCTGAGTCCTCTAGTGTGAACGCAACCACAGTAAGTCCTATACCAGTCCAACCTTAGTCCAAATGCAGTCTGAGTCCTCTAGTGTGAACGCAACCACAGTAAGTCCTATACCAGTCCAACCTTAGTCCAACTTCAGTCTGAGTCCTCTAGTGTGAACGCAACCACAGTAAGTCCTATACCAGTCCAACCCTAGTCTAACTTCAGTCTGAGTCCTCTAGTGTGAACGCAACCACAGTAAGTCCTATACCAGTCCAACCTTAGTCTAAATGCAGTCTGAGTCCTCTAGTGTGAACGCAACCAGTAAGTCCTATACCAGTCCAACCTTAGTCCAAATTCAGTCTGAGTCCTCTAGTGTGAACGCAACCAGTAAGTCCTATACCAGTCCAACCTTAGTCTAACTGCAGTCTGAGTCCTCTAGTGTGAACGCAACCAGTAAGTCCTATACCAGTCCAGCCTTAGTCCAACTTCAGTCTGAGTCCTCTAGTGTGAACGCAACCAGTAAGTCCTATACCAGTCCAACCTTAGTCTAAATGCATCTGAGTCCTCTAGTGTGAATGCAACCAGTAAGTCCTATACCAGTCCAACCTTAGTCCAACTCCAGTCTGAGTCCTCTAGTGTGAACGCAACCACAGTAAGTCCTATACCAGTCCAGCTTCAGTTCAACTTCAGTCTGAGTCCTCTAGTGTGAATGCAACCACAGTAAGTTCTGTACCAGTTCAACCTGAGCCCTCTAGTGTGAACGCAACCAGTAAGTCCTATACCAGTCCAACCTTAGTCTAAATGCAGTCTGAGTCCTCTAGTGTGAACGCAACCAGTAAGTCCTATACCAGTCCAACCTTAGTATAAATGCAGTCTGAGTCCTCTAGTGTGAACGCAACCAGTAAGTCCTATACCAGTCCAACCTTAGTCTAAATGCAGTCTGAGTCCTCTAGTGTGAACGCAACCAGTAAGTCCTATACCAGTCCAACCTTAGTCTAAATGCAGTCTGAGTCCTCTAGTGTGAACGCAACCAGTAAGTCCTATACCAGTCCAACCTTAGTCTAAATGTAGTCTGAGTCCTCTAGTGTGAACGCAACCAGTAAGTCCTATACCAGTCCAACCCTAGTCTAAATGCAGTCTGAGTCCTCTAGTGTGAACGCAACCAGTAAGTCCTATACCAGTCCAACCCTAGTCTAAATGCAGTCTGAGTCCTCTAGTGTGAACGCAACCAGTAAGTCCTATACCAGTCCAACCTTAGTCTAAATGTAGTCTGAGTCCTCTAGTGTGAACGCAACCAGTAAGTCCTATACCAGTCCAACCTTAGTCTAAATGCAGTCTGAGTCCTCTAGTGTGAACGCAACCAGTAAGTCCTATACCAGTCCAACCCTAGTCTAAATGCAGTCTGAGTCCTCTAGTGTGAACGCAACCAGTAAGTCCTATACCAGTCCAACCTTAGTCTAAATGCAGTCTGAGTCCTCTAGTGTGAACGCAACCAGTAAGTCCTATACCAGTCCAACCCTAGTCTAAATGCAGTCTGAGTCCTCTGGTGTGAACGCAACCAGTAAGTCTTATACCAGTCCAGCCTAAGTCCAAATCCTTCTAGTGTGAACCTATAGGTCATGGGCAACTATTGCCAACGAAAACACGTCTAGGGACCAGGTTGTTGTATAATTCGTTGTGGATGCTGTTTTGGACTGGCGATTGTTTTTGCTTCTTGTTTAGCTCGTGGTATAGTGAGGAAACCAGTACCATCTACATCAACGTATAAGGGTGACATGGATGTTTGCTCGCAAGCCAAAAAACGTCTTTGTAGTAGTAAGGAGATATGCTCTGATGGATTTACTCCGCATGGTGGGGTAATAGCACAAAATCATTGGGTTCCAGTCTTGGACAACTACAATGCTTGGGTACAAGTTGGTAAGGGTGTATACAGTGGTTTATTACATCCACCAGGTCGTGGTTTCACCTGTGTGTGTGTGTGTGTGTGTGTGTCTGGTGTCTGGTGTCTGTCTGTCTGTCTGTCTGTCTGTCTGTCTGTCTGTCTGTCTGTCTGTCTGTCTGTCTGTCTGTCTGTCTGTCTGTCTGTCTGTCTGTCTGTCTGTCTGTCTGTCTGTCTGTCTGTCTGTCTGTCTGTCTGTCTGTCTGTCTGTCTGTCTGTCTGTCTGTCTGTCTGTCTGTCTGTCTGTCTGTCTGTCTGTCTGACCAAATAATATGATAAAAATCTGACCACAAGATTCTTCGTGTAGAAGGAATGCTTAATTGCGCTCATTATCCTTATTTTATGCAAACATTTTTGCATAATTTGGGTGTAATCGAGTGCAATCAAGCATTTTATTTATTTATTTATTTATTCATCCATACATGTGTATTTAGCCAGTGTGCATTGGCGTAGCCAAGGGGTGGGGGGCGAGGGGGAGGGGGGGTTGGTCGACCCCCCACTGGTCTCCAAGACCGTTCTCGTGAAAAGTTTAAATCCGTGGAGAAACGTGTAAGGGGGGGGGGGGGGGGGGGTACAGTTGTTTTAAGTCCAAGTGAGTAGATAGTGATGTGTTATATATATATTGCAGGCATGCATATGCTATAAATTACGATACTATAGGGTCTATACAAAATGCCTCCAACCTGTTTTTAGATTTGCCACTTGTTTATAGATAATCTAAATATTGTTCTGGTTTGATTTCAACAAAATTATGTAGTTTATGGCTTTCAGATTACTCTTCAATACTTGCCTCAAAATGCAAGAAGTGCCAGTCGCCGCCATCTTACGTACTGGAACATATGACGCATTGCGGCCTTAGAACTTGTTCCCAATCCTAAAGTTGACTAGCATAAGCAATCTTGACGTCAGCACGGTCAGATTATCTGGGGGTAGGAATATTATGTGTGCTGTGCCGGGGGAGTCGGAAAAGCCGTAAAGGAAACAACAGATGCCGGTTCGTTTAGTTTTCACTGTTTAACAACAAATACAGTCAAACGATGGCAAGTGCACAACACGAAATATTGCTAAGGCATTAAGATTGCTATAAAAGACTTGAAATTTAGTTCTTCGTAGATTTTATAGTCTGTTTTTCAGTTTATATTATCCTGAAGTTTCTTCGTTGTCGGCACTGAAGAAAAACAACGAAATTTAAAGGTTTTATAGCCCAGTAACAGAAACAAATGCAAGAAATTAACGTCTTAAACCTTATTGAGTACTTCTTGTGTCCTTACATTCGTTTAAATTTTCTTAAAATAACTCTTTTTGTCTGTTTTCAATCTACGAAAGCTATGAACTTCAGTGGCAGCTATCTTGGGTAGTGGTCACGTCATACAACTGGCACGCAAAATCCGGCCCAATGGCCCATCCAGTTTATATAGAAATCAGTGGTTCAACCCTTTCACGTGTGGCTTTTCCAGACGTTTCCCTTTGACGAGTAAAATTGTCTGGCGTTGGACAAAGTAAAAAGATAAAGTTTTTCTACAACAAGGAAGTCAGTATCCTCACGACCATCACAATCTGACCGCCTATGTGTAAAACTCCAGCTAGTGGCTTCCAGTTCCTCTAAACCTGCCACCGTCGCCTTTATTTCATCGCCATAGGACTTCTCATCTTGCATGCGCAGATATGGTGAAATAGTTGTTGCGCATCAACTATACACCCTCTAAACCTGTTACGTTGGTGCCCAATGGAGCATAAGTGCGACAACTGGCAACGCAAGAGATCGCAGCTTCTGGCCGTAACAACAATTCAATATGTAGTTGAACGCCCTAACGTGTCAGCAACTACGCCTTGGATTTCTGGATGAGGTTCCATAGCCTTTGTCAAAACCGTTGACCACCTGCAAGGCAGCAGGGTTCTGTTTTGTAACCCTAACAGGGGAGCTCAAGGGTTGCTATCACTTGCTCAAGGTCAACCTCGTCCCCAGGGCATTTTGCCTCCACGTTGGGAGGTTGGCGAAAATGGCCCTGGCATCGGCTGGTCACGTGACACCCAGAATTTTGGGGTGTTTTGGCAAGAAAATTTATGCGGTCTTTGTGTTTCGTTTTTGTATAATACGTATACATGAATAATAAATAAGAAATATTTAACGCTCTGCCGAATCACTCATGTGAACCTTTATCATAAATGCAACTGGCTATCATTATTCATCATGATACTCCCCACGATTATCCAGGATACATTTAAATGTCGGGAAGAAACATATATCTAATGTTGTTCTTGACTTTAACCAAAGCTATCGTTACAATTCTTTGGATGAACTTCGCAGAGTGGTTTATTGCAATTCATATTTTGATGAATAAATTACACTGTATCTGAATTAATCAAGTTTTTAAACCGGCCAATCCGATTATAGAATCGACCAGCCGATGCCAGGGCCATTTTCGCCGACTCCCAGCGTGGAGGCAAAATGCCCTGGGGACGAGGTTGGCTCAAGGTGACACCCAAGGTGACACCCACTGCCCTTGGGTCACTGCCCAATGCGAAAAAATTCTCCTTGTATATTCACTGTTTTACATTTGTGATTTTTTTGTAGGAGACTATAAGATGTTTGACGATCATCTTCCTTGTCTTCGTCACACTTCAAGATGGGGTTTTCCATATTGGGGAACGGATGCCTCCATTGATATGGATGCGAAGACCCATCTGTTTTGCTGTGCCAACATTCGGGAAGGTAATATAAGCGAGCATATACATATACTACGCGAAGATACGCTAAAAGGGAACGGAAGAAAATATTGCAAACAGGGTTTGTACCAACCAGGGTTTTCGCGCGACGAGTTCGCCAAGACGGGAGCGAAGAGCCTGGGTACGAGGTTGGATTTATACGGGTCATGGCAGCATATCAATCTCGTACCCAGTGCCTGCGATCCTTTTGGCCAGTACCAAGGAACGGAGGCTCTGAGCAACTCCGATGAAACTCGGCATCAGATTGGTTAGTTCAATCAACCTCGACCCAGCAATAAATAACAGTGAAAATTAAAATTCTGTGCACGTTGCTAACCTGTTTAATTGATTTATCAACGTTCTGTAACATAATTATAAACGACAAACCCAGTATACAATTGAACACATGAGATAATTCAAAACAGTGAAAATCCCGATAATTTACAAGTTAAAACTATTATTATTGTCGCCAAACAAACATCTGTCGTCCGATTCGTCTCGTATTTATTCGCAGTTTCATCTCAGAACTTTAAAAATAACATTATAGAATGCAAGGTCGATATAATTTAGCAAAAATTCCTAACAGAAAGTACAATTCCTTACCTGAGCAGCTGAGCCGAGCCGATCACGGCCGACGCGGACAAATAAAACCTACGGCTCAAAATCGTCCGGTCAACGATTAGGAGAAAAGCGAAGAATGACCATTCTTACACGAAATGCTTTGTCGAGAGCCTTGTAAAACATGTTGATTTTATTCACCGGTAAACAAATATTTCCCTGGTCTTCGGACTAGTGAACGATCATCAACATAACAGTTACAAATTATCAGGAACTGGGAACCAGAGGACTGGGACCAAAGACCCCGATTTGGGGACTTTTTCATCGGAGTTTCCCAGAGCCTCCGTTCCTTGGTCTGGCCAAAGGGATCGCAGGCTCTGGGTACGAGATTGGGCAGCATGTCCTCTTATCTAGAATTCAGGATTATTCTGAATTGTTATATAGCTAGAGTTTCCCTGGATACCACGATGACTGTCATTGGTTGGTTTGTGGTCACATGACCTTAGCTAAATTTCAATGTCTACCGAGCAGGCAATAATTGAGAACTTATTGCCTGCTCGGTCAATAAGTTTTCAATTGTTGACCGCCAGAACTTTGAACTCTTCACGGTTTCCTATAAACAAAAGCTTGTTTGGTAAGAAAAAAAGAATATTTATAGGTCTTCAAAGCATGTGTGAAGATTAACTGGAGAAATGTGCTGCTGTTCTTTTGTTTTGAGACTTATATTTGTTTGGTTGAAACGAAATTACGGAGCCAGGCGAAATGTTTTGGTTTAAGTCTTAGCGTTTGTCTTTTGTGTACTTTCCCTTGATAAACGTCGAAATTATTCAGCGAAACTCAAGCTATATAACAAAACACTTAATGTGTGATCCCTCGAGAAACAGTTAGTTTTGTTTTCCCTCGAGTCTCGATGTTTCCCTCGACTTCGTCTCGGGAAATATCAAGACTCTCGGGAAAACAAAACTAACTGTTCCCCTCGGGAGCAGACATTAAGTGTATATTGTAAAGGAATTGAAACGCAAACTCCACGCAAAGTTTAATCCTAACTTCGCCTCTAAACGTAACCCTAAACCTAATCACAACCCCCCGGCAACCCTAAAACCTAACGACAATCCCCAGACCACCATAAACCAACACCGCTGCCATGCAAACTTTTACGCATGCGTTAATTCGCTAGAATAAACATTGCAAGAGAAGTGGCAATTAGCCGTGGCGAACAACAATCAGACTGAAGACTAAGTAAAACTCGACTATTCATTTGTGTTTTAAAAAAGGTAAAGAAAATTACGGAGGGGTAAATTCAGAATATGTTACAATATTGACAAAGAAGCCATGCACAAATTACCTACCTTATCTTTTCGGTAGTATGCTTATAATTTTAACTTTTGTGTTGGACTCTTGCACAAGTCCAAATATTTCATTGTTTTCCCCAATCTCGTTCCCAGAGCCAAATATGCCCGGCCGCGCGGGCAAATCAATTCGCTTCCCGCGCGCGCATGGGTCTGGGTACGAAATTGTGTTTTCCCGCTCTTTTTCTGAGGACGAGCCTGGGACGAGCTCGGACGTCGCGCATGCGCAAAACGTTTGGCGGTGGTGTTCCATAAACCTAATTGCAACCCCCCGGGGAGAAAGGTTCACCTCTTAGACCCCGACCACTATAGAGCGTTTTCACTCACGTGATCGGTGGCCCATTGGGGTGGTGAAACAATACGAAATATTTGAATAAGAAAGAGCTAATGCCCATGCCGTACACCAATATGGCCGCCGTGACGTAAGATGAAAACGCTCTATACCCCCCTACTAGAACTGAGTCATTACTTAGGGGGTGTTTGCATGAGGCCAGCCTGAACTTGGACCGTCCTGAATTTTGCATCTTGGTCTTTGTTTACATGAGGCCGACCTTGAAACTATATACACAGAATGGTAAGACAACCAGAACTCCGACTCAAGTGAAAACTTGTCCGCATTTCTTCAATGCGCAGGCGATATTTTACGCCATCTGACGCGATCCTACGCGATCCTACGCAATGTCCTACGCCATCCTACGCAATCCTGGCAAGTTCCCCCGGCAGTTTTAACCTTTTGAAGGTCGAAACTGCCGGGAGAACTTGCCAGGATTGCGTGGGATGGCGTAGGATGGCGAGGAATCAAGATGCGCGAGGCGACATGCGCGAGGATATAAACTTCAAAGGTTCCGACGCGAGTCGGACTTCTGGTTGTATTACTGTTCTGTGCTATATAGGCTTCGTTTCGCTGTTGCTTCAAGATTTGTGTCGATTGCCTTACAGCTCGTGACCGCTGGAGAATTATTATTTTTTGTGGACTTGATTTCATTTAAAATTCTCATTTAAAATCTCATTTAAAACAACTTTTTGAGTTTGAGAGGTGAAAGTGCTTCATTTCGGTCTAGCAGGTGACGTGAGATTAGGCCGGCGTGAACTAAATCTCAGGCCGGACTCATGAAGTCGATCTACAGTAAAAATCACTAAAGGGTGAAAGTAAGGGTTAAGTTTATATAATTGTACATACCTGTATAGGTTTTTTTGTTTATTAATTTTTTTATTTTTGGAGTTGAGCCATGATTGGAGCTTGCTCTGTTGTTCAACTCCGCGTATCAAGTTATATATATATATATATATATATATATATATATATATATATATATATATATATATATATTAACAATTAGATTATTTAACAATTAGATTATGAGCTCGAAATTTCTATGAGTGAATAGTTGACGAGAGCGGAGCTCGAGTCAACTATAATCTCATGGAAATTGAGAGCGAATAATCTAATTGTTTTAGTAGAAACTAACTTGTGTACTTAATTCTTTGAACGTTTTCATGGTGATAAAGTAATATAAATAAGTTTTGTGGAAACACCACGTAAAATATTTCTTTGCTACGAAATATTTCTTTACGCGGTGTTTCCACAAAACTTATTTATATAACTTGTGTACCTTTAATTCTTCCAAATTATTTCAAAAAACGAAGCATAACCATTGTTTCTGTGCTAAAACCAAGGCAAAACAATCTGTCACTCCTCGTGTCCTCCATGTTGTTTTACTGCATGGCTACGCGAGTACTGGTACTCAATTTGCTGCTCGCTATCTATTGATGAATAGATGTCGAGTAGCGTACTAGTAGGTTTCTACTAAATATATATATATATATATATTTAAATAACTTTCCACGGCAAAGAAAGGACTCGAAGTCCAGTCAAGCTAAGCCCCGCACATATTACAAGACAAAATACACTTACATAAACTAGATAATTATTGCAGAATTAGAAAAAATAAATAATCATATATACTAGAAAGTTAAATTCAGCGACAACAAACTGCCCTGATATTTGTCGAACGACATTCGAACAAATAGTCTTAAATGTTCTTATCCGATCATTATCAAATGTAGATTGTAAGAGTTCCACATAATAGGATAAAAGTGCCTTTTTTAAGGATGCAACAGAAGTACATCGTTTTATGTTAAATAAAAGAATTCTAATTCGCGGCCATTTTGGTGATAAGGTCTACGCTCTGTTGTACTGTCCCGTGCCTATTGTGTTATTTAGATGAGAGGCAACACGCGTATCTTTTTCTTCCTTCCATTTTGTAGGAACCGTAGATCGCACCTGGAGGTATGACCTGAAGTTTTCTGGAAATCAGGGTCACGTGCGTTTCAAAAGGATTACGCCACTACGAACGTTCTCCATTTGTTGGTGGATAATGATCAACTCCGCTTTTGAAGGATGGGGAACCGTGTTTTCGCATTGGAACCGAACCTCAACCAAGCAACTTATCGAGTTTTCATTGAATTCACGTGGAGGCTATCAATTGACCATCGGAGGAGATAAAAGGTGCGTTGACGTCGTAACGTTAAATTCCCGCAAAAATTCATACTTTTGATTTGTAAAGGCGATGTTAAGCTGGATTTCCATTCAGTGCATTTTGTCGCGCGATCGACTTTTCTCGATCGCTTTCTTTTGAAATGTGTGTATTCAACCAAAGCTAATGAAATGCGTTCCGCTTGACAACCCACAATTCAAAAGAAAGCGATCGCAAAAAGTCGATCACGCGATAAAATGCACTGAATGGAAATCCACCTTTAAGGCGGATTTCCATTCAGCTTTTTTTGTCGAGCGAGCGACTTTTTGCGATCGCTTCTTTGTCTCATAAGCCCTCGGGTGGAACGGATCCAGTCGAAAGCCCACAATTCAAAAGAAAGCGATCACAAAACGTCGATCGCGCGACAAAAAGCACTGAATGGAAATCGGCCTTTACACTACAATGTTATACTGTGTTATACAGTGTTAGTATAAATGCGCAGGTGATTATAGATAATCGCGCTCGCTGATTGGTCGAGCTACTTCGGACTAATTCTCGATAATCACCTGCAGCGTTTATTCAAAATGGCCCCCAGCCAATTTGTCAATGCGACAGAGGAGGAAATTAACAATTTTAAAGAAAATGTTGTTCCTAAAAGTACGATAATGTGTATTTATACTAAAACAGTTATTCGCCTCAGGCTAAGTGAATATCGGTGAATAATAACCTCGACTTCGTCTCGGTTATTACTGATTCACCGATATTCACCTCGCCTTCGGCGAATAATCGTTAAATATACTGCTATTTTTCGTGCCTTTATTGTTCCTCTGCCTTATTATGAAGCGGGAATGAATTTGCAATGAGTAATAATAATATACACTTAATGTCTGCTCCCGAGGGAAACAGTTAGTTTTGTTTTCCCGAGAGTCTTGATATTTCCCGAGACGAAGACCCCGTTTACACTAGAGAAAAAGTATCCGGATTCACATTGTTTTTCATCCTCATGGGAATAAAAAACAATTGAATCCGGAAACTTTTGGTCTCGTGTAAACGGGTCGAAGTCGAGGGAAACATCGAGACTCGAGGGAAAACAAAACTAACTGTTTCCCAAGGGATCAGACATTAAGTGTTTTGTTATATAGCTTGAGTTTCGCTGAATAATTTCGACGTTTATCAAGGGAAAGTACACAAAAGACAAACGCTAAGACTTACCAAAACATTTCGCCTGGCTCCGTAATTTCACTTCAACCAAACAAATATGAGTTTCAGAACAAAAGAACAGCAGTACACTTCTCCAGTTAATCTTCACACATGCTTTGAAGGCCGATAAATATTCTTTTTTTCCTACCAAACAAGCTTTTGTTTATAGGATGCCGTGAAGAGTTCAAAGTTCTAGCGGGCAACAATTGAAAACTTATTGACCGAGCAGGCAATAAGTTCTCAATTATTGCCCGCTCGGTAGACATTGAAATTTAGCTAAGGTCATGTGAACACAAACCAACCAATGATAGTCGTCGTTGCATCCAGTGAAACTCTAGCTATATAGCAATAAACAATTGTTGGATGAGACTTTTTTGATATTTAACAATTATTCATCGAAGTGGAGGCTGAATAGCGCCGGGCCGCTAGCATCTTGGCGTATTCGATATTTGTCGAGAAAACAGTTTTTACAACTTTTGAATATGCAAAGAAACATCAGCCTTGTTTATCAACAAAATCTCCTGCTTCGGTAAACAAAACAAAACTGGCCGCTATTTTGTTTTGCCCGCAGGTGAATAGTGCAGGATGTCCCAAGCTAGAAGAATCAATCAGATGTCGTGAAAAACACTATTCACCTGCGAGGTATATGCTAATAAACAATTATTGAATGAGGTTGAGCATGATATCGAGAATTATCAAGGACGAGGTTTGTGTCTATCCGAAGGCTTCGGTAAATAACACAAACCGAGGCCTTGATAATTCTCGATATCATGCGAAAACCGAATCCAATAATTGTTTTATTATATAGAAAAACTTCAAAATCGCTGCCAGCTCGATGGCGTTTGTCGGATATTCTTTTTGCTTTTCGTGTAGATACTCCTCGAAAATACATTTAAACAGTTTTGTTGCTCTCTTCGTGCTTTTACTATCTTTCTCTGAGAGCAACGTCGAAATTTCTTCTTCGTTTAACGATGGAAACCGGTTAAAAGCCATTTTGTTTACTCTTCAAAAATATTTAGTTTTGGCGGGATTTTTAGCAAGCTGCCGACCGCGCTGGGGGCTTGGGTTCGACAGCGTGCAATAATACCTTGTTTTGGATCGAAGTTCGATCCAAAACAAGGTATTATTGCACGCTGATCACGTCAGCAGCTGAAATAACGCGTCAGTTTCCAGATACGGAGAATTAGCGGGGGCGTTTTGGCCAATCACGAACGAGAATAAAGTTTGAATATATAATAACAAGAATTATCAAGGTTGAAGTATGTGTGTCTACCGAAGTTGAAGGCTGAGGCTGATCATGCAGTCTGAGACGTTGATAATTTTTGATATCAAAAACGTTCAATAATTGTTTTGTTATACATTTCAGTTGAAAATGAAAAGAAAATCACTCCCTCAGAACCAAAAAATGCAGTTCAAAGATAGTTGCTTTTTTCCCGCGCTTTTCTTCGGTTTGTCAGCTCGTCAGTGGCGTCACGTCAGCACATGCATGATAAGTCCTTTTTCCTACAGATAATACCTCCAGAAACTACAGATTATAGCATTGTGGGCTCAGAATCAAACAATTACAATTAAATAAAACTAATACAACTACAAATACAACTAAAAGTGCAGATATCTAGAATTCTTACCAAGTTTCTGACCAATAAATGATTTGCAGTGCTGTAAACAGGGCCGTTTTTAAATTGGGAGTGCGGGAAAAGGCCCTGCCATCGGCTGGTCACAGCATCCAGAAATACTTGGTGTAATAAATTGCGGTGCCCTGAAAGTTGGTTTGCGGGCGCAACTAACTTTCAAACCGCTTTATATTCTGTGTGTGAGTTCGTTCGTTCGCTAGGAATCAATAGTATATTTTGACGCGTCATTTTTAACGCGATGTTTTGAATGCCGCAGGGCACCGCTTTTTAGCACTGTGTCCACTGATTTCAAATAATAGACTCATTATACTGGATAGAGCATCCGGTGCTCGTTGTGAAGTTGGAATAAATTAGCGGCGGCCATTTCAGGTTGGACCCACTTGGTTTTCATACAGCCACGTTTAAGTTCTCCCATAGCGACAGATACATGTCACAAAAATTTAGCTGGTTTTCGTTAAAAATCCGATCATTTAAAGCGAAAACCAGAGGCAAAAACTATGTATGATTCAGCAATATTGTGGGTTCCACCGGATATGGTGGCCGCGAGATTTTTAACCTCACTTCCGACTTCAATTTTTGCCACGCACGAAACAATAGATGCTCTGTCCAGTATAATGAGTCTATTATTTGAGATCAGTGACTGTGTCTGGTTAGCAATTTAGTTTAGTATGCAAAATCATTCTGAGTAATGGCAGTCCCGTAGGAGTTCCTTGTAATGGCGGTCTCATTGGTCCGGTCGGCGGTCCCATTGAAGCTATTTGATCATAACTGGCACAAAACTATGCATAAATATGTTTCCCGAGAAATGTTTAAGAAAAGCAATCAATCAATAAAAATGCAGAGTCCAACCATCCGATGCCAAGGCCTTTTCCCGCCCTGCTGATGCCAGGCCCTGGGAACGAGGTTTAATACTTTAATACTTTAATACTTTAATACTTCAATAGTTAACTCCCCAAAGGGCTTTTCAGAAACTATTTACAATTATTTACAAATTATAAGTAAAATATATGCTAGTTAAATATAAAATGTATTTCTAAAGCTACTGCTAATACTACAAAGTCTAAAATAAGTCCAAATTGAAGCATTAGGTGCTTTCCAAAGCGAGCAAATGTTCCTCAAGTGATACCTTAAAGGTTTTGAGCGAGAGGCTGTCTTTCAGGTTCTTATCTAAATTGTTCCAGATGTTGACCGCTCTGTAGGCAAATGAGCGCTGGCCGGCGACAGATTTGAACAAAGGTATCTGTAAAGAGTCACATTTGCGAGTAGAACGGTTATGAATTGCGGACCGTTTACGCAATTTGTCACAAAGATAACCAGGAGCAAGATTATTTACAATTTATGGGTCATAAAGCCGGTTTTCCACTAGGCGATTTTTTTCGCACGAAGCGACTTTCTGTTGTTCGAATTCAATAGATTTCTGATTAGTTCCAGCTCAGAGCTCACGAGACAAAAGAAAAAGTCGCTTCGCGCGAAAAACGTCGCCTAGTGGAAAACCAGCTTAACAGTGTCTCTGAGGTATATGTACTTTGTAGCGTCACGGAATGTATGCAGTTACGTCATGCCCGTCCCATGGGTATAGCTTGTGTAGAGTATTTAAGTGTGCTAATAGCAGATAGTGCCACTCGAAGGTATCTCTCTCTCAATTCGAAGTTCTAGCTTTTGTAAGTGTGATTGGTTGTGCCATGGTGATACATGAATAAATGAGATGCCCGCTTCCTAGTCTGTTGTTCCTGTTCTTATTGTGTATTAATGCAGTTTAGCTATAAAGTGCTTTATACTCGATGTAATAGAGTATAAAGTAGCTTTTCAACTGGCAGCCAGTTAAGCTGGCGTAGAAGCGGAGGTTGTTGTATATCAAACCAAAACTGCAACGTTGGTCTTATTTTAGAGAGTCAAAATTTCCTGTAAAGTTCACAGACAGAAGTGACTACCATCACATGTGTGTCACGTGGAATGGCTTGACAAGGTCGGCCAAAGTGTACGGAGATGGTTCATTAGCCGAATTATTCCAGAACATTGGCACCGATAAAATTTTACCAGGTAAAGACTTTTTCTTGTCTCAAACACTGACCTAACTATATAACTGGACTGCAGATCCCGTCCTAAAGTGGTTATAACTCCATGTCCAATATCCACCGATTCCTGGCCTACATGAAGTACCTGGGTTATTTTGAACTTTACAACCCCAAAAAAGTGAGCGAACAAAGATGGCGGAAATATGGGCCCTTTCTCATAGAGATCATATATAAACTAGAGGGGGCATTGGGGGATAAATCAGGTAACCAATTGAAGGCTGCCATCTTGGATAAATTGGTTGGCAAAACAATGATGCCCGGATGAAATTTCTTGGTTCCAGGCCTTTTTTCTGTATCCGAAGCTAATTTTACATTTCTTGTTTATCTCGCCACATTTGTTTATGGAAAAAGAAGGTGGAAAACTCACGAACTACGTATTGTTAAAATACATCGTGTACGTATGTTGTCACAAATTTCATAAGCCTTTGTTACATATATAGTTGAAGTTTCTTCGTTATCTGTAGTGTTTTAAAACGTTCAAAATGTTCACACCTTTGTTCGTCACAAGTGCTTAGAATTTTGGCTATTGTTTTTAAAATACTTATCGCACAACCTTGAGCAATATATCAAACAGAACATATTGTAAATTCAAGTTCTGGTAGAACTTTTAAGTTCTTATCTGAACCAGAAGTGTTCTAAAATTGTGAAAACATTTGTCATTTTGATCTGGCCTGGTGAAGTTGGTCAATGTGGGAAGCAGTTTGTTTTGTCTTTTGCAGTTTTGGTGTTAGCTTTCATCTATAACTTTTGGAATACTTTAGGTATGAACTTTAGATATATCTTAAACAAAATCTAATTCAAATGTGAAGGTGTGGAAAAGTG
>OZ036003.1:14890832-14900832 GCA_964035015.1 Corallium rubrum
ACTGTGGCGCTTGTACAATATCTTGCATTTTTTGTTCTGTATTGTACATGGCATTAACGATCGGAGGTAATTGATAGGATTGCTTTTGTATGAAACTACCCAGCTGTTGCTGCAGGCTGGAGCTATTTTCTCCAGGTAGAACATTGGTCTTGAGGCGGTGATCGTCGTCCGTAGTCGGCTTTAGATCAAGCATTAAATAACCATGAGGGCGACTTGTGGCTTCCTCATAACTCTTCATAAATTCATGGACATGACCTGGGTTCACCTGCCGTGCCAAGACAGAAATTTGTTGCTTATCCCTCGGAGACTTGAATAGTACGATATAGTGTGCGTTGAGGCTGATGTTTCTTGTTTCTTTGCCTTGGTGGAAAATGTTCTGAACAATATAGATGATAGATAAATTCCGGTGATGACTACCTTTAGTAAATAGACTAGCAACACGTTTATCTCCCCCTGATTGAGCCATAAGATCATCGAGGACGATCAGGTTACGTTGAGAGACTTCAAGAAAATTATCAGAGTCAATGTTGGAAGGTATACCCTCGTAGAATTCGATGCCTGGTATTGTTTTGATCATTTCTAAATACATGGGCTGCCACTGTCCATAGCACCAAATGATACGTTCGGGAGGAGGACTAATTGTAGTTTTGGCGTTTTCAAGAAGTGTTTTCACCCATACTGTTTTACCACTTTGGGTGCACCCTGCTACAATACACGTGAACGGGTGCTGCATGACTGTAGATACGTTGGCTAGAGGAATAGGTTGCGAGGCGTCGCTCTCGGGGTGGACATTCTTAATATGACGAAGAAGGTGCTCTTTTCTCGATAGACTTTTTCCGCATTTGTTGCAAACGTGTGACATGTTTACACGATGAGTACTAAACACCAAATGAGTTTATTATTTGGAAGCGCAATGCTTAAATTATTTAACCAAATTTCTGCAGAGGATCTAAACACCCGAACACCCCTGGGGTACCCCTAACTACCCCAGGGGTAACCCCCAACCACCCCAGGAGGTAACCCCCAAACACCCCCGGGGGTAACCCCCAAAAAACCCCTGGGGTAACCCCAAACACCCCTTGGGTACCCCAATCACCCCCGGGGGTAACCCCCAAACACCCCCGGGGGTAACCCCAAACACCCCTGGGGTACCCCAATCACCCCTGGGGTAACCCCAAACACCCCGGGGGTAACCCCCAAACACCCTTGGGGTAACCCCAAACACCCCTTGGGTACCCCAATCACCCCCGGGGGTAACCCCAAACACCCCTGGGGTACCCCAATCAACCCTGGGGTACCCCATTCACCCCAGGGGTACCCACAAACACCCCTGGGGTACCCCAGGGGTGTTTGGGGTTACCCCCGGGGGTGTTTGGGGGTTACCCCCGGGGGTGATTGGGGTACCCAAGGGGTGTTTGGGGTTACCCCAAGGGTGTTTGGGGGTTACCCCGGGGTGTTTGGGGTTACCCCAGGGGTGATTGGGGCACCCCAGGGGTGTTTGGGGTTACCCCCGGGGGTGTTTGGGGGTTACCCCCGGGGGGTGATTGGGGTACCCAAGGGGTGTTTGGGGTTACCCCAGGGGTTTTTGGGGGTTACCCCCGGGGGTGTTTGGGGGTTACCTCCTGGGGTGGTTGGGGGTTACCCCTGGGGTAGTTAGGGGTACCCCAGGGGTGTTCGGGTGTTTAGATCCTCTGCAGAAATTTGGTTAAATAATTTAAGCATTGCGCTTCCAAATAATAAACTCATTTGGTGTTTAGTACTCATCGTGTAAACATGTCACACGTTTGCAACAAATGCGGAAAAAGTCTATCGAGAAAAGAGCACCTTCTTCGTCATATTAAGAATGTCCACCCCGAGAGCGACGCCTCGCAACCTATTCCTCTAGCCAACGTATCTACAGTCATGCAGCATCCGTTCACGTGTATTGTAGCAGGGTGCACCCAAAGTGGTAAAACAGTATGGGTGAAAACACTTCTTGAAAACGCCAAAACTACAATTAGTCCTCCTCCCGAACGTATCATTTGGTGCTATGGACAGTGGCAGCCCATGTATTTAGAAATGATCAAAACAATACCAGGCATCGAATTCTATGAGGGTATACCTTCCAACATTGACTCTGATAATTTTCTTGAAGTCTCTCAACGTAACCTGATCGTCCTCGATGATCTTATGGCTCAATCAGGGGGAGATAAACGTGTTGCTAGTCTATTTACTAAAGGTAGTCATCACCGGAATTTATCTATCATCTATATTGTTCAGAACATTTTCCACCAAGGCAAAGAAACAAGAAACATCAGCCTCAACGCACACTATATCGTACTATTCAAGTCTCCGAGGGATAAGCAACAAATTTCTGTCTTGGCACGGCAGGTGAACCCAGGTCATGTCCATGAATTTATGAAGAGTTATGAGGAAGCCACAAGTCGCCCTCATGGTTATTTAATGCTTGATCTAAAGCCGACTACGGACGACGATCACCGCCTCAAGACCAATGTTCTACCTAGAGAAAATAGCTCCAGCCTGCAGCAACAGCTGGGTAGTTTCATACAAAAGCAATCCTATCAATTACCTCCGATCGTTAATGCCATGTACAATACAGAACAAAAAATGCAAGATATTGTACAAGCGCCACAGTTAACACCTGAAGAAAAGAGCATACTTTACTCCAATCAGCTAGGACGTTTTCTGACGTTTCAAAACCAACTGCAAAATCAGTCTCAACTTCTGACTAATCTTCAAACTCAGCAAAATACACCAAATTTGACACCGGAGATAAAGCAAGAAACTGACGATCTTCCGTGGGGTTTCCCTGCTACACCGAAAACCTATTTTGTAACACCGCCTCCTACCGTTGAACAACCGACGCTTAAACATAATTTCTTTCATAACTGGGAAAGCTCTTCGGATTGGAAAGAAAGCGACTTGGCAAAGATGACTCCGGATGATAGAGAAGAGTATGAACACCATCTAATGATGACGAGATCAAAATATTTACCCATGACAAAAGAAGATGTGTCTCAATTATCATCAGAGGACAAGAAAGATTATCATGCTACTTTTAAAATAAAAACACCTAAATATAATCTAAGAAGCAAACCTTACTAAAACTTTTTATATGTATATGTTTGAACGAAAACCGAAATAAATATTTTAAATTGATTATTGTGAATTCTGTCTTATGCAAAATGCACGCTAACGACTTTCTCGCCTAGACCTGCCTAAGCGCTTAATCTCTTAATTGCCCCTAATGAGTTTTTCTTTTGTCTCCTGCACGTGCACTGAGGATAAATATTCAAATATCACTGCAGCTATGTGTGCACTGATCCATCCTGACGCCAAATAATATTTCGTTTAGATACCGTCACTTAAAATGGCTCCTACGGCTTTTCGAATTGAATCCTCGTCTAAAATCTTAAGTTCTACTTACGATTTCTTCACTTATAAACAAAGGTATAGTTAGGAATGATTCTAGGGTGATTGAATATTTAGGTTCTAAACCTAATATAATATTCATTATATGCTATTAATCTAAGTCTATACGAGCTCTGCCAATTCAGACACTTACGCTGTTCAGAACTCTCTATAATCCTCCAGACAAGGTTTCAGATAAAAAATATAAAGTGCCTCTATCAATTTCTCTTTAGTTCCTTGTGAAGAACGTCTATTTGTTAAAGTTTACTGTGCGCATGCTCCGTGCGTTTACGTGTCCCACAAGTGTTGGCTATAAGTAGGGTTAAGGGTTTAAATGAAAGTTGGTTTCTATTAGTTATAAAGAGATAAGTTCCGTGCCTTTTACGTAACTTCGGAAATCAGTCGGAGACCAATCGGTTACGACGGGGGGTTAAGTAACATCTAAGGTTAGGTTAGGGGGGAAGTTAGGGTTACTACGTACCAAAGGAGTCTGAGAATGAATAAATAATAAGTCGGTATGACGTAGTGAAAACCGGGGGGTTGAGTGACAGCTAGGGTTAGGGGGGAAAGTTAGGGTTAGGAGGTCCCAAAGGAGCATGAGAAATAATGACGTAATGAGATTAGGGTTAGAGGGTCGCAAAGGAGCATGAGAATGAATAATTAAAAATTGAATATTTAATGAGGCGGCATCCCTTTGGTCCCTATATGGGGGGGTATCACTACTTGCACATTTTTCTTTCTTTACTCATTCTAGCCAACTGTTTGGATTACGTGTATCGAAACAAGAAAGAAAACGGTATTTATCAGATCAAACCACATAGAAACCAATCCAGTTTTTCTGTCTACTGTGACCAAAAAACGGCCGGTGGTGGATGGACCGTAATCGGAAGAAGAATCGACAACAAAGTCAAATTTCATGATTTCAAGTATTTTTCCCAATACAAACGCGGATTTGGTGACTTAGAGCACGAATTCTGGCTCGGAAATGAAAAGATCTATCGACTGACATCGGCACGAACTGAGCAATTACATTTGTCTGGTTGGGACGAGCATTCTAGAAAGTTTGTGAAGACATATCAAAGGTTTCAGTTGGGCAGAGAGTACAATCAGTACCCGATGTATTACAAAGACCCTATCCCGGCAGTTAACTCGCCTAATTGGGATAGACTTGCGTCTGGTAAGAAATTTCTTACCGAAGACAAGGATTCAGCTGATGCTTGTGGGCGTAAATGCGGAGCATACTGGCATTATGGTGGTCAAAATTGTATCTATTCTAATTTGTTTGGAAATTGGGATTCAGGCGGATGCAAAGGTGCACAGTGGTTCGGTAAAGACGCGGGTAAACTGAGAAACTTGGAAATGAAAGTAAGACCAACTGATGGTAAGTGAATCAAAAACAGATACAGTGCACCGACTTTGTGCATGCAAGACACACACTCAACATCCTCGTTTTCAGGGTCTTTTCGGTAAACAGGAAAACGTGGGCCTGGATGGCTGACTGACTGCTAATCAAAAAGTGAGGCCGAAAATGGCGGACGTGGGGCCAACCTCGTTCCCAGGGCCTGCGTTACCCCTGACCTGCGGAGGACATTTTTGGACGCGTAGGAGTCTGAAACTGATGTCCAATAATTTTGCCTCACTGTTTCGTCCAGTGATTGACTGGAGTCAGCCTTCCACATATATATAAGGTTCACTGGTCTAGGGTTCACTGGTCGTGGGTTCAATTCCTGCCGGAAGGCCTGTGTAGTTGCATTTTTCGCAACTGGTCCCGGTTTGGTCTTAAAATGTATATATTCTACACTCGAATTTTCCTTCACCTAAAATCCCTAGAACATGCTATGTAATCGAGTGAAATGCCCAATATTACTTCTAATAAACCCAATTCTCTCCTGGCATTACCACCTTAATGTATACAGAACTCGCGATCAAGCTCTCGGCAACGGCCTCCGTGGCTCAGTGGTCAGAGCATTGCACTAGAATCGCAAGGTCGTGGGTTCAATTCCTGCCGAAGGCCTGTGTAGTTGCATTTTTCGCAACTGGTCCCGGTTTGGTCTTAAAATGTATATATTCTACACTCGAATTTTCCTTTACCTAAAATTCAGAACATGCTATGTAATCGAGTGAAATGCCCAATATTACTTCACTGGTCTAGCCTGGTTTCCAGGCCTCTTTTTTTCAATGTCGAGCTGGGCCTGAATCATGAGAGGCCTGGTCCAAATTTTTTTTGGCCACATAAATGTCCTCAAATTTAACCCTGAGGGCCAAGCCAGCTCCTCTTGGCCTAATCCCCCAGCTCCCCCCCCCCACCCCCCCACCCCCTAGCGTCGGTTAAAGTTAAAGTAAAATTGCACCATTGACGGTCCAATTACCACAACCTACTATATAATGTTACAGGTAATTTTGGTGAAGCAAAATTTGGAGTGTAGAATATATACATTATAAGACCAAACCGGGGCCAGTTGCGAAAAATGCAACTACACAGGCCTTCCAGCTGGGATTGAACCCGCGACCCTGCGATGCTAGTGCAGTGCTCTGACCGCTGAGCCCAACAGCTTGGCCACGAGTTCTGTATACATAATGTGCTAATACCGTATATTACAAGTAATACCATGATCATCTCGGATTCTTTTGTTCTCTGAGGGAATGTAAACCTCGTATTTCCCTCATCGCTCATGCAAGATGGAAATTTATCCTTTGTCTTCTAGTTTTCCCGTGCATGTTGATGAGGGAAAATTAGAAGACAAAGATATCCTTTGTCTTCTTCTAAATTTCCCGCTTGCATATATTTTCCCTCATCAACATGCACGGGAAAATTAGATGCAACTTCTCTGATCAACCGTGTAAATTTCTTGTCCGTAAGATTCTCAAAGTTTTCCTCGGCGATCATAATACTTATAAGTAATAACATGACTTGAGGGAAATTAGCGATTAAATTCCCCCGCCGCCGAGGGAAGGTTTGTTCCCTCCACTGCAGGAAATTTAATCGCTAATTTCCCTCAAGTCATGTTATTACTTATAATATTTGGGCATTTAAACCTAAACGTTGCTATTGGATAATTGCTTCATTATACCAAAAATTGATACATTGTTCTCATCGTGTACAAGTTTGCATAAACGTAAACAAACGACGTTTGCTGAGTTTGCAGACCATTTCTCAATAGACCGTGGTATAGTCTATAAACCTCTTTATTATATGGCTGGGTTTGATTTCCGGTCCGTACGCAAAACGACGCACGCTGATTGGTTCCTGAGAGGTCGGGATTTTACGATATTGACCGACCAGTCAATACGGTTTTTTCTCGGCCCTGTAAGTTTTGGCGGGAACATTTCTGAATTGATTTGAATACAAATAAAAGAGAAATAGGTATCTTTATTCAAATATTCTGAACAATAAAATGTGTTGGAACATCACTGCTGGTTTTCTTTAAAGCTGCTTATCTAAAAACGCGACAAATAAAAGACGAACTGGTGTTAACAAGAAGGCCAAGAAGCGACACGAAAAAGTCAACAGGTAAGCTAAACAGCATACTCCGAAGACGAAAACAACGCTCGAAGTTTTAAAATAAAATGAACTAATAGCCATATAATAAATTCCTTATTAACCTCGTTTGCTCGGTCTGTACTGGAAAGTATTTGCCCTCGGTTTTACCGCACAAACCTCGCTCCTTCGTCGCTCGGTCTGTACGAAAACCTCAGGCAAATACTAAAGACTTATTAACCGAGTGCGAGGTCTGTACGGGAAAGTATTTGCCTGAAGTTTTCGTACAGACCGAGCGACGAAGGAGCGAGGTTTGTGCGATAAAACCGAGGGCAAATACTTTCTAGTACAGACCGAGCAAACGAGGTTAATAAGGAATTTATTATATGGCTATTGGTTCATTTTATTTTAAAGCTTCGAGCGTTGTTTTCGTCTTCGGAGTATGCTGTTTACCTTACCTGTTGACTGTTTCGTGTCGCTTCTTGGCCTTCTTATTTACACCAGTTCGGCTTTTATTTGTCGTGTTTTTAGATAAACAGCTTTAAAGAAAACCAGCAGTGATGTTCCAACACATTTTATTGTTCAGAATATTTGAATAAAGATACCTATTTCTCTTTTATTTGTATTCAAATCAACTCAGAAATGTTCCCGCCAAACTTACAGGGCCGAGAAAAAAGTGTATTGACCGGTTGGTCAATATCGTAAAATCCCGACCTACGGACCGGAAATCAAATCCAGCCATATAATAATTTCCCGTACAGACCTCGCACTCGGTTAATAAGTCTTTATTATAAAATAAGGTGTCCTCTACGCACGCTCTGTTTGGCTGAGCTCCGTACATTTATAAGAGTATGAAGATCATGAATGACGTAAAATGGCGTAGGATTCCGATTCTCTTTTTAACCCAGGCTGAATTACTCGACGTAACAGGGAGATTTTTGAGCTCGGTCAACCGGACTTAGAACTCTCCATGTGGTCAGCTCACGGATCTCAAATAATAGACTCCTTATACTGGATAGAGCATCTATTGTTTCGCGCGTGGCAAAAATTGAAGTCGGAAGCAGTGCTTCCACTTTTTATTTGCATAGCCCAGTCACTATGGGGGAGTTTTTAGATAAACAAGAGAAACAAAGAACTTTTGCAAAGAAGGCTAATAATATCTGACCCCCCATGGTGACAGGCCCATGGAAGGAAATTTCCTTGGAAGCACTGGTCGGAAGTGAGGCTAAAAATCTCGCGGCCACCATATCCGGTGGGACCCACAATATTGCTGAATCATTCGGGGTTTTTAACGAAAACCAGCTAAATTTTTGTAACATGTATCTGTCGTTATGGGAGAACTTAAAAGTGCCTGTATGAAAACCAAGTGGGTCCCACTTGAAATGGCCGCCACTAATTTATTCCGACTTCACAGCGAGCACCGGATGCTCTATCCAGTATAATGAGTCTATTATTTGAGATCAGTGGGTCAGCTTTATCATAGATAATGGAAGGGGAACTGGATAGGAAACTTGCGAAACTGGAAACGATGTTTGCACAACTTGCTATGGTAATTGTACACTTATAAGCAGCTAATGCACTAAATGGTGGTCCCACATGGCTAGGATCAGCTATTGCTGAAATTAAACAATAGTGTAATATCACTTAAGTCAGTAGTGTCTGATTTTAGCCATGTGGGACCACCCGTTAGGTGCATTAGGCCCTTATAAGTGTATAATTACCATAGCACGTTGTGCAAACATCGTTTCCGGTTTCGTAAGTTTCCTATCCAGTTCCATTATCTATGGCTTTATAATAAGATGATTTTTTTTTTGTGTGTGTTAGAATTTAAGAAATCGTTGCCGGTCCTCTACATGTATACTCAAGATCTGACTTGGGATTCAGCGCAAGATTTCTGTCAAAACCGAAACAGTGATTTGTGTTATGAAGATGATATATGCCCAGGTGGAGGAGGCTCATCGAATTATCCATTTGGTAGTAGTCTATGGAAATATCAAACCGTCCCTGTTCTCGATAAACGAGGAGCGTACATCAATATTGGTAAGGTGAACAATGTTTATATACCCAAGGCCGTAGGAAGATGTTTCATGTGTGTGGGGGGGGGGGGGGGCTAAAAAATGTGACGTCTAAGGGGGTCTTGGGGCATTCTTCCCCGAAAAATTTTTAAATCTAAGGTCTCGGAAATGTCATTTCCTGCATTTTGGGGGAAGAGTTTACAGAAATCTGAAGGTTACAAAACGCCATATTAAAATACTCAAATCAAATCTTGAAACTGTTTTGGGTCGGACTGAATTATTTTCCGAGCTTGAAAACATGTGTACGGGTGAATTCCACGTCACCCGCAATTCTTTTTAAATTTGGATGTTTTGACATAATTCTGAGGCATTACTGAACGTAGATACCCAATACAGTCACTGTATTGTCTGTGTGCCCCGAAGACGGGAAGAAAATAAATTTGACACCTCTCCGCGCCATGTGCGTTGAACTTCTAACAGCGTGAACTTCGTGCATTAGTGTCAAATTTCGGGGGTGTGGGGGTGTGGTGTGGCTCAACCCTCCTCGTTCGGCGTTTATGGGACGCTTCCCTGCCAAACTCCTCTGCTTCCTCCAGCCATGGTACCTATATGAACCTGGAGGAGGAGTTTGCATATTTATAATATTTAGACCTTCCAAAACAAGCCAGTTCGGAATCTCAACTACGCAACAAAATCGTCCGTCCGTCCGTCCGTCCGTCCGTCCGTCCGTCCGTTCGTTCGTTCGTTCGTTCGTTCGTTCGTTCGTTCGTTCGTTCGTTCGTTCGTTCGTTCGTTCGTTCGTTCGTTCGTTCGTTCGTTCGTTCGTTCGTTCGTTCGTTCGTCCGTCCGTCCGTCCGTCCGTTCGTTCGTTCGTTCGTTCGTTCGTTCGGTCGGTCGGTCGGTCGGTCGGTCGGTCGGTCGGTCGGTCGGTCGTTTGTTTATTTGTTAATAAGTTAAAGTGAAGTAATACGAGCAACAAATTGCTGCAACATTGTTGCGTTGCAAGTTGAATAGCGTTGTTTCACGTATTACCACCCACCTTAAACATTGTAACGCAACAATGATTTTGTTGCAAGTTGTCAGCTGAATCAGCATT
>OZ036003.1:14905832-14928332 GCA_964035015.1 Corallium rubrum
TGACGAATTTATGATTTTTCAATAAAACGCAGCTTTTTAACTTTGTAACATTGCAAAAGATATACAGTTTAATAAAAGAGCCCCCGTCTCTGCTCCCCCTTACCCCTCAATGGGGAAGGGATCACTGGAGCAGAGTCTCTGCAGAGTTCCCACCCGCACCGGTACCACCCGCACGAGAGCTCTTACTTAATTTGCATATTCACCGAACCATCTATACACCACACACAATCTGTTGTTCATGCATGTGGGAGCGTATTTTTGTCATTTTGGAACAAACTGCGCAGAATCGTCGCGTTCAAATTGTTTTTTTCTTCGATTTTGTCTAAATCGCCATTTTCAGACAATCTTGGACAAAAGTGCTTGGGACACTATGCGACAATCGTCAAAATCGGCAAAGTGTCCCAACAATTTGTCCAGGATTGTCTGAAAATGACGAATTTATGATTTTTCAATAAAACGCAGCTTTTTAACTTTGTAACATTGCAAAAGATATACAGTTTAATAAAAGAGCCCCCGTCTCTGCTCCCCCTTACCCCTCAATGGGGAAGGGATCACTGGAGCAGAGTCTCTGCAGAGTTCCCACCCGCACCGGTACCACCCGCACGAGAGCTCTTACTTAATTTGCATATTCACCGAACCATCTATACACCACACACAATCTGTTGTTCATGCATGTGGGAGCGTATTTTTGTCATTTTGGAACAAACTGCGCAGAATCGTCGCGTTCAAATTGTTTTTTTCTTCGATTTTGTCTAAATCGCCATTTTCAGACAATCTTGGACAAAAGTGCTTGGGACACTATGCGACAATCGTCAAAATCGGCAAAGTGTCCCAACAATTTGTCCAGGATTGTCTGAAAATGACGAATTTATGATTTTTCAATAAAACGCAGCTTTTTAACTTTGTAACATTGCAAAAGATATACAGTTTAATAAAAGAGCCCCCGTCTCTGCTCCCCCTTACCCCTCAATGGGGAAGGGATCACTGGAGCAGAGTCTCTGCAGAGTTCCCACCCGCACCGGTACCACCCGCACGAGAGCTCTTACTTAATTTGCATATTCACCGAACCATCTATACACCACACACAATCTGTTGTTCATGCATGTGGGAGCGTATTTTTGTCATTTTGGAACAAACTGCGCAGAATCGTCGCGTTCAAATTGTTTTTTTCTTCGATTTTGTCTAAATCGCCATTTTCAGACAATCTTGGACAAAAGTGCTTGGGACACTATGCGACAATCGTCAAAATCGGCAAAGTGTCCCAACAATTTTGTCCAGGATTGTAGCTTGGTTAGTGCCGGTGGGATGACTCGTTTTCTTTTTGAACATCTCTAATAACCCGCTGCGTGGCGGAGGTTTTTGTCGGTTCCTCGTTGAAAAGGACTTTTCCCACCTGCAGCGCGCCAAAATTCACCTGTGCATTTTTCGACCGGTGACGTAATTCGGGAAGTAATTATATTCAGGCTAAATTGCTCGACAAGTGCTATCTTTGGAAGTTGAAGTTAAACAGACTCTTGAAAACGTTTTAGTAGGGGTAGAACCACTTTCCATTGCATGTACGACAACCCGAAACACGTCAAAATAGGGCGATGTACATTTCAGCGATTTCCTGCCAGAATATTTAATTAGATTCAAAAACCTGCAAGCGAAACAAGTCCGCCTCTTTCCTCCCACTTTTCCGCTATCCCGCCTTTCCGCTCGCCCGCAAAGACTAGCGCTAAGAGGCGGACTTGGAGCAAGTCTAAGTGCCTTGTTGACAAATCTTTTACTTTGATTTTATTTGTCAGGTATTTCGACATTCCTTCCATGATTGATGACAATTGGCATCATTACTGTGTTAAAAAGCGTGACACGTATGGGGACTTTTATTTCGATGGTCAATTCCAATGTGGTACCGCGCTTTATGATACCTGGATAAACGGCGCAGTCCTAGGTTTGTAAGCCTAATTTGTTTACTTAAGGTGGCTCCCTAGAGTTTTAGTTTCTCATGTCGTGTTACGTTCAGTCATAGTCTATGGTTATTGCTGTCTATAAAATAACTATTACATAATTATTCAGTATACTGAACTACAGAAAGAGAACCCAACTTATGAACTATTAGTTGAACAGTGCTAATATCTACTGTTACCATGGTAATAATGGCGTTTGAAATTTGTCAAATATTCACGGTTTTCGTCTATTTAGACGGATATCTCTAGTTTTCTTCGGTCAAAATTTCTAAAAATTGTCATCTGGTCAGTTTTTTCCACATAGAACACTACAGCAAAATATTAGGGAAGGTTGTCAAGACAGATTTTGCGCAATAAACTTAATGGATTAAAAAAAGTTCTGTCTTATGAAATTTTCGTAAAACTAAGTATGTCGTTTACGTTTTTCCTATTTCGTTATGCACAAAATTATAAAGAATTTTACCGAAGCAAATGTGTGATATTTGAGCATTTGTATCGCTCGGACGGCTGCTGACGTGACAGAATATCAACTCGACAAGATTGCTATTTACGCATGTGCCGACGTCATACTCGTTACCAGTCCCTTTTTGGAATTACTGTAGGGAGCCACCTTAAAGTGTTTATGAAATGAAAACAAGACGCCTGGGTCAGGCCTTCACTCGGGCTTGGGAGTGGGCCGAGGAAGATCAGATCGAAGGCTGAATGTGGTGCATGCGTCACAGTGGTGAACATATTTATGATCAAGACAGTTGTCAGCCACATCCGATCGCTATTAAACTATAAAGTCAGCCATTCAGTTTCGAAATCTACCAACAGCGTGCAAGAACTTGTAAAGACAAACACTGTCGCGTATACGGAGCTCTTAGGTTCCTGCCTACCTAACTGGGATCTCGGTTAGACCAGGCTAATCCACCGACCTGGGTTGCCTTGGTTCTCGTATAAACGCAAAATGAAAATTAACTCTTTCTTGTCCGAATTGGTCTTTAGTATTTTATTCTGGCTAACGCCAGACGATTTTATTCACCTCTGGGGAAGCCCCCGGACAGGAATGAGTTATAAACTATCTCTTTAACTCTTTCTTGTCCGAATTGGTCTTTAGTATTTTATTCTGGCTAACGCCAGACGATTTTATTCACCTCTGGGGAAGCCCCCGGACAGGAATGAGTTATAAACTATCTCTTTAACTCTTTCTTGTCCGAATTGGTCTTTAGTATTTTATTCTGGCTAACGCCAGACGATTTTATTCACCTCTGGGGAAGCCCCCAGGACAGGAATGAGTTATAAACTATCTCTTTAACTCTTTCTTGTCCGAATTGGTCTTTAGTATTTTATTCTGGCTAACGCCAGACGATTTTATTCACCTCTGGGGAAGCCCCCAGACAGGAATGAGTTATAAACTATCTCTTTAACTCTTTCTTGTCCGAATTGGTCTTTAGTATTTTATTCTGGCTAACGCCAGACGATTTTATTCACCTCTGGGGAAGCCCCCGGACAGGAATGAGTTAATTACTGATCAACAATTCAGAGTCGGACTGGCTTCACATTAGGGGCGGTGCCATTAGGAAGAGGGGCGCAGTTAAAAAATAAATTAATAAATAATGACATTGGCCTACTAAGGTGCATTACAGACAAATTTGCCCACAAGCCTCTGTAAATAGAAAGATTTTGAAATTGGTGATTGTTGTTGTCATTGTTCTCCCATGTATGATTAACTCACAGAAACTTTATATAAGAACGACACGAAAGTGGTCAACAGGCTTATCATTTGCCGGAATAAAGTATATCTTACGGAACAGCAACTCTCTTGTCTACCCCTTGCTACCACACACACAACATGAATTTAAGAAAGCAGAATATTCAGTAACAAACTACATGCAATGGACAGCCATACTATTTTATATCTATTTTAGTAAGTATAGTTCATGGGGCGCACTTGTGGTATTCTAAAGGGGGCGCATGTGCCAATGGCACATAGGCCAGTCCAAGCCTGCAACAATTAAGTTTGTTATATACCAAAGACTTTCGTTTGCCAATAATGAAATCCTATTGGTCAAATCATGGTCACGTGTTGTTCAACAAACGCAATGTTTCTTTCTATCGAGGGAAACATTGCACTGTTTCCCTCTGACGTCAACAATGAAGAGGGAAACAGTGCAATGTTTCCCTCTGACGTCGCTTTAATCATGCGTTGTTCACGTGAATACACGATTATTGCATCAGATCAAGAACTTTGGACTCTTCGGGCATTTTGAAAACAAGAGCTTGTTTCGAGCTTGTTTGGTACGAAATAGTCCATTTTCCGAAAGAAAGAATTTCTATACACATCTTCAAAGAAGGTCTGAAAAACACATGGAGAAATTACAGCTGTTCTTAGTGTTGAGTCTGGGGTATTTGTTTCGAAGTCAAAGTGTTTTGGTAAGTCTTTTTGCCGTTTGCAAGTTTCAAGGCAGTTTTGTATTTTGTATTTTAAAAGTCTTTGGTATATAACAAAAAACTTTTGCCTCGAGAAACATCGAGTTTTACGGACCCAAAGGCTTCAAGCCTGAGGGACCTGTAAAACTCGATGTTTCCCTCGGCGCCAGTCAACAAGTGTATAATATTTCAGTGAACAGCTCGAAGGAAGAACACTTCGAACAACAACTAGATAGATAGATTTATAGATAAAACTTTATTTACCCACGCTAGCCCCAACAGCTTAATGCTGATTTCCATGAGGGGCGTGTATTACAATTAAATATGTTATAAATAAAAAATTACATATTAAATATAAATAACAATATATACAAATAGCTATAGCCTCGAGGAAAGGCGACCAGAGAAATCACAAATACGCCTCATGATCTCGGGATCGGATGATGCAGTAATTGCCAATCCTCGACGTAGACAAAAAAATATATAACACAGAACGGAGCTGAACCCTAGACTCGGCTACCACATGCAGGTAGCCGGAGTAATTAGGTTTGTCTTATTTGGAGGAACTCTTAAAATAATAAAGGAACACCATATACAGTTTTTCCATATCTCATTTCGTTCTTGAAAAAATATGATTTGTTTGATGTGCAAATAATCCACTGCATATGTTTCACTACATGAGTTTATTGTAAAATTACCAGTGTGACAGGTAGCGATTCACGGTAACGTATCAAAGTGTTTGCTTTCTCAATTTTTAATAACCAAACTCACAGAATGAGTGTAGTTTTGTAAGTAGTTACAAACTTATAAAAGTAATTTGTAACTGTAACTAGTTACTTTTTATCTATAGTAGTGTGACTGTGATTGGCTGTGACTGTGGCTGTGGCTGTGACCTGTGTGGCTGTGTGGCTGTGTGGCTGTGTGGCTGTGTGGCTGTGTGGCTGTGTGGCTGTGTGGCTGTGTGGCTGTGTGGCTGTGTGGCTGTGTGGCTGTGTGGCTGTGTGGCTGTGTGGCTGTGTGGCTGTGTGGCTGTGTGGCTGTGTGGCTGTGTGGCTGTGTGACTGTGACTGTGACTGTGACTGTAACTGTAACTGTGACTGTAACTGTGGCTGTGTGACTGTAACCGTAACCTTTTTTCGTTTAGTTGGTCGGAAACTAGTGATTGGACAAAATATGAACTCCAATGGCAATATTGTAAGTGGTAGTGGAATGGTCGGCGAGTTGTCGCGGTTTAATTGGTGGCACAAGGATTTTACTTCTGGGGAGATCTTGGAGCAGTCGAAGAAATGTGGCAACGACGTTGGAAATATTATAGCGTGGCCTCAACTAAAATATTGGATTGTTGGTAACGTGGAAGTTCTGGAAGGCACAACTTGTATCAAGCCTGGTTAGTATAAAGCCCTAATCAAACGAGAACGCAAGTCATCGCAAGTTGGCAGTCACAAATTTCTGTGGCGGTCGTTCGAACACCCAAATTAACAAAATAAAGGTTTCATGAGTGTTTTAAACAAGTTTTAACTTTGTCACGGTATACATGATATTTTCGGGAAATTATTCAAAGCGGCTGGCTGAGATAGCGTGACTCTGTGGCGGTCGTTCGAACACCCAAATTAACAAAATAAAGGTTTCATGAGTGTTTTAAACAAGTTTTAACTTTGTCACGGTAGATGATATTTTCGGGAAATTATTCAAAGCGGCTGGCTGAGATAGCGTGACTGCCAACTTGCGATGACTTGCATTCTCGTTTGATTACGGCTTAACGAGAGTATTAAGACGGCAATTGTTTCTAGATCGCGTAACTCGTACTCAAAACATTCAGCGCACTAGAATATTACTGAACGTAAAGTACATGTATCGTTTTTCTGTACATTTGATCTTGCAATATTCAATGTACTTTTTTTTAGTACATTCGACCTTGCAAGGTTCAATGTACCGTTAGAAAGGAGGTTCGGTTCGGTTCGGTTCGGTTCGGTTCCGTTGAACATAACTGGAGCCAATATCTCCGATGCGCTCGCTGCTTTCAACGGCGGGAAGCGCGTCTCGAGCAGACGAATGAACTCAGCCTTGTTTTGGGTTACGCGACGTGCCTGACTAGGGTCAATACCAAGTTCTTTACCAATTAGGATCCAATGATCACGAATATATGGCTTCGTAGGTACTGCAAACAAGAGTTTCTTCGTATAATTTGATGCTGGGCGACGACATATGTGTGCAATATATTTCAGATGATGAGTGATAATGAAATGTTCCAGATTTTGAGTATGGAAGATACGCTGGAGGTCCTGATTATCCTTACTTACAGCTTATCCTTACTTGCAGCCAACGGCTGAATTGCGAAGGACGCAGGTCAACGTGGCCGTGTCGACGCATATCAAAGGCAGTGTTGCAAAATCAAGCTTCGTAAAAATCCCGATGAAGGTCTGAAAATATCCCAAGATTCCCTAATTTTTACCAAAAAATGCAAAGCTTGGTTCACAGTTTCATTTACTGACTAGTTCCCAGGTCTCTATCGCCGTTTGACATATAGCAATCTGAGCCCACTGTATCAGTGATACTTCATTTGGATAGAGTACTTCATCTTGTCCAAATCAAACGAATACATAAAGAACGTAGGGGGCTATGATCTAATGATCAAGTAAATTAAAAAAATAATAATTAACATTGAAATCAGCTTTTTAAAACCGAAACCGTTTGCTCTGGAAAAATCCCAAGAAAAATCCCAAGTTGAATCCCTGAGAACAAAATCCCAAAAAAATCCCAACTCGTTCAAATAATCCCAAGATCTTGGGATAAAATTCCAAGGTTGGCAACACTGATCAAAGGTTCTCCAGATAGCCGCCATACGACACAGTTCAGACCACGGATCACAGCTAAGATGTTAGGTATTGATTTTGTGGAGGGAGGAAAACCGGAGAACCCGGCGAAAAACCCTGTTTCTTATTAGAATTTTTTGTTTGTTTCCAATCGTAGGGATTAACAATTTTCATAAAGGCGGTTTTCCACTAGGCGACATTTGTCGACCGACTTGACATTTTTCTTTTGTCTTGGCTAATTAATTCCACTCGAGAGCTTGCGAGACAAAAGAAAATGTCGCTTCGCGCGACATTTTTCGCCTAGCTGAAAAACCGTCTTAATGCCCACGGGCATTACGGAGAAATCTCGCCACGTCAGCAACCAATCACAGCGCGTGATTTTACCGGAAGTAATCTATGCCATATAGTTGCTGCGAGCCGTAAGGCGAGCAGCTCACTAATCTTGACGAGGTCTGGGTCGAGTTTATATGCGTTCACAAACTCGATTCTTAGGATTTCGCCGATGATCTTCGGTATACGCAATGTCTATCGATCAGCGGCAGGCATTATTAAATTGTGCGCTACGCTACACCTGGCGTTGTTTGGCGCTGGAATATATTAATTTATTAAAGAGAAGTGTATTTTTCTACTATACTATAATGTCAAACACAACTCTATTTGTTGTTGGAAGTATATATCAAGGCCACAAAAGGCTAAGCGATATTTCGAGGGGCAGACAGTGTATTTATACGAGTCTTTGTTCATTAATTTTTATATGACATTCCACACCATTGTGCCAGATGATTTGACTTAACATTTTAAGCATGCGACGTTATTGTCAACACTCACGTCACGCGTATAAAATTGAGCTATTAAAGATGGCAACAGCCGTTATTGCTGCAAATCAACAAACTAAAACTGCATAGATTGCCGTTCTTCACTTCAAGCAAGAGTGCTGACGCCATCACTCTTTAATGGCTCGATTTTATACGCGTGACGTCCATGTTGAGGAAAACGTCGCATGCTTAAGCTCTTTAATTAAAAATGCTTCGGACGATAACAAGTATTTTACTACTAAATAATAAATGGTAGCAACTCGCAGCACTTCACTTTTGATAAAAACGTCTAGTATTATTTTCTTATTTCCTACAATAGATAAGCATCTCTGGTTTCTCAACAAAGTTAAAATTGATGGATATCAAGAGGTTTTTAATGAATACGTCGCTTCCGTGATCCCAGACACTGCAGCTGTTGCTGGACTTGAAGCGTTGACTTTAGACCGGAGTGAAAAATACGTGATGAAAGACGAGCTTCTGGACGACTGCATCGCAGATCCTGGCATGTGTCGAAAAACTGGTCTGACAATAGCTATGTGGTTAAAACGTAAAGGTGAGGCCATGTCCACATGTATACGTTTTCCTAGCGTTTTCATATTGTTTCAGGTAATGAGACCATTGTTTTCTGCTCCCCTGAGGACCGAGAACAATATAAAAACCAGGGCTTGCAAAATAAGGCGGCGGCCGGCGGAACTCCGCCGGTTGCCATGAGGAATACCGCCGGCTACTTTTCTTTCAATATCAAAATATCTGCTCTGCACCTTTCTCCCTACTTTAATTAAGCATCAAAATAAAGTTATTCTTTACTCAACCTTTTCTATTTTTATTCCTTTTTTGAAAACAGTCGATGTTTGTATTCGTTCAAGAATATTGACTTCGTATACTATCGAAATGTATCCGTCATGGTTCTCATGCAGCCAGGACTGGTTTTTTGATGCCTTATAATAATTTGACTACTTAATGTATCTATCAAAAGAAAAGCCCTGTACGCTTTCGATCATATCATGTGGTCAATGTGGCAGTGTTCAGTAACACTGAACTAGCTAAATATCACTTTTCTATATAAAATCCGGTATAATAAAAGTTGTTCTTTATTACAAATATATCAGAATGGCTTTAGTTGTAGTTTAAAGATAAAAACTCCCCGTTCACGTTACAGCCGCCTATTTTCTCATCGCAACCGCCTGCTTGAAATAACTCTGAAAGCCCTGAAAAACGCTATGAAAACGCAAACGGAGACTTCTTGATACAGTTATAGGCCTTTCGTCCACACTAATCCGGCGTCTTCGTTGACCGAAAACGGAGTGTTTCGAAAATGCTCTCCATGCGGAGTGAAATCATTCGAAGACGCCGTTTTTCTGCACCAGCGTGGACGGCAAAAACGAAGCTTTTGGAAAATGATGATGTCACGATTATGTTATCAAGATTCTTGGTTTCAGTCACCTAGAACTAGTTATTTATACCCCTGTAGAATTTTTTAGCGTTTTACTAAACGGCGAAAACGATTCGAAAACGATAGTGTGGACGGAAACTTTTGATACGTTTTCGATACGAGGTCACCGTTTTCGTTTGAAAACTCAGCGATGGCATGCATATACCTTCGCCAGCGGGTTATGATAAGGGGGCGATTACGTGGACCGGGCTGGCCCGGTTAACCGGGCTAGCTCAGTTATAGTAAGGTTAGATATACTGCCGAAACAGAGAACGAGCGAAGGCCCTTCGTCAGAGAGAAACGTGTTTCTCTCTGACAAAGGGCCTTCGCTCGAAACGTTAGACTCCTACGTTCTCTGTTTCGGCAGTATATCTAACTTTACTATATTTCGATTAAAAGCTTCTAGGACAGCGTCGGCCACGGTTGAAATCCAAATATTACCAGGGTTAAGTCACGTTGGCCTGAAAAACAGAGAAAAATCTTCTCGACGTTTCGAGCGAAGGCCCTTCGTCAGGAGAAATTAGTGATCCACTAATTTCTCCTGACGAAGGGCCTTCGCTCGAAACGTCGAGAAGATTTTTCTCTGTTTTTCAGGCCAACGTGACTTAACCCTGGTAATATTTATATTTCGATTGTTGTTTCTGCACTGCCTACGCAGCACGCTACTTTTATTACCCTAGCTCGGTTAACCGGGCTAGCCCGCTTTATATATGAAACGCATTTGTTTTAACATTTCGATTACATGGCAAGCGGGCTAACCCGGTTTGCCAGGATCCCGGTTGTCGCAACTGGGCTAGCCCGGTTAACTGGGATGAAAATGTCCATGTAATCGTTTTCATCCCGGCAAATCGGGCTGAAAAACTGTTGAACTCGCTTCGATACGCGTTCGTTTGCTTGACTGTGTGAATAAATAGTGCTGAAAGGAACTGAAATAGAACATCAACGTTGTTTGTGTGTTTCGTGATCAAAGCGAAGATTTAATAAATTAATTAGTCTTCGTGAAGACGCTTTCCTGGGTTAGCTTGGTTCGCTGTTGCTTCAAGATTTGTGTCAATTGCCTTACAGCTCGTGACCGCCGGAGAATCATTATTTTATGTGGATTTGACACCAATCTCACTTAAAACAACGTATTGAGCTTGAGACGTGAAAGTGCTTCAGTTCGGTCTAGCAGGCGACCTGAGATTAGGCCGGCGTGAACTGAATTTCAGGCCGGACTCATGAAAACGATCTATAGTAAAAACACTACAACCGACCTAAAGTCAGTTCGGCCTGAGTTCGGACCATATATACGGATATGTATATATTCTACACTCGAATTTTCCTTCATCCAAAATCCTTAGAACATGCTATGTAATCGAGTGAAATGCCTAATATTACTTATGTAAACACCCCCTGACTTCATTGTTCTGCATTTTCTAGGATTAGTTTCTGATATTTTGCCAGAATCGCACAAGAGTTACGAGATTTTATTGAAGTGGTTGGACGATGTAGCTCCAGCAGTGAGTGACTGGCTGCCATGTTACAACGCAACTGGTCCCGATTTGGATATCGCAAAGTTCCATGAGGAGTGTGACTATAAAGGAGCGACAGTCACATTAGTTAAAGTTAAGGAGTACATATTTGGAGGATTTTCTAACGAAAATTGGGGAGGTAAAGTGTGTCTTTTTAAACTCCTCAATTTTTTTTATGTGAAACATTGAACGATCATAACGAGAGAGGTTTTCCAGATATATAACCTTTCCCAGTAAGTCATTATGCACGTTGTGATGTCACTGGTTACTAGGGACTTTAAGATTCAGACAGCGGACTACGGCTACGGTAGAAAGTTAACAGTGATAGAAAATGGTGGTGTATTTATACATTCAAATTTCAAGATAGACAATCGCACGGACTCGTTTTGTTCTTAAATTCTTAAAGAAAAATACTTGTTCAATCTAAGTTAGTCGCGAGAGTAAGGTTAAGCTTTTCTAAGGCTTCTGTAGTGACTCAGGTTCCGCGTTGTCTTTACAACGAAAAAATGCTTTTTATACGTTGTCAACAGAACCACGACGGCGTGAAAATTACTCTCGGGACGGTCATTTGCAAAAGTTCTTTGTATTTGACATAAACTTCTATTGTGCAAACACGTTGCCGTAGTCGTAGTCGTTGTGTTTTCTAGTCCCTAGTTTCACATATAAAACAAACTGAAATATGTCAAAAACGTAGCAAGGAAACAAAAAACAACAAAAGATGTTACTTTGTCATTTTAAAAGTACTTTCAAATGACACTTGAAAAATCTGACTGCCTCATCTGGGAATCGAACCTAACGTCTCCAAATCAACCAGGGCGTCTATAAGATATAAGATATCCTCTATCTTATAGACGCCCTGAATCAACGTATTAGGGTGTTGGTGGCACAGTGGTTAGCGCACGTGCCTTTCACCTCTGCGACCCGGGTTCAATTCCTGCTCTCAGCAGTTATCTGATTAAAATTTCACCTTGGCCGCATGTGAGAAGAGTGCTTCCAGTTTGACTCTACCAAACATCGCAGGTTTCCTCCGGGTACTCCGGTTTCCTCCTGTAGAAACACTGGACCAATGAGGGATGGCCCTTACTGGACCTCTAGGGAGAACAGTTAGCTATTAACTGATAGAGCTATCCAGTATAAATAAGATTAGTTTTAGATGCTTTATTGTTTAATTTGCACATTAAATAACTTGAAATATCTCAACAACGAAGCAAGGAAACGAAAAACTACCAAAAATGTTACTTTTTTATATTAGTTTGATAGTTTAATTAATCAGAGTTACATTGCAGTTGAGACTGAATTGCGTAACTTTACAAGTAGTAAATTGATACTATAGAATTACATAAAAATTACCTACTATAACAACATTAACTTAAACTATGTACAATATTATGTATAAACTGCATAAAACTTCTATATATATAAATAATGATATCAGTATATTAATTCAACTGTTTAATTTACACCTTATCATAAAGCTCACTACTATGGATGATAAAAGAGTTAGCATAACGTTTGGTTTTTACAGTTGGTACATTAAAAGATCTATGTTTCCTGAGCCTGTATCTAGCATTATTATTTCCTTGTGGTAATAAAACATGCAATTTGTTCTTAGAATTGCTTACAATTGACCTAAAAAGGGCTTTGGTTAACGTTTCACGGTGTTCGTGAATTGATTCTAGGCCAGCGAGCGATGGGGCGTCTTCATATCGGCAGTAAGGATAAACACAGGCTAATGCTCTTCTCTGTATCCTCTCCAGGTCTTCTTGTAGATATTTTGGAAGCGAGTAGTGGAAGACAGGACAGGCGTAATCGATAGCAGAACGGATGCATGCGCAGTAATAAGCGATTATATCTCTTGCTGGAACGCAGTAATAAGCGATTATACCTCTTGCTGGAATAAAGTGCTTATGAAACAAAAATTAAGTTTACCTTATTTGAAAGTTCTTTTAAAATGACAAAGTAACATCTTTTGCTGTTTTTTGTTTCCTTGCTTTGTTTTTAAGATATCACAGTTTGTTTTATAAGCGAAACTAACCAGTGACATCACAACGTGCATAATGACTTGCTGGGAAAGGTTATATATATATATATATCTTTTCTATTATTAAATGGAATCACTTCGAAGCAATTATGCAGCGCTCGAAATAACGGGGGGTCAGGGGTCAATGATTCCCCCCCACTTTCACGATTTGACCCCCAAAAATCACTTACGGACGGTCAGCTTGACCGCTCAAGTTTTAACGAAATAAGGTTTATGTCATTGTAGCAGCAAGCAATGTAAATACTCGCCACGTAAAATAAGTGAGAGTCCTCGAGGAATGGAATTCACGATAACTTCTTTCTATTTAACGAATATCACAATAAACACTGGCGCTTACAGCTAACACGACATCATTCGAGTTCGTCTGCTGACACGAAACGTTCTTCGACAAATCACATGCTTGCGTGTCAGGTGACACTTCCGGTTCCAAGACACTCACACTTAATTAGTTAACTAAATATAAACTTGACAGTTTACAGGTCCACTACATCATCACTTTTCCTGCATTCTTTTAAATTAGATTTCATTTGCATTTCACAGTGCTAACTAGTTACTACTCATTTAAGGGGAGCACGGGCGGCGTGCAGGGGCGCCGGAAGCTAGTTAAGGCGGCGGGGGCAGCCATATAAAAAGGGCACTTTTTCTCAGCATTAATTTTTGCATGTGGTAATTAATATTCGCGAATTTTGCTGTATAGCATTAAATAACCAAAATCCATTATAAATTGCAATGTATTGAAAAAGTAAATTCAACGACTGAATTGTACATATTGATGCTACATTCCTATTTACATTTAAGAAAACATGACATCATAAGTTGTATTATACATAACATGCATGCATGTAACAGACGTTCGGTGGACGTTCGTCAAGCTCAATTACTCAAAAAAAGATTTGAGCCCCAGACAGGGTTCGAATCTGCAACCTTGTAATGACCGGTTAATGATGTTAATCAAATGTCAGCCAAGGTAAAACATGACATCCTTAACGAAATCACAAAACACCCACCAAGTTAAAAAGGCCTGCATGAGCAGAATTAAGACAGAAGTAACCCAAGGCAAAATTAGTTTGCTGCCTCCCCGCGGTCTGAAGCAATAAACTAGCTTGTAACTTGTAAGACATTTTCCATGTTAATACAACAGTAATCTAATACAATAATACGAATGATACTTTCTGTAGAAAATATTCCTCGTACGGAAAAGGGCAATTGTTGCCCCCGTGCTGCCCCCGCACCGTGAGGGCAAGGGGGGCAACTGCCCCCGCTGCCCCCGTGGCTCCGGCGCCCCTGGCGGCGTGTGCTGTTAGGGCGCTGCCTCTCACCAATAGTTAAGCCCGGTCGGACTGGGTTAGTACTTGGATGGGTGACCGTTTGGGAATAACCCCGTCCTCCGCCAGCTTGGGACTTATGTGAGTAGAGTTTAATTGGTCTCTCCTGTGCTCCAAGGATTTTTCGCCGGGTTCTCCGGTTTTCCTCCCTCCGTAAAATCAACACCTAGGTCTTAGTTGTCTACACATAAGAATTTGGTGTCAATTGGGACGAAAGTTCTGTTCCTCTCTCCTGCCACACGTTAAGTGGCAAATTTAATAAATTCAAATGAATAAATTCAAATTCAAATTAAGGCCGTCATACGGTTCGGCTTCCCCCAAATCTCACCAAAAAAGCTTTCAAATATTTTTTGTTTCACTTTCTGTGCAAATCAAGAAATGAACGCTTTTGTGTATAATGTACAAATTAAGAGGAGAAAATGGTTGACCCCCATATAACCTTTCCCAGTAAGTCTTCATTTTCATTTCTTAAACACTTTAAGAAGTGTTTTTTCAAATAAGACAGACTTGATTTTCGTCTCATTTTAGGCACTTCAAAACACGAGGAACATCGATTTTTTGTATTAACTTTTGGAATTTTTAAACTATTTTTTCACAGGTTCTGCGAGGTCAATTGCAAGTAATTCGTCGTTCTTGTTCAGTCTCTCAAACCCCGATGGTGTAGGACCGGTGAAACTCGACGTTATTGATAACAATGCTGCTTTGTTTACTGATAACACAGCTGGACCTGCATTTGGAAATGATTTAAATATATCATCGCACGATGCTGGAAGCGGAGATTGTTGTTCTAGTGTTTTGGGACAGGCGTACAATGTTCCAGCTGGCTACGTACTCGGAACAGATAAGGCTAAACACTTTTTTACGTCCCATGAAAGGTTTTCTATCGATTTTTTCGAGGTTTTTTATGCATATGGTGAGTGAATGTGTTCTCTGTAACTAGAAACGTTTATACAGTATGATCGTAATCATAATCATCATAATCGTAAGCGTAAGCGTAAGCGTAAGCGTAAGAATAATTATAACCATAACCATGATCATACCCATGATCATAATCATAATCATAATCATAATCATAATCATAATCACGATCACGATCACGATCACGACCACGACCACGACCACGACCACGACCACGACCACGACCACGACCACGACCACGACCATGTCATGGTCATGGTCATGGTCATGGTCATGGTCATGGTCATGGTCACGGTATAGTCACGGTATGGTCACGGTATGGTCATGGTCATGGTTATGGTTATGGTCATAATCATAACTATACCCATAATCAACCTCATACAACACAGTGTCGTCAGCATACAATAATGGTTAGTATTAAGATTCTCTGTAATATCCTTAATAAATACTAAAAACAAAAGAGGTCCTAACACGGATCCTTGTGGGACCCCAGAATAAATATACTTCCAATCAGAACTTTGTCCCTCAATAACAACCCTTTGTTTACGTTCACGCAGGTAATATCTCTAAACCAACTTAACAATGGATCTCTGACACCTAATTTATGTAATTTATGAAGTAGGCCAGCATGCCACACACGGTCAAATGCTTTACTTATATCTAAAAACACTGCCCTAACCTCAACCTCGTACCCAGGGTCTTACCGCCGCTCCCCCGCCCCCGCTGCGGAAAGACCCTGGTACACTCTTGTCACGTGCTTCCCAAAATATGGGCAGTAACAATTATTTCACTGTAGGGAGGGGTTGTTTAGTTTGAAATTTGACTCAACTTTGTGTCTGGCCATTATATAAATGATGTCGTATTTCGCATCTCAAGGATGTAGCATCGTCGGAATCTAAGGCTAAAGGCTAAAGGACTGGGGACTAATCATCCTTACTTGCAGCCAGCGGCTGAATTACGAAGGACGCAGATCAACGTGGCCGTGTCGAGGCGTATCAAAGGCGCTCCAGGCAGCCGCCATACGACACAGTTCAGACCACGGATCACAGCTAAGATGTTAGGTGTTGATTTTATGGAGGGAGGAAAACCGGAGAACCCGGCGAAAAACCCTCGAAGCACAGGAGAGATCAACTACAACTCTACTCACATGAGTTCCAAGCCCGGCAACGGGGTCATTCCCAAGCGGTCACCCATCCAAGTACTAACCCCGTCTAACCGGGCTTAACTTTTTGGTGAGAGGCAGCGCGCTAACAACACACGCCACCGAAAATCGGTCGCCACGCTCCCCGAAATCGGTCGTCCTCCTGTTTTTAACACCCAGCACAGTCGCTTTGATATTTCCTTGACTGCTCTTTCTTATTTGATCTTTGATGATCGCATTTAACGGAGACACTACGATGATTACAGGATGAAGGCGAGACGTCTCGGTCGGTCGTGCACTGCCCTGACTGCAGCATTCTCATCCCCAGAGCCTCTCCCGTGCTGGCGCGCTGGAAAGGTTCTGGGGGAATCCATATATCATCGCGATCTGATTGGTTGTTCAAATTCAAAGGCCTATATATAACGGAGCTTGTTATATGAAACACGAAAACTGACAACGAAGCACAATTCTAATCATAATTCTAATCCGAACAATTTAATCGAACGTTTATCAAAGCAATCAACCTGTTTCCCCTTATATAATTAAATTAAACACAGAAGACAGATAGCAATTTGAAACAGATAGACGATCGACCGAACACTGGAATCTCAATGAAATATACAAGTCAAATATAAACGAACGGTGCAACAAATTAAAGAGAACTACCTTAACCAAAAGAGGCCGTAAATACGAAGAAATTCCGACGTGGCTCTATTGCCAAGCTCTGAAGCGAACTGGTATTAAAATTTTAATGTCTTCTGTTCCGCCGAGTAAACGCGGCGATGAGCCACACTTGACAAATACCTTCTTCGAACGGAATGTACCACAATCACAACTGTTCTAAAGTCAAACGAGTTAATACGAGGCAGCCAAATCGCCAGAATCGAAAACGAAAGGAAAATTAAAATTCCAAACAACTGTTCGATGATCTCGTGTCCAAGTCCCAAACCGCGAACTTAAACGCATGCGCTTTTGAAAGAACACCAAAGAATCTTGGTGTTCCGGTTTGGATTCTCCCAGAGCCTTTCCAGCGCGCCAGCACGGGAGAGGCTCTGGGGACGAGAATGTGACTGCAGTTGATTTTGTCGTAAAAGAGCGACGGAAGAAGATGATATATTAGAGACTTTCCATATCCCGTTTGTAGCACGGCCACAACATCTTTGCCAAAGTAAACTGCCTCGAGACATTTGACTTGTTTAGGTTTGAGCATAGTCAATCGAGATATGGTCTGGAAACTCAGCTAAAGTCTTTGGTCTATCTTTTTGTTCGCCTTTATGCATTTTTGTGCACGGTGCACGGTCACTGAACACATTGTATTTTAGTATAATGAACGAATTGTCCAATAGAAACGTTTCAGTTCAATCACTCAACCGTGCTATTTAAATATTAATAAACCTAAAACAAAGAATGTGCACGGTGCAAGGTACGGTTCAACATAAAATCACAGCTCATTATAGGCGCTTTGAAGTTTGCCGAGTTTCCAGACCATTTCTCGATTGACTATGGTTTGAGGTTGATGTTTGAATAGCCGCAGTTGACGACAGCGAAATGAAGGCTGCTGTAAAACATGGCTAAGCACTTTCGTCTTTCGACAGTTTTGTGTAAAACTTCGAGTGGTTTCAGATGACAAAAATGAACCCTGCTGGGACCCCTCCCTGTGTGTGAAATTTGATCAGGTGGCACGTCACCAGAGTGTACCAGGGTCTTTCCGCAGCCGGAGGTGGGGGCGAGGGAGCGGAGGTAAGACCCTGGGTACGAGGTTGTCCTAACGTCTTTGCCATTTTCAAAAGCCTGGTAAATCTCATAAGTTAATTACAATCTATTTACTGTTTTTAGTTCCTTCAGAGCCTGTTGGAATTGCGGATGCAGAATTGATTAAAGACTCTCAAATGACTGCTTCCTCTTCTAAACGACATACTGCATTCTCTCCTTATTTCGCTCGTCTTAATAATGTAGGCAACGTGTGGAAAACGGCCGTCAGAGATCAATCACCATGGTTACAAGTTAAATTGGTTAACGTCACGTGGATTAAGAAGATTGCCATTCAGGGCTGTGATACAATTTGGATAAAGACATTTAAATTAAATTTTAGTATGGATGGAATTTCGTGGACCACATACAAGGAACATATGAGCGAAAAGGTAATATTGCTTTGCTTTTTTAAGACATTCTCAATCTATTTTTAAATGCTTTAAGTTCTCTGTCTGCGCATGACATGTCCTGACATGACATGACAAGACGTGACCCTGTGTACGATGTGACGTGACAAGTTACGACATGTAACGTGATGAAAGACGAGCGTAACATAACATAACGTGACGTGATATGATGAAATGACTTGCACTAGACGCGACGTGATCAGATATGACATGATATGACGTGACACGACTGGGCATGACTAGACATACAAGACACGAGCAGAGGAGACAGGACAGCTATCACGTGATATTGTCGACCAATGAAATTGCGCTATTTTCTTATCCTTGATCGGCTGAAAATTTTGCATTGGACTCAGAATACCGAATATTACGCTGTTGTCATTCATTTTTTTCTTTAAAAAAGCAGTGATATGGTTTCATATATTGTTGGACTATCCATATCTGCAGGATTTTGCAAGGTAAATGTATTTTTCTACTTTATTTTGATGGTTTATGTAGGTCGTGTCGCGCTAAGCGAAGACCCCACTTCCGGTTTTTCAACAATCTTCAAAGCAAAAAATCTCGAATTCCCATGGTTCGAATTCTCTAATTTTTGCGTAATAAGTTGAAGAAATGTCTAATCTTGGATGCTATGGAGGCGATCCCCAGCGATCCCCTCACCGTTTTCGAGATATTCGCCGTTGAACCGACCATGGTATTTCGGCTTTCGCTAAGATGGCGCCCAATAATTTAAGAGAGCCTCTCGCCACTAAAGCCTGTTTTTCTCTCATGAATTTTGGAAGCTTCCTAATATTTCGAGCTTTGTTCTTTAGAGTAAGTGTAGAATGAGTGGTGGACAATTATTACATAGTAAAATTTGGTATTTGTCTGTTCTTATGGTCCAAAACGCTGACGTCGCTGTATAAAAACACCATCATATTCTGGAAAAATTGTATACATATCAGGCCTGCATACAGAATGTACTTAACTTTCTTAAAGATCTGCTATATCTGTATACAGAACTGATATGTATAGATATTTTTTATATATTAAATAACGTGTTCCATGCCAGCAGTATGATTATTAAAATTGATGTGTGGATTATTTGTAGTTTATTATTGGTCATTGTTATTGTGAATAATATATTGTAGTTGTAGTATTTTTTTATTTTTTGCTAATTTGTTATAATTTGTTGTTCGTATTGTTTTTCAGTATACAAATACTTATTATCCCTTTTGCCCTAGTTGTCCATTTCAACTGAGTCAGTGATGTGGGAAGCAAGCTGATGGGGTGCCAGGGGGAAGTGTACACTTTCAAAAGTACCTTGTTTCAGGGCAGAGTTTTAAAATGACCCTTGAGGCACATGTCTTCTGATAAAGGTTTTCTGATAAAGGTCTTTTTTGTTGCAAAATTATAAAGGGGGACTCCAAGTGGTTGGGGGGGGGGGGTGGCATGTGCCCTGTGTCCACCCCTTGGTTTGTACCCACAAAGTGAATACAATAGTTAGGTATTGGCTGTACAGTCAACTCTTAAGACATGGAAGAGTTAATAACTCCATATCACATTGTATTTTTTACAGGACGTGAAGAGATACAGTACAGATGTAAGTGTTGGAAGAACTTACTTTGGTGGTGTTCAGACTGAGTGCCCAGGCACGAGCACCAATCTGAACTGGATTTTTACAATGATAAATTGATGGATTCTCTTTTACTGAATAACATTCAAATAATATGTAGTTTGAAGTTTTGCATGTTGTCATGTTGTATAATTACATAAGGCAATGCATAATTGTGGACGTAATTAATAAAATTTTAACACAGAAGTATTATCTTGCATATTATTATACAATCCAAATGCTATTATTCATCCCTTTGCCTTTGAGTGCTATGAACTATGTCTAAGACAGACACCCTTGGGCTGGACATTGTCTGTCTTATAGTTCATTCATATGTCTACCTTAATACAGTAACTTTTCTGATGTCATCTCTAAATGGCCAAAGTTGATGTTTTCTTGGCAGGGGGGGGGGTTGCTTCACTGCAAAAATGTTGGACCAATGTTAAAATGGTAACAATGCCCTGATTGAATAGAAGTGACCAAGATCAATATTGAGACAAGACATTTTAATTTTATTCAAGTTCCTTATTTACATATATATTGAGGATACAGGAAATACCCTTTATTTGATAAAATAGAAATATATGACCAGTCCAGTTATATGCCAAATTTATCAATAGATTCTGGAGGCAATCCAATAAATTATCCCGATTTTTCATTCACCTTAATTATAAAGAAAAATACAAGATTGTTATTGAATAATAAATTTTAAGCTAGCTTTATTCACAATTTTATAAAATTTGGGATACTACAAGTACAGTATAAAGTATAAAAGGAAACAAGACTGTTTGTTAAAAAATCGGGGGAAAAACCCCAAACAAACCAAGGATGATAGTTGTATCTAATTGATCCAGATAATTGTTACACACAACAGTTATAGAAGTTTACAGTAATACTGCAGACTGCAAAACATTAAACCACGGAAAATGCATCATAAGGTAGTATAGAATAGGAAACATTTGAGAGGGAAATCATTAACCACTAAACAACAAATAATGTTGATTTCTCACCTCACGCTTTTCTCCAGTTGTAACGAATCACACGTTGCACAGCACAACCAAATCCTTCTTTGTTGTAAACATCTAATTCGTTTCTGATTTGTTCCATTATTAATTGTAACATAAAATGCGTCGAATCCGAAGGAACTTGAGTAGTCTTGAATGCCCATCCGCCATTGTCACGAATATACGCCAAATAAAGCACAATCTGATCATATTAATTGTCTATGATAACCACGAATTGTTCTCGTATATTTCTGACTATCAGATTTAACAATTCTGGATCAACTGTGACGAGTTTTCAAAAGTTTTTGCGCATCTAGTCCACCGGGCATAGTTCATTCCTCGTCGGCGGTCAGATGCAAATGAATCGATAATTTATCAATTTTAGCGTTTGGACCATGATGCTTTGCGGCAGCTGTCCAACCTCCTCTGAGACACGAGTAGACATGATAATACATGACGTGGCATGACGTGACGTGACTAGAAGCCACATGGCGTGATATGACGTGGCATGACTAGAAAGAAGCCAAAGAAGCCACATGGCGTGAGGCGTGACATGACGTGACATGACTAGAAATAAGCCACATGGCGTGACATGACGTGACATGACTAGAAAGAAGCCACATGGCGTGACATGACGTACATGACATGACGTGACACGACATGACGTGACTAGACGCGACACGACTACACGTGACATGGCTACACGTGACATGACTACATGTGATATGACTACACGTGACATGACTACACGTGACGTAATGGACAAGACATGACGTGACATCACATTACAAGACTAGATTTGACATGACCATACGTGACATGACTAGACGCGATGTGATTGGACAAGACATGATACCACATGACATGACATGACATGACATGACGTGACATGACATGATATGACATGACTAGACATACAAGACACGACATGACATATGTAGATATTAGACGTAACATAACATAACATGACGTAATAAAACATTACGTTACTCCACATTCCATCGCATATCGCATTGTATTGCATTACTTTATACCATCCCATGTATTGTGAAACATGTCGTCAGATATTAGGGACCTTAAGATCTATGACGGGAACTTCGAGGACGACGTCCTTCAAACAAAAGCATTCTTCTTGCAAGACAAAGATAATGAATAATTTCTAGTCCCAAGAGTAATCTGAACACCGTCCTCGCTCTGTATACAACGCCACTCCGAGCATTTTCACGTCTTTAGGACGACGTTGACTCGTGGGGTGATGAAAACTGTTGTCTGAGATTGCCTTAACACCGACACTGCAACGGTTTTAACACTTTGAAAATTATAAAACAAGCTTCAAGCATTGAATACAGTAGTCAGTTAACCGTGACTTCTTTTTCATGCTAAAAT
>OZ036003.1:14930832-14958332 GCA_964035015.1 Corallium rubrum
CCCTCTCTAACCCCCCCTCTCCCTAACTCCCTAACTCCCTAACTCACTCCCTCCCTTCCTTCCTTCCTTCTTTCCCTCCTTCCTTCCTTCCTTCCTTCCTTCCTTCCTTCCTTCCTTCCTTCCTTCCTTCCTTCCTTCCTTCCTTCCTTCCTTCCTTCCCTCCCTCCCTCCCTCCCTCCCTCCCTCCCTCCCTCCCTCCCTCCCTCCCTCCCTCCCTCCCTTCCCTTCCCTCCCTCCCTCCCTCCCTAACTCCTTCCCTCCCCTTCCCTCCCTTCCTTCCTTCCTTCCTTCCTTCCTTCCTTCCTTCCTTCCTTCCTTCCTTCCTTCCTTCCTTCCTTCCTTCCTTCCTTCCTTCCTTCCTTCCTTCCTTCCTTCCTTCCTTCCTTCCTTCCTTCCTTCCTTCCTTCCTTCCTTCCTTCCTTCCTTATTTGTTCACTTTCTTGTTTCTTTCAAATTTCTTTATCGTTTACCGGTTCTTTTTTCTTCTCCTTAATGCTTAATACTGTCAGTATTATATATTGTAACAAGACGCTTGCTTAGGCGTTCACTCGGGCTACTGATGGCAATGCTGCTCAAGAATGTCTACGTCAAATGACGCGCCAAAATGCCGTTTTGTCGACATGGACACGGAGCCGAATTTATAACTCGGTCGTACCATAGGTAGCCTGAGTAACAAGGTTACGATACCTTACTTTTCCCTGTTTTTGATACTTAGCTGTTGGAATGGAATCTAAAGCTCTTCCAGATGAAAACATCCTGGCTTCGACGTGCTCTAACCAGAAGGCACCACATTTTGCTCGCCTAAACGTTAGTTATATTGGGTGGCAACCAAGCGAAGACGACTCTCCGCAATGGCTTCAGATAGAACTCAACAAAGATGAAACTTTAACGCATGTTGCTACTCAGGGAAATACTCCAAACATACCGTACAGTTATTGCAAGTCGTATATTCTACACTACAGAAAACCAAACGGAGCATTTGTTGTCTATGAAGAAAACGGCAAAGCAAGGGTAAGGTATTCTGCGTCGTGTAAGGTAGCCTGCGTCGGGTAAGGTATTCTGCGGCAATTAAGGTAGTCTGCGCCGGGTAAGGTAGTCTGCGTCGGGTAAGGTAGTCTGCGTCGGATAAGGTAGTCTGCGTTGTGTAAGGTAGTCTGCGTCGGGTAAGGTCGTCTGCGTCTGGTAAGGGAGTCTGCGTCGGGTAAGGTAGTCTGCGTCGGATAAGGTGGCCTGCGTCGGATAAGGTAGTCTGTGTTGGATAAGATAGTCTGCGTCGGGTAAGGTAGTCTACGTCGGGTAAGGTAGTCTGCGTTGTGTAAGGTAGTCTGCGTCGGGTAAGGTAGTCTGCGTCGGGTAAGGTAGTCTGCGTCGGATAAGGTAGTCTGCGTCGGGTAAGGTATGTAGTCTGCGTCGGGTAAGGTAGTCTGCGTCGGGTAAGGTAGTCTGCGTCGGGTAAGGTAGTCTGCATCGGATAAGGTAGTCTGCGTCGGGTAAGGTAGTCTGCGTCGGGTAAGGTAGTCTGCGTCGGGTAAGGTAGTCTGCGTCGGGTAAGGTAGTCTGCGTCGGGTAAGGTAGTCTGCGTCGGATAAGGTAGTCTGCGTCGGGTAAGGTAGTCTGCGTCGGGTAAGGTAGCCTGCGTCGGATAAGGTAGTTTGCGTCGGATGAGATAGTCTGCGTTGGGTAATTAGGTATTCTGGTATTTAGGTAAATCTCAAAGATGTTCGTTGCGAGAATTGGTCGCTTACGAGAGTGGTTGCAAGGAGAGCTTCAACTTAAATTAAAATACTCATTAATAATTCATGACGAAAACACAAAAGAAATCAATACCGTAGCAGTGGTTGTAAATAGGATACAGCATCGTCCTGATTTACATAAACTTTAGCTTCGATTTTCTCGGCTAAAACAGACCGTATCCCCCAAATAGTTGGTGAACTTGATTACTTAGATTTATTTGTATTTTAAGAAAGATACAGCATTCGCAGCCGAGCTGTATCTGATTTACTACGGCCCGCTTGCAGCTCGCCTTGTAAATCAGATACAGCTCGGCTGCTCATGCTGTGTCTATTCACTTAATTTGATTTGATAATGACAACAATATATAATTATAATGCCCAACATGTGCCGTCAAAATGTCAATTTACATATCAAAAACCCTGAAATATCTCAACAACGAAGTGAGAAACGAAAAACCGCAAAATATGTCGTTTGACATTTTATGTGTTCTTTCAAATCAGGACAGACATAATTTTTGTTTCATATGCACTTTCGGTGAGTTATACCTTGATTTTATTTGTTTTTGTTGAATGACTGGCTTATTCCTTTCCTCTTTTAGCTTTTCAGAGGATATTCAGATTCCTCAAAGATGATTGTCAAGAACTTGTTTTTGCAACCATTCCGTACTCGTTTTGTGAGATTATATCCACAACCTCTTCCCACCGCTCTAGTCCGTATTGAATTGTACAGGTCGTTGAACGGTAATGTCTGATAAATATTATTTCTAACATGTTGTTGTTGCTGTTGTTGTTGTTGTTATCGTTGCTGCTGCTGGTGTTGGTGGTGGTAGTAATGTTGTTGTTGTTGTTGTTGTTGTTGTTGTTGTTGTTGTTGTTGTTGTTGTTGTTGTTGTTGTTGTTGTTGTTGTTGTTGTTGTTGTTGTTGTTGTTGTTGTTGTTGTTGTTGTTGTTGTTGTTGTTGTTGTTGTTGTTGTTGTTGTTGTTGTTGTTGTTGTTGTTGTTGTTGTTGTTGTTGTTGTTGTTGTTGTTGTATTAGTAATAGCAGTAGTTGGTGGTGGTGGTGGTGATGGTGTTGGTGCTGGTGTCGGTGTTGGGAATGTTGTTGGGAATGTTGTTGTTGTTGTTGTTGTTGTTGTTGTTGTTGTAATAGTAGTAGTTGGCGGTGGTGGTGGTGATGGTGATGATGGTGGTGTTGGTGTTGTTGTTGATGTTGTTGTTGTTGTTGTTGTTGTTGTTGTTGTTGTTGTTGTTGTTGTTGTTGTTGTTGTTGTTGTTGTTGTTGTTGTTGTTGTTGTTGTTGTTGTTGTTGTTGTTGTTGTTGTTGTTGTTGTTGTTGTTGTTGTTGTTGTTGTTGTTGTTGTTGTTGTTGTTGTTGTTGTTGTTGTTGTTGTTGTTGTTGTTGTTGTTGTTGTTGTTGTTGTTGTTGTTGTTGTTGTTGTTGTTGTTGTTGTTGTTGTTGTTGTTGTTGTTGTTGTTGTTGTTGTTGTTGTTGTTGTTGTTGTTGTTGTTGTTGTTGTTGTTGTTGTTGTTGTTGTGGCTGCTGCTGTTGGTGTTGGTGTTGGTGTTGTCGTTGTCGCCGTTGCTGTTGTACTACACGAGGAGTGCTTCTAATTTGACTCCAACGAGGGGTGGCCGTTACTCCAACGAAGGGCGGCCGTCACTGGTAGAGTTATTTTAGAAAAGTTAATTTAGTTTGTTAATGTATATCCACACTTTATACTTCAGATTTTGGGACTACGATAATCTCCACCGACGCGAACGGGTTTGGTGGAACAGGACTATCCTTTACGCACCAAACTATTTCTCAGTATCGGTTCGCGGTGAAATTAGCCAGCCGGACTTGGGAATTACTCTTTGACCGGATCCCTTATCGCTGGACGCATTTTACATTCACTTGGAGCGAGAACTGGGGAATTCAGTTTTACGAGAACGGGGTTTGGAAATCGGAGTCGGTACATCCCAATCGGTATAGAGAGATAGTGTTTAAGCAACCTTCAGACACGCTACGTATCGGGAAAGACTATAATCTTTTTGATGAAATCATTCCACAAATTTTCACTATTATGGATCTGACTGTGCTGAAAAGGCAAATTTTGCCAAGTGAAGTCAAGTCTTTTATTTACGAAGGTATGTGTTGGTGTTTTTTCACTCACAAATGTTTCGTAGTCATATCCACTAATCTCAATAAAACTGGATGGAGCATGAGGCCGGATTTTGCGTGCCAGTTGTATGATGACGTGACCACTACCCAAGATGGCTGCCACTAAAGTTCATAGCTTTCGTAGATTGAAAACAGACAAAAAGAGTTATTTTAAGAAAATTTAAACGAATGTAATGACACAAGTAATACTTAATAAGGTTTAAGACGCTAATTTCTTGTATTTGTTTCTGTTACTGAGCTGTAAAACCTTTAAATTTCGTTGCTTTTTCTTCAGTGCCGAGACAACGAAAAAACGTCACGATAATATAAACAGACTATAAAATCTACGAAAAATGAAATTGTTCCTTTTATAGTAATCTTAATGCCTAACAATATCTGGTGTTGTGTACTTGCCATCTTTTGACTGTATTTGTTGTTAAACAGTGAAAACTAAACGAACCGGCATCTGTTGTTTGCTTTACGGCTTTTCCGACTCCCCTTAGTACCAGAGGCTCGGGGTATGACCACTGATCTCTATATAAAGTGGATAAGCCCTTCCCTATGGCCAGCAGTCAAACATTTCGTGGCAGTCGCCGCCATCTTACGTAGTGGAACATATGACGCATTGCGGCCTTAGAACTTGTTCCCAATCCCAAAGTTGACTGGCATAAGCAATCTTGACGTCAGCACGGTCGGATTATCCAGGGGAAGTACTCTGTGCTGGGGCAAGACTATTGAGGGATGGTTTGGAAACTGGGCAAAAGTCTTTGTTCTATATTTTTATTCACGTTTAAGGTGAGGTAATGCGGGTAACATTTAGTTGGAAAGCGTTGTTGCACGTATCACCACCACCCACCTTAAACATTGTCACGCGCTGAATGATTTTGTTGCAAGTTGAAAAAATTTGTTGAAAAAAGTATACTCCAGTTCTACTTGCTGCAACATGTTGATTCAACTTGCAATTGCAACAAAATCATTCAGTGCGTGACAATGTTTGAGGTGGGTTGTAATACGCGCAACAACGCCTTTTCAATTGCAACGCAACAATGTTGTAGCAATCTGTTGCTCGTATTACTTCACCTTTATGCAAACTTGTGCACGGTGAGCGCAATGTATTTTTTGTATAACAAACACAGGGAGCCCATCTTGGCAGAGCGTGGGCACCCTGTGGCACACTCGATCGTGGTGTGTTTAGGAAAATAATAGGGACCTTAAGATCTACGACGGCAACTTCAAACAAAGCCATTTTTCTTGCAAAACAAAGATAATGAATAATTTTTAGTCCCAAGAGTAATCTGAATACCGTCCTCGCTCTGTATACAACGCCACTCGGAGCATTTTCACGTCTTCAGGACGACGTTGACTCGTGGGGTGATGAGAACTGTTGTCTGAGATTGCCTTAACACAGATACTGCAACCATTTTAACACTTTGAAAATTATAAAACAAGCTTCAAGTATTGAATACAGTAGTCAGTTAACCGTGACTTCTTTTTAATGCTAAAATTTGAATTGCTTTTTAACCGCCGTCGTCGTCCTAGCATCTTAAGGTCCCTAATAAAGGGATGAAACACGAATTCTTCCTTGTTTTGAACATCGTTTTAAGTGCCTATAGGTATTAAAATTGTAAGACAATTGAGCGAAGTAGTTGTGATAATGATTCATTTATCAAAATATAATCAAAATGAGGCAAAATCTCACCTTTTAGCCGTGATTTTGCAGCTAAATTACATATCGTATTTTCGAGAGATGTGTTCCGCAAGTAGCTAGGACACTACATCATCGTTGACACTTCGGATAGCTACGAAATCCTACGATAAGCTTTTCGGATAAAGCGGGAAGTCTCAGGATTATTGATTTATTGCACATTCATCTGACTCTGAGTTTCAGTCGGTTTCAGTATTCCAACGGTGGCTGCCGACGATACGAGATGTCCTGGCTACTTGCGGAACACATTCCACGTTGAACGTTTGGTGTTTCATCCCTTATATTTTTCCTCTCCCTCCCCCCCTTTCCCCCCGTTTTTTCCTTTTTTCCGCCTTTTTCCCCGCTTCCGGTAACCGTTTTTCGTTTTTTTAAATCCCCCGCCACAGTTCCCCGCGCGTCTTTCGAGTCTGGCACAGTGCCCACGCGCTGCCAAGTTGGGCTCCCTGTGTAATAAAGCGATCATTTATAGGAAGGAGACTTGCTGAGTTGCACTTTTGAGTGTGAGGGGCCACTCATTGCATGTGAGTGAACTTTTAGAATACAGGCGATAGTGTGCCTTTGTATAGTGTTCTTTTACATATGACTTGATTATTAATATTAATATATTTTTTTATGTTTTGATATTTTCGGGAAATGTTTGATGATTGAACAGTTCCATGCACCTTTTCTTATGAGTTCAAAGGGAAGGAACCAGACTGTAAGTGGGAAATGGACGACTGGAGTCAAGCTAATTTGTCTACTCAATCTAACGGTACAGGGCCTGAAAAAGGACTTGCGATAAAACGTAAATAATTCTGTTTTTATACATGGCTATATCATTTTTCCTTCCTTCCTTCCTTCCTTCCTTCCTTCCTTCCTTCCTTCCTTCCTTCCTTCCTTCCTTCCTTCCTTCCTTCCTTCCTTCCTTCCTTCCTTCCTTCCTTCCTTCCTTCCTTCCTTCCTTCCTTCCTTCCTTCCTTCCTTCCTTCCTTCCTTCCTTCCTTCCTTCCTTCCTGCCTGCCTCCCTCCCTCCCTCCCTCCCTCCCTCCCTCCCTCCTTTCCTTCCTTGCTTCCTACCTTCCTTTCTTCTTTCTTTCTTTCTTCCTTTCTTTCTTTCTTTCTTTCTTTCTTTCTTTCTTTCTTTCTTTCTTTCTTTCTTTCTTTCTTTCTTTCTTTCTTTCTTTCTTTCTTTCTTTCTTTCTTTCTTTCTTTCTTTCTTTCTTTCTTTCTTTCTTTCTTTCTTTCTTTCTTCCTCCTTCCTCCCTTCCTCCCTTCCTCCCTTCCTCCCTTCCTCCCTTCCTCCCTTCCTCCCTTCCTCCCTTCCTCCCTTCCTCCCTTCCTCCCTTCCTCCCTTCCTCCCTTCCTCCCTTCCTCCCTTCCTCCCTTCCTCCCTTCCTCCCTTCCTCCCTTCCTCCCTTCCTCCCTTCCTCCCTTCCTCCCTTCCTCCCTTCCTCCCTTCCTCCCTTCCTCCCTTCCTCCCTTCCTCCCTTCCTCCCTTCCTCCCTTCCTCCCTTCCTCCCTTCCTCCCTTCCTCCCTTCCTCCCTTCCTCCCTTCCTCCCTTCCTCCCTTCCTCCCTTCCTCCCTTCCTCCCTTCCTCCCTTCCTCCCTTCCTCCCTTCCTCCCTTCCTCCCTTCCTCCCTTCCTCCCTTCCTCCCTTCCTCCCTTCCTCCCTTCCTCCCTTCCTCCCTTCCTCCCTTCCTCCCTTCCTCCCTTCCTCCCTTCCTCCCTTCCTCCCTTCCTCCCTTCCTCCCTTCCTCCCTTCCTCCCTTCCTCCCTTCCTCCCTTCCTCCCTTCCTCCCTTCCTCCCTTCCTCCCTTCCTCCCTTCCTCCCTTCCTCCCTTCCTCCCTTCCTCCCTTCCTCCCTTCCTCCCTTCCTCCCTTCCTCCCTTCCTCCCTTCCTCCCTTCCTCCCTTCCTCCCTTCCTCCCTTCCTCCCTTCCTCCCTTCCTCCCTTCCTCCCTTCCTCCCTTCCTCCCTTCCTCCCTTCCTCCCTTCCTCCCTTCCTCCCTTCCTCCCTTCCTCCCTTCCTCCCTTCCTCCCTTCCTCCCTTCCTCCCTTCCTCCCTTCCTCCCTTCCTCCCTTCCTCCCTTCCTCCCTTCCTCCCTTCCTCCCTTCCTCCCTTCCTCCCTTCCTCTCTTCCTCCCTTCCTCCCTTCCTCCCTTCCTCCCTTCCTCCCTTCCTCCCTTCCTCCCTTCCTCCCTTCCTCCCTTCCTTTCTTTCTTTCTTTCTTTCTTTCTTTCTTTCTTTCTTTCTTTCTTTCTTTCTTTCTTTCTTTCTTTCTTTCTTTCTTTCTTTCTTTCTTTCTTCCTTCCTTTCTTCCTTCCTTTCTTCCTTCCTTTCTTCCTTCCTTTCTTCCTTCCTTCCTTCCTTTCTCTAATCTATATTATAAACATCTATCATACTAACGGCAAAATTTGTATTTTCTCGTTTAGAACCCTACAACTGGGCTTACCTAAAGCAAACTTCTCAAACGAGTACTCACTCTGAACATGGCATGAACTTCAGCTCGTTTCTTGCTGTAGATGGGAAGATTAACGAATATTTTGCTTCAAACAATCTTGCCTGTGCTTGGACACTCTCGGGCGCTGCTTCTTGGTGGAGAGTAGATTTGGGAGCGCGAACGGACGTCGATGTAGTAAGTTTCTCAGGCCTAAGTCAAACGTCGCTCTTCTCATGCGCCCAACCTAATGCAAATCAGCATAAACAAAGGATTTAGCTCATTTTCATTAGGTTCGGCACACGAGAAGAGCGACGTTTGACCTGGGCCTCATACTCCGATCTAGTTTCTTCATCAGGGCCCTGGGTGATTGTTGTGAAGACAGATATCCCGTATTTATACTCTATTATAAAATAAGGTGTCCTCTACGCACGCTGTGATTGACTGGGCTCCGTGCATTTATAAGAGAACAGAGGTCATGAATGACATAAAATGGCGTCAGCTGGCCGGAAAAGCCGGCCAAATTCCAAAACTACCTTACTTTTAGTTTGATTTTTCCTCTACTTATGCTATAAAACAAATAAAACATATCGCTCCTGTGCATATGTACTCTTATAAAGGTACGTTTGACGCGATTTGAACACACACGAAAGAAGTGTAAAGGCTCTACTCAACTTCTTTCGTGTTCAAATGACGTCAAACGTGCCTTTATAAGAGTACATATGCACGGAGCTTTATGTTTTATTTGTTAAACAGAACAACTGACGACGTTATTTATCATAAAAAGGCTTCTGGTACACACGTAAAAATCTCGCAGCTTGTCAACAGGATGTGTTCGCAACAGGCTTGTAGCAAGGCTGGGAACAAGTTGTAACAATGCTGTTCATTCAAGAGGCTGCTACAACCTTGTTAGCATCAATCTGTTAACAACTTGTTGAGTGCAGAACGGTAACAGGTTGTTGGAACAACTTGTCATCAGTCTGTTGGAGTCATCAGCCTTGTTACAAGTTGTCAACAACCTGTTAAAGACATGTTAACAGACTGGGGCATCCAGTGCGAACACATGACAGTGACAGCCTGTTGAACAGCCTTGTAACAACTTGCTTGCAGGTATGTAACAGCTTGCGCGTTTTTACGTGTGTAATAGGCCGCCGTCATCCTGCATGAGAGTGTAATGAAGCGTGAGCGCTATTAATATGCCAAGCCTCCAGATAACGCAGTGCCCGCAAACAAGGTCGTTCCCCTTGCTACACATGTCCTTTTCTCAATTCTACCTGATTATTACGAGGGACGATTTCCTCATTAATAGTAATGGAGAACGTTTAGTCTAATTGTCCCTCTGAGTGAGGGTCGTTTAGTTCTAAACGTCCCTCATCCAGTAGTGCGGACTTAGGGTCTGTTTATATAGAGCCGAGTTACCCGGCAAGCCGAGTTGAAAAAAGATGAGTGTTTATACGAGACGAGTTACTTAGCAAAGCCGCCCAACAATCCATGAGTACTTTCCGATTGTCTTCATAAGTGGCGCGTGCGCTGTTGTGACGAATTCAACTCGGCAGGAGAGTGTTTATATGGGAATATTTTCATCCCAGCATGCCGAGATCTCGGCTGTTTTGCCGGGTTCTCGACTAGGATAGGATTGCCGGGATAGCATTGAATTTCTATACATGGCGGGTAACTCGGCTAGCCGGGTAACTCAGCACAATGCGAACGTCACGACGACCACCTAAGTACAATAGTATTTTTCAACCAAAACAAAGCGTTGAATAATTTGCAGTCCCAAGAGTAATCCCAACACCGTCCTTGTTGCACATGCAACGTCAACTGAAGCGTTTTCACGTTTTCAAGACAACGTTGTGGCAAGGAACAGCAAAAGTTGTTAGGTTATCTATTATACGTTATGTTGTCGAACCTATGGTTGCTTTTTAAAGGTCTTACAAAATACATAAAGCATACAATATACGATGTCCTGATGCATGGTTTCTTTTACACGCAGTAATTTGATCGCCGTCGTTCCAGCTTGCTTAAAGGTCCCTATATTAATGAGGGAAATATACGACCATTGCTCGTTCCTCTTGAAACAAAGGATTTCGAGGTGACCATGTGTAATTATTTTATTACAAATTCTATTTCAGGTGTTGCTTTATCAGGAAGAAGATACTGACCCATATAGAAAGCTCCAATACAATGTCAGCGTTTCGTTTGATAATTCACAGTACAAGATGTGCTCGGAGTTCAATGATGGCGGCGGGGCAAGATCGTATTCATGTGACGAAACCAAACTCGTTCAGTTTGTTCGCGTTGAAACAACAAATAACTCACTGCCTTTGGCCTTGTGTGAAGTTGCCGTTTACTCTTTACTAGGTAAAGTTATTCAATATTAAAACAAAACAAACTCCGAAAACGGTAGCATCTCGCAAAACCTCAAGATTTGAGGAAATAAACAAGACGAGACAGTAATCGAGGTAATATTTCGAATCTATTACAGAATCATTGTCAAACCTAATAGATTCGAAATATTACCTCGATCACTGCCTCGTCTTGTTCAGACCACGTCCACACGTATGCGTTTTCATAGCGTTGTTATATTGTTCTCGGTCCTCAGGGGAGCAGAAAACAATGGTCTCATTACCTGAAACAATATGAAAACGCTATGAAAACGTATACGTGTGGACGTGGCGTTATTTCCTCAAATCTTGAGTTTTTGCAAGATGCTACTTTTCCGAGTGTGTTTTGTTTTATATTTTTTAAAATTGTCGGGTGAAAAAAGTTTATTCAATATTCATTGATTATTGAGGTACAATTATTCTTTCATTGCCTATTCACTGACAATTTATTGAATGTTTGGAACCGCTTAATGTGAGGCGTCAGCCATAGAACGTATTACATGAATTCATTTGACGATATCGAAAACCATAGAAGCGGACTGAAATAGACACTTCCCGAATTCGCTTCAATCTTTCATACCCAATACTATTATAAACAGTGTATATAACGTATAACGTGTTATTACAAAACCCCTCAGAGAAACAGAAAATTTTTCATGATTTCTTAGACCCCGTTTACACGATGCCGGTACAATTTGAAAACGGAACAAAATCATGCCGTTTAGGCCTTGCGTTTACACGATACCGGCACAAAAATGACATGAAAACGGCACAAAATTAAGACGGGTTCCTTGACGGCATGAAATGAAAACGGAACACTGACCGGTATCGTGTAAACGCCCGTGCCGTAACAGTTTGATGACGGTAATCACGATATATACGACCACAGTATTCGGGTCAGCAGTATTCACAAAGTCTTTTCAATTCTCATTGGAAGAGAATAGTCTCATGCTAATCCGTCATTATATTTTTCCGGCACCGTGTAAACGCAAGACTTTTTGGCCTGTATTTACACACCGGCATGATTTTGTTCCGTTTTTAAATTGTACCGTGTAAACGGGGTCTTTTACACTGCTAAACTCAACCGAAAAATTTCCGCTGACTCGAGCGGGATTTGAACTCGCACCCCACGGGGAGGGAGGGAGGGAGGGAGTCTGTGAACACTCGAGCGATTGCTTGTTCTTGTGTAAATTAAATCCCAAGTTTTGGGAGAAATGATGAAAATGATAAAAAATAATAATGATGATGATGATGATGATGATGATGATGATGATGATGATGATGATGATGATGATGATGATGATGATGATGATGATGATGATGATGATGATGATGATGATGATGTTTAACACATTTTCGTATTAAAATGAATTACAATGTGTTTACAATAGTTAGAATTTTACATAGAATAAAAATTACAAAATTATTTAAAAACTTTACTTAATCGGTTAAAAGCTACATATAATTACTTTGATAATTGCTTAAAAAGCTCTATAAATTTAAACATAAGTTTCCATCAACCTAATTTGACAATTTCGTGTTAGCCGTAGAGATTGTATTCGGGAAAAGCTATTTTGAAACGCTCTGTTCTACACTAATACAATGTCCAATTGTTCGATGTTCTATGACGTAGTTTTGTGGTCACTACATACCTACTTTGTATACCTCTGTTATAAGGATTTTGGGTGAGGAAAATTCGAGTGTAGAATACATACATTTTAAGACCAAACTGGGACCAGTTGCGAAAAATGCAACTACACAGGCCTTCCGGCAGGAATTGAACCCACGACCTTGCGATTCTAGTGCAATGCTCTGACCACTGAGCCACGGAGGGCGTTGCCGAGAGCTTGATCGCGAGTTCTGTATATATAATAAGGTGGTAATTCCAGGAGAGAATTGGGTATATTATAAGTAATATTGGGCATTAATATTGATCGCGTTGCATAATAATAATTAACATATTTAACTCCAATATCGTTCCTAGTCATCTCCGGCAGGAACAAGCAATCGTTCGAGTGCATGTTCACAGACCTTAAGCCAGTTTCCCACTTGCGAATTTTTTTGCGCTAATCGACATTTCTAGTGTAAATATTGAATAGATTTCTAATTAGTTTCAGCCCTGAGTTCATAAGACGAAAGAAAAATTCGATTCGCGCGAATTTATTCTCAAGTGGAAAACCGGCTTTACTCTTACCGAGTTAGGGCTGTTGCACAGGCTACATGCGCACTGACTTGTAGCCCGAGTAGGTCATTTGTTTCTAAAGTTGCCTGTTATTTTAAAATTTCTCCCTTTTGTGTGTTTAGACACCTATGTATATGCGTTCCTTGAATCTTCCTACCCGCGCCAGAAGGGATTCAGTAGTCGTATCTTCACCTCTCGAAAGCTCACCAACGCTTACAACTGCCTTCAGTTTTACTATCATATGCATGGATTGAACATGGGAAGGTTGAACGTATTTGGGTCAGATATGGACGAAAATGAGCGCATGTTACTCTGGCGATTAGCAGGCGACCAAGGCGAAGGATGGATGTCGGCTATGGTGAAAATAGAAAACCATGCGACGGAATTTGGCAAGGTAAATGGGACGTTGTCATTGGTCAACGCAGTCGAATAGTTAGCGCTTTATGCAATCTGATTGGCTTTTTAATTTGGGGGTATTCTGCATTAGGATAAACCAAGTACAAGCGTAAAAACGCCCGGTGGTTCCTGCAACCGGTGATTGTCAACTTGTAACAAGGTTGATGACTTCAACAGACTTGCACAGGCTCAAAATAACGGCCGGTCACCGGTCAACGACCGGCCAAATTTTTAATGTGACCGGTCAAATTTGTATAATGCCGGTCATTTTGACCAGTCATACTACTTGCAATTAATTTTATTACTTCCATTTGAAGGAACTTAAAATCATCGTTGTTGTGCTGTTGTAGACCCGTTTCATAATGTCTGATATATATTGAAGTGAACTATGCATGCACCTTTTTATGACCAACGTTCATATCAGTACTAGCTTATATATAGCGTAGAATATACTTTACATGTTTTTTTGTTGTGTTGTGTTGTGTTGTGTTGTGTTGTGTTGTGTTGTGTTGTGTTGTGTTGTGTTGTGTTGTGTTGTGTTGTGTTGTGTTGTGTTGTGTTGTGTTGTGTTGTGTTGTGTTGTGTTGTGTTGTGTTGTGTTGTGTTGTGTTGTGTTGTGTTGTGTTGTGTTGTGTTGTGTTGTGTTGTGTTGTGTTGTGTTGTGTTGTGTTGTGGGTTTTTGTTTGTTTTGGGTTTTTTTGTTTTGGGTTTTTTTGTTTTGTTTATTTTTTTTTTTTGGGGGGGGGGGGGGGGAGCGTCGTGGAATTTGACTCGTCTTCATGCTTCAAAGTGTTAAAAAGATAGGTTTTAACACTTTGAGGCCTGGACCTCTCCCTGTGCTGAATAAAATCGTCTGGCGTTAGCCGGAATAAAATACTAAAGACTCATCTTCAGGCTTCAAAGTGTTAACAAGTTGCGCGCTGCAAAGTTGACAACAAGAACCTTGTATCGGCTTGACAAATTACAACTTGTTCCGAACACATCCTGTTAACAAGCCGTGACATCTTAACGCGTGTAGTGTAGTGTAGTGTAGTGTAGTGTAGTGTAGTGTAGTGTAGTGTAGTGTAGTGTAGTGTAGTGTAGTGTAGTGTAGTGTGAGTGTAGTGTAGTGTAGTGTAGTGAGTGAGTGTGAGTGAGTGAGTGAGTGAGTGAGTGAGTGAGGAGTGAGTGAGTGAGTGAGTGTAGTGGTGAGTGAGTGAGTGTAGTGTAGTGTAGTGAGTGAGTGAGTGTAGTGTAGTGTAGTGTGAGTGTAGTGTAGTGTAGTGTAGTGTAGTGTAGTGTAGTGTAGTGTAGTGTAGTGTAGTGTGAGTGAGTGTGAGTGTGTGAGTGAGTGTAGTGAGTGAGTGTAGTGTAGTGTAGTGTAGTGTAGTGTAGTGTAGTGTAGTGTAGTGTAGTGTAGTGTAGTGTAGTGTAGTGTAGTGTAGTGTAGTGTAGTGTAGTGTAGTGTAGTGTAGTGTAGTGTAGTGTAGTGTAGTGTAGTGTAGTGTAGTGTAGTGTAGTGTAGTGTACTGATTACTGTTTTCGATTAGCTGAGCTACTCACTGTCTATTGGTCACTTGTTCTGTATAAATTGACTCTCTGAATTTTTAGGTAATGTTTGAAGCTGTTGTTGGGGACGGTTACTTAAGTGATATAGCCGTCGATAACGTTTCTTTTACGGTCAATAGTCAATGCCAAACTAGTCCACCTGGGGCGAAGCCAACGTTTAAAGGTCAGTATATAGTTTTAGGAACTGAATAACATGTGGATTGATTGTGCGTGCGTGCGTGCGTGCGTGCGTGTTTGTTTGTTTGTTTGTTTGTTTGTTTGTTTGTTTGTTTGTTTGTTTGTTTGTTTGTTTGTTTGTTTGTTTGTTTGTTTGTTTGTTTGTTTGTTCGTTCGTTCGTTCGTTCGTTCGTTCGTTCGTTCGTTCGTTCGTTCGTTCGGTCGGTCGGTCGGTCGGTCGGTCGGTCGGTCGGTCGGTCGGTCGGTCGGTCGGTCGGTCGGTCGGTCGGTTCGGTCGGTCGGTTCGGTCGGTCGGTTCGGGTCGGTCGGTCGGTCGGTCGGTCGGTCGGTCGGTCGGTCGGTCGGTCGGTCGGTCGGTCGGTCGGTCGGTCGGTCGGTCGGTCGGTCGGTCGGTCGGTCGGTCGGTCGGTCGGTCGGTCGGTCGGTCGGTCGGTCGGTCGGTCGGTCGGTCGGTCGGTCGGTCGGTCGGTCGGTCGGTCGGTCGGTCGGTCGGTCGGTCGGTCGGTCGGTCGGTCGGTCGGTCGGTCGGTCGGTCGGTCGGTCGGCCGGCCGGCGTACATTCGTACGTGCAAGTGTTTCCTTGCTTTGCGTGCGTGCGTGCGTGCGTGCGTGCGTGCGTGCGTGCGTGCGTGCGTAATTGGTTGTTTGCAGAGCGCTTATATATTACAGCGGCCTGATTGGTTGCTTGCTTACTTCGTTGCGTATGTACGTATATACGTTATTGCTTAGGTGCATACATGTTTGCATAACAGTGGTTTGCACGCGTGTTCGCGTGCGTGGTTCGCGTGCGTGCGTGCGTGCGTGCGTGCGTGCGTGTGTACCTGCATTGGTACGTGCGTGCGTACCTTCGTGAGAACAAACGGACTGACGGATCGACGGACAACCGACAAACGAACGAAAGGATCTAAAATGTATAAGACTCGTTACTTTTTTTGTGTATTTTTATACAGTTGTCTCAAACAAGCGCAAGTGTTATTGCATCAGTAAAGCTGAAGGTGCATCCAACGAGAGTCTAATTCTTTCAAACTGTACCGCTTTGTCATCTGGATTCGAATGGCTTCCTGGAGGAATATTAAGACACGGAGGAAAGTGTTTGCGACCTGATGTTGGACCGACGGCTGGCGGTATACCGCTTATTGTCGATGGTACCCGACTTATTCTAAGTGATGTGTGCACTCAGAAAGATGTAGCGTTCAGGTTAATGCCCACGGGCGCAATTCAACACCGAAGTAGTCTGCTGTGTATACAGCCTTACAGGTGGATGGAATCACAGGAAAGTGATCAACTAGTATTGGGAAGAAAAGGTTGTGATTATATCCACTGGTTAGTCGCACGGATACTTGTTAAAGGTAGGCATGAGAAGCATGGGTGGCACAGCTGTTAGCGCGCTGCCTCTTATCGCTGAAGATAAGTCCGGTTGAATGGGGTTAGTACTTGGATAGGTGACACTTTGTGTAAGTAGAGTTGTCGGTTCTCTCCTGAGTTTCAAGGGTTCTTTACCAGGTTTTTTACTGATTAACTGCAGAATATGCGTTGTTTGGAGGTAAGTGCCGTTGGTGACCAGGCTAGTCAGCAATCTAGCCTTGTTAGCAAGCAAGTAACTATAAGCAATTGGGCCATGAGCAAATAGCCAGCAAACTAAGCAATAGCAATTAGGGTAATCAGAGAAGCAATCGGCGTTTGCCATGACAACTCTGCCAAGGCAGACCACCGGCACCAGTCACACTGACAAGTCAGTGGAATAACATATACGATCTATAGGATTCTATACTTCGTATCTAACACGGGTGTGGGAAAGGGCGAAGGGGGGAGCACCAGCTGAGCAAAGACGCTACTGCAGCAAGCAACAGACGCTCAATGAATTCCGAATGCGCGGGAAACCCCTTAACGTAGAGACGTAAGGGACTCCCCTACTGAGGGGAACCGCAGGCCAACTACATCCGCAGTTAACTTTGCTTAAATATATTATTATTTTTAATCACATTAAATGTAGATGAAATATATTGATAATCTTATTAAATAACGTTCTCTGGTTTTATACATATAAAGTAAAGTAAAGTAAAGTAAAGTAAAGTAAAGTAAAGTAAAGTAAAGTAAAGTAAAGTAAAGTAAAGTAAAGTAAAGTAAAGTAAAGTAAAGTAAAGTAAAGTAAAGTAAAGTAAAGTAAAGTAAAGTAAAGTAAAGTAAAGTAAAGTAAAGTAAAGTAAAGTAAAGTAAAGTAAAGTAAAGTAAAGTAAAGTAAAGTAAAGTAAAGCGCAGCGCAGCGCAGCGCAGCGCAGCGCAGCGCAGCGCAGCGCAGCGCAGCGCAGTGCAGTGCAGTGCAGTGCAGTGCAGTGCAGTGCAGTGCAGTGCAGTGCAGTGCAGTGCAGTGCAGTGCAGTGCAGTGCAGTGCAGTGCAGTGCAGTGCAGTGCAGTGCAGTGCAGTGCAGTGCAGTGCAGTGCAGTGCAGTGCAGTGCAGTGCAGTGCAGTGCAGTGCAGTGCAGTAAAGTGCAGTGCAGTGCAGTGCAGTGCAGTGCAGTGCAGTGCAGTGCAGTGCAGTGCAGTACAGTACAGTACAGTACAGTACAGTACAGTACAGTACAGTACAGTACAGTACAGTACAGTACAGTACAGTACAGTACAGTACAGTACAGTACAGTACAGTACAGTACAGTACAGTACAGTACAGTACAGTACAGTACAGTACAGTACAGTAAAGTAAAGCAACTTTATGTTGGTTTTCAATCGTTCGTACGTTTTCACCAAAAATTGACATGAGCTTTCAGTGTTCAATTCAAAAAACGTCGTGATTCAAGAACAACAGACATGTAAGAGTATAAATTTACACCCCAAACGTGGGTTGGTTGAGTAAAAGTTACATAAAAACCTTGCCGTAATTCACTTACCTCAAGAAGCCGTTCTAGCAGCACAAACGTGAACCGCAGACGTACGGCCTTGGAACTTGTTCCCAATCCTAAAGTTGACTAGCATAAGCAATCTTGACGTCAGCACGGTCATATTAGAGAGCTTAAGCATACAGGCGTTTTAGAGCCACGGACGGCGATTGAATTCAATAGCATTTTTCATTCAAAACAATGATAATGAGCAATTTAAAATCCCAAGAGCAAAGTGAACGCCGTCGTCGTTCTACACAAGACGTCATTGAGAGCATTTTCACGTTCTTGACACGACGGGAACTTCTAGAACGTTGAGGCCTGTCATCGTTGTTTTACTACAATAGACACGCTTTTAAAAGTAGAAAACTTGTATCTTAAGGGGGATAATTTCATTGCATTACAATATAAAATAAAGGATCTGTATTTTTATATAAAGATGAAATTTAAGCTTATGAGCTAACAGTTTAGATATGTGATTATTCATAGCCTTTGTTTTAGGTAAAAAAATCTTTTCAAAGAATACGCGGTTCAGTAGTTCTGTATTGTATTCCTGTTCTTCCGGTCACCGTCCGTGTCTCAAAAACGCCTAATATGCTTAAGGTGGCTAATATCCGGGGGTAGGAATATTATGTGTGCAGTGCCGGGGAGTCGGAAAAGCCGTAAAGCAAACAACAGATGCCGGTTCGTTTAGTTTTCACTGTTTAACAACAAGTACAGTCAAACGATGGCAAATACACAACACGAGATATTGTTAAGACGTTAAGATTACTATAAAAGGTACAATTTAAGACTTGGAATTGAATTCTTCGCAGATTTTATAGTCTGTTTTTCAGTTTATATTATCGTGAAGTTTCTTCGTTGTCGGCACTGAAGAAAAACAACGAAATTTAAAGGTTTTATAGCTCAGTAACCGAAACAAATGCAAGAAATTAACGTCTTAAACCTTGTTAAGTATTTCTTGTGTCCTTACATTCGTTTAAATTTTCTTGAAATAACTCTTTTTGTCTGTTTTCAATCTACGAAAGCTATGAACTTCAGTGGCAGCCACCTTGGGTAGTGGTCACGTCATCTTACAGCTGGCACGCAAAATCCGACCCAATGGCCCATCCAGTTGTATATATAGATCAGTGGTACTCACCCCATTCGACCGGGCTTAACCTCACGGGTGAGAGGCAGTGCGCTAACAACTTATGCCATCCATGCTTCCCTAAAGTGTTTATTTATCGCGAATTAGGATAATTCACTTTCTTTTACAGTCAACTCTCGTTATAGCGGACACCCTAGAGACCATCATTTGGTGTCCGTAATAACGAGAGTCCGCAATAGCGGGATGCGATGAAAATATCCCGATTTCAGGTTGCAAAATGTCACTGCAATGTATTACTGTTTTTTTGTTTTAAAATGTCCAGTTTATTTCAATTTCCAGTACAAGTCAAAATACAAGTCAACAGAAATGATGACGAACGGAATCTTCAAAGTACTTCCGCTGACAAATAGCAGGATGTAAATGTGTCACTCGATAAATTAAAGTCATTCACTTTCATGTGTTGAGAGAAAAATACGTCGAAGGTGTCCGTTGTAACGAGAGTAGAACAATAAAAATGTTTGTTGGTGACCACATGAAGTGTCCGCAACTCCGTAATAGCGAGAGTCCGTAATAGCGAGAGTTATTTCAATACATTTCATGGTAGTTTCGGCCGGGGATTTACCAGCTGTCCTTAATAGCGGGGTGTCCGTAATAGCGGGGTGTCCGCAAGGCGAGAGTTGACTGTACTTGTTTTCCACACGTTGTCGTTTTTTGAGAATCCCAAGCTAACAACGTAAATATTTTGACTTTTTCTTTTCCCTTGTTGATATAGGCCAAGAAGATACAGGTTATTCAAAGCAAACAGTACTAAAGTTGGGGCTCGATGACACTGAATTATGTTCTGAAGAGCATGAAACGTTGATGCCTTTTATACCTGCTGACTTCCAAACAAGTCAATCAGGCAGTCGACTGTTTGCTCTCCAAGAAAGTACTGGCAAGTTCCTGCCAGCTACCGTGCTTAAGGTTAATCAAACGGACAAAACTTTCCAAGTATTGTTTGATGGATCAGGAAATGCTGTTGTCAAGAATGAAGATTCTTCCATGATGCTAAGTCAGCCGGTGAAAGGTAGTCAAACATCCAAGTCGTAACTTAAGGGTTATACACAGCTATGAAAGTTGTTTGTTTGTCCGTCCGTCCGTCCGTCCGTCCGTCCGTCCGTCCGTCCGTCCGTCCGTCCGTCCGTCCGTCCGTCCGTCCGTCCGTCCGTCCGTCGGTCCGTCCGTCCGTCCGTCCGTCCGTCTGTCCGTCTGTCCGTCTGTCCATCTGTCCGTCTGTCCGTCCGCCCGCCCGCCCGTCCGTCCGTCCGTCCGCCTGTCCGTCCGCCCGTTCGTCCGCCCGTCCGCCCGTCCGTCCGTCTCCCCGTCCGCCCGTCCGTCTCCCCCTCCGCCCGTCCGTCTCCCCCTCCGCCCGTCCGTCTCCCCCTCTGCCCGTCAGTCTCCCCGTCCGCCAGTGCGTCTCCCTCTCTTTCTCCCTCCATTCTTCTCTCATTACCTTTATTCATCCATCCATGCATCCATCTATCCTTCTGTTCGTTCATCCGTCTGTCCATTCATCTGTTCGTCGATTCCTGCCTGAGGCTCTAACCAGATAATTATCAATTATTGGACGAGTCGGAGCAAAATATCATGATTTGTCAGTGGCGAGCTACTAGTTATTTGCCTCTGCCTTCGGCATCGGCAAATAACTAGTAGCTCGCCACTGACAAATCATGATATTTTGCGATAGACGAGTTCAATAATTGATTTATCATTCATAAAATAGTTAAAAATTTGAAATGCCTGAAGTAAGAGATCGCCACTCTTCTCTCTGTCTTCGGCATACTAAAATCTTAGTAAGACTTACTTTATGTTGGCGCGAGTCTTGCTTTTTATCTCACTAAAAGTTCCTTTTCACTATTTCTTTTCTGAAGTACATTGTCGTTAAGGATGCTTCCAAATACTCTCGATTATTTCCTCGGATAGCTGAAGAACTAGCCGCCATGTTTACGAAAATTATTTGCCGTCAGCAGTGTTACCACTAGTGCGCATGCTCATAAAATTATTTGCGGCAGAAAATTATTTGCACTCAGTTATTTGCAGGTAAATTAACCAATCAGAATGCCGGATAGAAACGAAATGAATGATAATGTCTGTTGCATTACACTAGTCGTGACGTCAACTTACCTTATTTATTTAACCATATAGGTTCAGCTATAATGGCATCTAGGATAGATCGTACGAATATTCTGGGTAAATGGATTAGTTCTCACGGGGTGTTCTCAGAATTTTGGAAGCCTTGCATGCATTTAACACGGAATGGAATTTCTAACTTTACCTGTGCAACAAACGATTCAACTTTACTGATTATACGAAAAGATCATAACGTTATTGGAGGCTTTATGGGCTATAATTCTGAAGGTATCGAAAATAATTTGTTATGCTGTGTTGGTGATAATGACGTTGTTGTTGCTGCTGTTGCTGTTACTCTGTTGGTGTTGATGGTGATGGTGATGGTAATGGTAATGGCATTGTGATGGTGATGGTGGTGGTGGTGATGGTAATAGTGATGGTGATGGTAATAGTGATGGTGATGGTAATAGTGATGGTGATAGTGATGGTAATGGTGATGGTGATGATATTGGTGATGGTGATGGTGATGGTATTGGTGGTGGTGATTGTGATGGTAATGGCGATGGTATTGGTGGTGGTGGTGGTGATGGTGATGGTAATAGTGATGGTGATGGTATTGGTGATGGTGATGGTAATGGTGACGGTAATGGTAATGGTGATGGTAATGGTAATGGTGATGGTAATGGTGATGGTGATGGTGGTGGCGATGGTAATGGTAATGGTGATGACCATGGTAGTGGTGATGGTGATGGTAATGGTAATGGTAGTGGTAGTGGTAGTGGTAATGGTAATGGTAATGGTAGTGGTAGTGGTAGTGGTAGTGGTAGTGGTAGTGGTAGTGGTATTGGTATTGGTAATGGTAATAGTAATGTGGATGTTGATGTTGATGTTGTTGTTGTTTGTGTTGATGATGCAACTGTTGTTTTTGTTCTTCTTTTTCTTCTGTTGTGTACTTTTACCTAACAATATTGCTGTGTATACAGGCCAGGAATCTTTGGGAAATTTTTTGTTTTCCTTCGACGGATCCTCGCACCAGGCAACTAAATTTGACGAAATTTCGAAAAGCAGTGTTACTATGACGGAAAGTGGAATGGCCTTCGGTGAAAATGGTGAGGAACTTTCTCTAACCTGGGAACAACTAGTTGTGATTAACCGCCCTGGAAGATTCTTTGCAGCATCCGATATTAAAAACCTGATTGGAAATAAACAATTCAACGCGACTGATTTTGAAGTGCTTCAGCCACGAGGTAATTGTTTACTACCGTTAAAATACTCATTAATAATTCATGACGAAAACACAAAAGAAATCAATACCGTAGCAGTGCTTGTAAATCGGATACAGCATCGTCCTGATTTACATAAACTTTCGCTTCGATTTTCTCGGCTAAAATAGACCGTATCCCCAAAATAGTTGGTGAACTTGATTACTTAGATGCATTTGTATTTTAAGAAAGATACAGCATTCGCGGCCGAGCTGTATTTGATTTACTACGGCTCGCTTGCAGCTCGCCTTGTAAATCAGATACAGCTCGGCTGCTCATGCTGTATCTATTACTTACAGCATTGTCTTAGTATTACCCTTTTTGGTTCTTTTACATGTATCATGTCGTTTACGGACACGTAACCGTAGACCACCATCATAACCCAACTTTTTGAAATGACTTTGATTACTATTATTGTCTTTTATGCTTTCACTATTATCACCATCACTATCACCGCTATCACCATCATCACAATCACCACCATCACTATTACCACCATTACTATCACCACCATCACTATCACCGTTATCACCATCACTATAACTATAATCACTATCACCACCATTACTATTACTATCACCACCATTACTATCACCATCATTACTATCACCACCATTACTATTACTATCACCACCATTACTACCACCACCATGATTATCACCACCATCACTATTACCACCATTACTATCACCACCATTACTATCACCACCATTACTATCACCATCATCACCATCACTAAAACTAACATCACTATCACCACCATTACTATTACTATCACCACCATTACTATCACCATCATCACTATTACCACCATTACTATCATCACCATTACTATCACCACCATTACTGTCACCGCCATTACTGTCACCACCATTACTATCACCACCATTACTATCACCACCATTACTATTACCACCATCACTATCACCATCATCACCATCACCATCACTAACACTATCATCGCTATCACCATCATCACTATTACCACCATCAGTATCATCACCATTACTATCACCACCATTACTATCACCACCATTACTATTACCACCATCACTATCACCATCATCACCATCACTAACACTATCATCGCTATCACCATCATCACTATTACCACCATCAGTATCATCACCATTACTATCACCACCATTACTATCACCACCATTACTATTACCACCATCACTATCACCATCATCACCATCACTAAAACTATCATCGCTATCACCATCATCACTATTACCACCATCAGTATCATCACAATTACTATCACCACCATTGCTATCACCACCATTACTATCACCACCATCACTATCACCATCATGACCATCACTATCACTATCATCACTATCAGCACCATTACTATTACTATCACAACCATGACTATCACCCCCATCACCATCATCACTATTACCACCATTACTATCACCATCATCACTATTATCACCATCACTATTATCACCATTACTATCACCCCCATTGCTATCACTATCACCATCATCACTATTACCACCATCACTATTACTACCATCACTATCACCATCATCACTATTACCACTATCACTATAACCATCGTCACTATCACCATCATTTCTGTCATCACCATCATGATCACTATCAACACCAGCATTATCACCATTATATATGACTGTCACTAAGATCACTAGTATCATCACCATTTTTACCACATTTAACTTATGACACATTTTACTCTGATAAATGTTTCAGCTCGAAACCAATCAGTATTTTGTTCCTAAAATGTCAACAGTTTTCGCTTTGTTAAGGCTAGTTTCCACTCAGGAAAATCTTCCGCAGGACCGGAACGGACAGGGAAGTTTTCTTTGTCTTGTGAGCTCTCGGTCGGCACTAATGACTTCAACACAAAGGAAACTTTCCTGTCCGTTCCGGTCCTGCGAAAGATTTTCCTGAGTGGAAGCTAGCCTTTACATCCTGGTTCTCATATGTCGCCGATCGTCGGCGATTTGTGATTTAGATGCATGTTAAGTAAAAGAATAAAAGCACTGCTTTTCTGCATTGTTCTTTATTACTTAACATGCTGCTGCATTTCCCGTTTTAACATGCATCCAAATCACAAATCGCCGACGATCGGCGACATATGAAAACCAGGCTTAACGCAGCACTCTACTTTATGACCTAATAACTCAAACACTAACAATATACGGGGGTGGACAAAAAAAAGTGGTCATCATTAAAATTATGGTTAATGTGGAATGATAACCTGACCCCCATACAATGAAACCATAATCCCTAATTACCCTAATGACAAATCCAGGACGTTTATTTTATGGAAAATTACGGTAACCTGACCCCCATAGAATGGAACCATGAACCCTAACTCTAATCAGAAATCCGGGATTTTTGTGATATGGAAAATTACGATAACCTGACCCCCATACAAGGGAACCATGAACCCTAACCCTAATCACAAATCGGGGACTTTTGTGATATGGGAAATTGCAACTATTATTCGATAAAAGAAAGATATGTAAAGTGTTGTATTTTAGAATGCATGCGTCACTATCTATCCAATTCTAATTTTGTTATTGGTTCAAAAAATACATTAACTTTGAAAGCATGCCACGCTGTGAAGCTGTAGTGAAATCAAGTGAAATGGCAACAAAATATCTAACTATTTTACTGTTATAACACTTTCATAGTATACAAACTCCAGTAATAGTTTTGAAGACCAATTGGAATAAGTCAAACTAAAGTCGTGTTTACACGGCCAAAATTTAAGCACGCTTAACTTAAGCGTACTTAAAATGCGCCACCTTGGTGCGTTTACACGGTCATTTAATAATCCCTTACTAAAACACGTACACCATTATTCAACATGGCGGACGAGCTATATTTTTGGTTTTGGAAGCTTCGTATGGGTAGCGTGCGTCAAAGAACAACGGAAGACATCGGTACACGAGAAAGAGTAATAGCTAAAAGAAAGAAAGGAACAAAGAACAGCGAAATGGAAGCTTCTGTAGCTGGGCAAAAAAATGCATTTCATCGTATTAATAACACCGTATTAATAGTAAGCGTTTTTCAATCCCGTTGCGTTTACACGGCCAGGTTAAGCGCGATTAACTGATCGTGCTCAGTTTAATCCACCTCCTTGAGGTGGTGCAAACTAATCGTGATTAATTTACGCCGATCTATTTACACGGACATTTTAAGCCCGCTTAAAGTCAGATGTGGCTCAGATTCCGCTTAAATTTTGGCCGTGTAAACACGGTTTAAGATTCACTTCATTTGTTACAAGACTAAAAATCGTGAAAAATTAATATATTTTTTTAAATAAAATTAGAATTTGATATCATATTTGAGCAGATCTTGACGCATTCATTCTAAAAATATAACAACTTTCCATATTTTTCTGTACTCTAATAAAAGTTATACAATGCACATTAATTAATCATACTTTCAATGATGGCCACATTTTTTTTGTCCACTGCCACCTGTATGTCTTTAGAAATTCTTGACCTTTGAAAATTTTTATCAACACTCAATTTCAGACGAGATTTGTGTACCTGGTTGTAACGTGAACGAAATATGTGATGAAATCACTGGCAAGTGTGTTTGTGACTACACTGGACGACCACCAGCGTGGTGCTTGACAGGTTAGAAGACTTATACAGTCAACTCGCTTTTTAAAGTGTATATGAAACGAAAATTAAGTTTGTCTTATTTGAAAGAACTCTTAAAATAATGGGGAATATCAATTTACAGCTTTTTCATATTTTACTTAGTTCTTGAGATACTTAGACTTATGTGATATTCAAATGAGATAACTTATGGTTCGTTTTTTTCTAATTAACATATTCGAAAATCGTGAATATTTTCAAGATTATTGCTCAAAATCACTTGTAACTTGTCTTTCATGTTTAATTGCATGAACTGTAGCAATATGCAAAGTTCAAGTGATTTTGTTCAATAATCTTAAAAATATTCGCGATTTTCGAATATGTTAATTAGTGAAAAAACGAACCATAAGTTATCTTATTTGAATATCACATAAGTCTAAATATCTCAAGAACTAAGTAAAATATGAAAAAGCTGTAAATTGACATTCCCCATTATTTTAAGAGTTCTGTCAAATAAGACAAACTTAATTTTCGTTTCATATACACTTTAAACAAGCTTTTCAAGACTGCACATTTGGGGGGGGGGGGGGGGGGTGTTGCAAAACATATCGAAAGTTTAAAAGAAATTAAATCTGTAATTATGAGGGTAGATTGATCAGTAGAAGCGTAGGAACAATTTTGGTCTTAAGGTGGCTTTCTACGGTAATTTCAGTAGGGGATTGGTGACTAGAAATAGTATCGCTACGCATGCGTAAATAGCGATCTTGTCGATTCGAAATTCAGTATGACCGCGTCGACATAGATGTAGACTTGTAGATGTTTTCTTCGCTGAATTTTGCTAAAATTTTGTAAATAAGTAGTTTATAAAAAGTTCTAAAGTATATATAATTTTTAAAAAATTTCGTAAGTCAGAACTTTTTTAAATCGATCATTTTTATAGCGAAAAATCTGTCCATAAAACCCTCTCTGATTTTGTATGTGGATATTCTCCAGAACAGTATCTATCATCTCAGCAATTTTTAAAAAATTTCACCGAAGCAAACTGAAGACATGCCGCTTCAATTATGCAATATTTGAAAATATACCAAAGTTCCAACGTCATTATTAGTCATTATTACCATGTTAACAGCAAATAATTGAACTTTTTGATAGATATATTATATGCGCTATAGTTCTGCTATAGTAAGGTCTACTTAGTATTTATCTAACAAATTTTTGTGAATAACATTAGATAATGAGCGTATGAAATAGCGCGTATTTATTTAAACTATAGGGAGCCAACTTAAAAGGGCAGTAGGGGAGCACGGGTGGCAGGGAGGGCAGTTTTAAAAGGGGATCACGGGTGGCGTGTGCTGTTAGGGCGCTGCCTCTCACCAATAGTTAAGCCCAGTTAGACGGGGTTAGTACTTGGATGGGTGACCGTCTGGGAACAGCCCCGTTCTCGAGCTTGGACCATGAGAGTAGAGTTTAGTTGGTCTCTCCTGTGCTCCGAGGGTTTTTCGCCGGGTTCTCCGGTTTTCCTCCCTCGGCAAAATCAACACCATCTGAGATAGGAGTGGCGCCCACCCCTGCCTTAGGGTAGCAGCTAATGAAAGAGGGGCCTTCTGGCTCTTCCGACTGCGGTCGACCAGGTGTGGCATGGTATGGTATGGTATGGTATGGTATGGTATGGTATGGTATGGTATGGTATGGTATGGTGTATGGTATGGTATGGTATGGTAAGATGGGAAATCTTCTCTTCAATTTCGATTTTATCTAGAAGTACTTTTCGAAGTATGGCGTTTGTATTAAATCAATATATTATCATGTTCCAGAGATATTCAGGTTCTTGTAACATGAGTTAACGTGCAAACGAGATGCCGCGTGATCTACTCAACACAGATCATACCAATTC
>OZ036003.1:14965832-14968332 GCA_964035015.1 Corallium rubrum
CGTCTTATGGTTCTTTCACCCGTGGTAGTAATCGTTAGTTAACCAGAAGACATGTCTCACATATCTAGCTAGAGCATGTTCGCCCATGAACATTTTATTCTATTTTAAACTTTATAATTTTAATTTTTGTAAACGTTCTAGTTTGGCTCGCTGTTTCCTAAACAACAGGAGAACACGTCTTTCGTTTCAATTGGGGAGTGCAGGTAAATATGAACCAGCATACTATTAATCAGTGGTCGACCGGGGGCATGATTTTGGCCGGGGCCGGGGGTGCGTGATTTTGGCCGGGGCCGGGGCCGGGGACTGGGACTGGTCGAGCATTGATATTATGTGATGTTGAGCGATGTTAATTAAGCGGGATTTGGATAGGCCAGTGGAATTTTCTGGACAGCGGTTTATTGCTATCGTCAGCCATATTGGAAACATTTTACGAGAATAAATGGTACGTACCTTTTCTGTTTGTTGCTTTCGATATAATTTTGTCGATTTTTTTGAAACTTTTTTAACTTTTACTTGATTTGTCATACCACTCAGGCGCTCATACATGCTTTTTTTTAACTTACTCACCTGTCTATTATGAATGTATTCTTGGATGTAAATTTGAAAAGTAGAATTAAGAAATGCTCTTTAATACGTTGAAGTTCACATTTCAGTCCAAGTGGACTTAGTGTCTTCTTGATTTACTACTAAGGTTCCCTGAATCTTGACAATTATAAGACAATAATAGAAAGAATTTGACAAATTTGAGCTTGAAATCCCCGGCCAAATTTCCAGAATTTTGGCCGGGGCCGGGGCCCCGGTCGAGCCCTGCTATTGTTTTATTAAAGTTGTAATATATCTTGTCAGACGAAAATTTCATCTTCATGGGCTTTTTCGCTGTTAAAGGTTCCGGAAGTGATGTCAAAGCAGGGATTTAGAAATAGGGTTTAATATACACATATTCCTGCTTTGACGTCAAAATGACATCACTTCCGGAACTTTTAACAGCGAAAAAGCCCATGAAGATGAAATTTTCGTCTGACAAGATATATTACAAATCGTCTTAAAATGTTCCAAATATCCTAAATATGTAAAATCCCCAACCCTGAGATAGCCACTTTAAGCGCTTTATCTCCTAAACCTAGTTTCAAGTGATCTGGACGATTGCGACAATCTTTTGTTTCCATACAATCGTCCAAACTACCCAGCACTAAAATAGATTGCAAGTAGGCGCATTTAGGACCGGAAAGCATAAATTCGGCGCGGAAAGTTAAAATGTAGGTGCGAATTTGGTGAAAAGCCACATATGTTGTTTAGTGCTGGACGTTTGTCAAGTTTAAAGGGTATTTGCAATAAATATTAAGTTTATCTCATTTGAAAGAACTCGTCAAATGGTATAAGAAGATCTTTTACAATTTTTCCGCATCTGTTTTGGTTTTGGAAATATTTTGACTAAAGACAGCGTGCTGTCCGCCACCTTGGAATTATTTTCGATATGCAAAATTATGCATGTGACGACATAACCAGGGTAAAGTGAAATTTTTATCTTGCCAACCTTATGACATTATGAGCTAGAAACTCGATTTTGTTGCGCTATTTCCATTTTAAATTGGCCCACAATATTTAAAAAGCCTTCCGTGGAAATCTGGTCACCCACGGAGTAGTTTCATCAGGTTTACCCTGGTTGTGACGTCACCAATTTCCCCGCTGTCTTAGGTCGAAATATTTCCAAAACCAAAACAAATACGGAAAAATTGTAAAAGATCTTCTTATACCATTTGACGAATTGAGACAAACTTATTTTTTATTGCCAATACCCTTTAAGGACCCAGAGAAGGATCAAACCTGTAACCTTCTCATAACCGGTTTTATTATATGGCTGGGTTTGATTTCCGGTCCGTACGGAAAACGACGCACGCTGATTGGTTTCTGAGAGGTCGGGATTTTACGATATTGACCGACTGGTCAATACGCTTTTTTCTTGGCCCTGTAAATTTTGGCGGGAAGATTTCTGAGTTGATTTGAATACAAATAAAAGAGAAACAGGTAACTTTATTCAAATATTCTAAACAATAAAATGTGTTGGAACATCACTGCTGGTTTTCTTTAAAGCTGTTTATTTAAAAACACGACAAATAAAAGCCGAACTGGTGTAAATAAAAAGGCCAAGAAGCGACACGAAAAAGTCAACAGGTAATAAGGTAAACAGCATACTCCGAAGACGAAAACAACGCTAGAAGCTTAAAAATAAAATGAACCAATAGCCATATAATAAATTCCTTATTAACTTCGTTTGCTCGGTCTGTACTGGAAAGTATTTACCCTCGGTTTTATCGCACAAACCTCGCTCCGTCGCTCGGTCCGTACGAAAACCTCAGAAATACTTTCCCGTACAGACCTCGCACTCGGTTAATAAGTCTTTAATAGACCCATATGTGCTTTCTAAGCAGTAGTATCACTATGCATATGAAATGTAGTTAAAGTGACGTTAAGAGTTGTACGTACGGGAAGCACGGGGGGC